>VXBJ01001422.1:9518-27576 GCA_013400055.1 Nycticryphes semicollaris | reverse complement strand
AAAAAAAAAAAGGATTTTTTTTTCCCAGGCCATTTCTCTCAACAGTCAAGGGCTTTTCAAACTGCTGTGGCACCACCAAACCTGCTCAGGGTCCCTCCCAGCTCTTGACTGCCCTCGAATTTACCAGGCGCAAGCTCTGTTCCATCTCCCAACAGCTAAAACCCACCTGCTCAGCCTCTTCTCAAGTCCCCAAAACGCTGGACTCTAGCTCTGCTCCTCAGCCCAAAGCCACACGACTCCCCTTCTGGCAGAGCTCCAAACCCAGCCACACCAGCCTCTTTGCCAGCCCCGGCAGCACAAGACCTCGTCTGCGCGTCGGGCTGCAAAGCACATCATGCTCTCGGCTTCCCCACTCCCTCTGCCACCCTCCCCGGGACACACCGAAGGGCGGGGGGGGCGCAGCCCCTTCAAAGCCTGACAGGCTCGGGGGCCCCACAGGCAGTTTCGGGGAGCACTGGGCAATGGCGGAAGGACCAACCTCCCGCCCGGGGGTGGTTGCTATCGTGTAAAATCGATCTGGGTAACGGGGTTGTTCGGCCGGGCCTGCAGGCGGTTGACTCAAACCCGTCTGTCTTTTCTTAAAAACTTCGCAGACTTGTGTTACTCGTCCCGGTCCCCCCGCAGCGCCCCCGGGGGTCCGGCACTTGGAGGGCAGGCAGGGCTGCTGCAGTTGGTGTGGGTCAGCACCTGCGCAGCGGGCCAGGGCCGGGTCGGTCTTCCCATCTGCGGTACTGGCTTTTGGTCGAAAAATGACACTTCAGGGGTCAAACATTAACTATACTGACACAGCATATTACTAAAAGTGTTTCCAACTTGCCCATAAAGCTAGAGAAGAGAAATGCCCCTACAGAAGGTGACGTGTGTTTGCTCAGCCCAGTGCAGGTCCTGATGCTGCCATGTGCCTCACGCTCCCCTTGTGTCACCTTCCCTGGGGGTCCCTGGTGGCAGGCATACCCTGGCCCCACTCGCCTCTTGTGCTGCACCTACTGTGCAGGAGCCCAGCAATGCATCGAATCCAGGTAATCTTGGTTCAGCTCTGTGGAATTGGGTGCCAGGCATTTAACGTCAGCCAGCACACCTCACATTTCAAACCACCCGATTTTTGTAATTATGAAGTACTGCTGATTGGTCAGTAGTGATTCATTCACCACTCCTAACAGTGCATATGCATCTAAGCTCATGTTTACAACATTCGGGGAGGTTACCTGATCAGCATGCTCATTATTCACAAAGGGGGTGTACTTCAGCATTACAATTACTCAAGGTTAGTTTGGGGTACGCTCTTAGTTCAAATTTGGTCCAGGTCCAGAAGTTATTTTTTTGCTATCTTATGTCTAAGTCAGCAAACGCAAGAGCACATGTAAGATACACCAACTTGTTTCGCATCCTGGTCAAGATTAGGTACATTCCTTGACACCTCAACCATATTTCAGCCGAAATGTCTTGATAAGCTTTTAACTTTGTTCTTTAGATATCAGTTGCAGCCTCAGCCCCGGCTTCATCCTCTGGATGTGCCCTGGTGAACACCATGCTCATGGCAGTATCCCAGCTTAGCCCCTGGCCCACAGTCGTGTGGTGGCCATCAGCCCTGACACTTCAGAGTCTGGTCACCCCCAGGCCCTTGGCCCACAGCTGCGTCCCACAGAGAAGATGGGACATTGCCACCAGCCCCACTGGGGACAGCAGAGGGGTGCTCCAGCTCCCAAAGGCAGCTGGCCAAAAGCTAAAGTGGGATGCACAGGGAGGGAAAAGGGGATGGAAACAAGGGGAGAAGTTTGGAGTGCAGTGGTGAGGGGGAGAAAAACTTCAGCAGGTGACAAGGACAACACAGTACTCTTAAAAATGTGCATTCTTCTATCACTGAATCCTAACTTACACATGTGTGAGGGAGAAGTGTCTTTCCTACACATATATTTACCTGTTCTACTTTCCAGTTTGGGTCCTTTCCAACACGGTTCATTTCCGGTTCCTGTAAGTCACTTCGTTCTTTTGCCACAAAGTGAAACGCCCCTGTGACAGCTTAATCAAGTAGCTTTTCTCTGCTCTTTTTCTTTTCTTTGTTGGTGTTGCTCCAGCTCCCTGAGGAAGATCTTAAAAAACAATATGCAGTGAATATTTTCAAAACAGGAAGTATTGCTCTATAGTTTGTCGGATTCTCTTCACGTCCCTGCTGCTCTGTGTTAGGAAAATCATGGATTTTACTTGCTGAAAATGACTGGTTTACTTCTATTAACCCCCTTATACTTCACATGCAAATACATACACCATAGCCCTGGCTGGAACTTAAACCCTTTCCAGCACAGCATTGCACTCCCCGGGTCTAGAGTATGGGGCGGCTGGGGGAGTCGTTAACAGGATGCAGGGAGCAGGCAGGGTAATGTGCTCCCAGGGGCATCGGCAGAGCACTGCTCTCTCAGACACAGTGCTATTTCCTATGTTCTTATGCTACACAACAGAGTTCTTCCATCTCTTCTCAGATTCTGCTTTGCCTGAGTGATGCATTACCCTAGAGCGTGCCAATACCATACTTTGGCTGTTTTTCCAGCCAGAGTAAAGGAGGTTCTCTGCGAACTCACCCCTCTGCCCTACGGGTCACAGGTTTCTCCATTCTTCTTGTGCTGTTCTTCCAGCATCAGTACTTTGTAGCTCACCTCCCTGGAGTCTTCTCTTCTGTGCCGCTTTCCCCACTGCAGAAGTCACCTTTCAGTGCTGTGAGGCCTTTCTTCTGCGCTCGATTCCCTCAGAGCTCTCAAAGTCCCATTAGAGCGAAAGGGGGCACTCTGGCATCGCGGTCCTGTCTGTATGGGCTGTGTCTGTCCGAAAAAGCTCTAGAGGAGTATGACAGCTCTGACCAGTCATTGTGCATCAGCGGGTGGTGAATTCTCTGGTGTGCAACTGGCTGCCTGTGCTAAGAATCCTTTTGGGTAAATGGATGGCGGCAGAGACATGCTCCTCAGGTGTGCATCCTTCCTTCCAAGTTGCTTTAAACTGTCTCTTCCCCAGGGAGAGAGGAGCATTCCCATCAGCGGCCAAGGCACAGTCAGTTGATCTGTCTCATCCTTCTCTGTTCTTTCTGCTTCCTGCTGCCCAGGATGGGAGGGACAATGCAATTATCTCCAACAGGGAACTTAAATTTAACCTGTCAACAAAGCAGGGAGTGGGGGGCACTATTTTAAACCTAATTCATTGCCTGGTCCCACAATCAGTTTAATGCCACAGGGGTGGGAGCGAATGGCCCCTGTCACAGAGTGTGCCACCACTGCGGACACGGCCCATCTGAGCCGTGAAGCATTGCCCGCACTCTTCCCTCAAAGCTTGGGTGCTGCGGGCCACCAAGGACGGAGTGGGACTGGCCCTGCTGTGCTTTCACCTCTCCTGGGCAGCAGGAGCTTTCTATGAGGCCAAGAGCTCTGCTGGCCTCCTGCCCTGTATGGCTTTCTCTCTTCTCTCTCCATAGCTCTGCCTCCAGAATGCCCAGATTCTGCTGTTTCTGTGTGTTCCACACTCACTGAGCAGTGACAGTGTGTTTGAACTGTCACTTCAGCTGATGATTGTGGGCTTTTGGTTGTGATTCTCACTGCTTATCTTTAGTGCTTCCTTTCACCCGCCCAAGGATAGGCACAGGCACCCGCCAGAGGCCACATCTGTGTGTCCTGCAGTGTCTTCCAGCTGTAGCAAATAAGGAATCAGTGCTCAGACTAACCCCAGTTTTTCACTGCACCACTCTCTGTAACTGGTCAGTTTTACCCCTGGGCTCACCAAACACTTGCTCTTTGGGTGGACAGGCTCCCCAGTTGCTCCCCATGTCTGGTACCCCCCACAGCAGAAGCTGAGCTATTTAGGTGACTCCTACAATCACAGTATCTTGCAGCAAGAACACTCACCTTGGAGAGAGGACTCCAGATTCCCTGTCTCTCTGTTCCTAGGACTATATTATTTTATTAAATAATCATACAGGCATAAAATACAGGGACAGTTCTTGGAGACCAAACGCAGCTCTGGCTCCCAGGCTGAGGGTCTTCTTTGCTCTCTCTGACTCTCTTTGCATAATGCCATGTTTCAGAGGTAAAGAAGTGGACAGCAAGAACCATTCTTTCACATTTCTCCTAGAAAGACACGGAGATTTTAAATGTGCACACTTCCTGGAGTTGAGGAGAGAATCAGAAAGGCTATCTCACTTCCTGAGCCTGTTCTTCAGTCACAGGACTGACAGGAGCCTGCAGGAGATGCTGTTGGACCTTAGGAGAAGCCCAGGTTTGACAGCATACATTACACTGGGAAAACTCCCTGAACTGGAAAAGCACACGTGCAAAGCCCCCATAAGTTCCATGCCTTAGGGCCAGATGGTTCTCACACAAAACCCAGCAGAAACCCAGAATCAGGAGTCAGCTACTGGGCATGGCAGTGACCCATTGCAGAAAGCTGTGCCTGGCACTGTCTCATTTGGGGTACAGATGACACCCCATCTGAACCAAAAGGCCAAACAGGCTGGTGATACCAAAGAGCAGCCACCACTTTTTCCCCAGCCACCAGCAGCCCCTCCAGCTACATCCTCCCTCCACATGATGCAAAACCTGAATATAAGTGCCATATAAGTAAAGGTAACCTGCATGCTTTTCTAATAGATTTATATATTAGAATTATGCTGTGTTATTTAAATAATATAATAAAATAATAGCATAATACTTGTGTAATATATAGTATAAGCATCATAGATAATATGCAATACATATATCAAATATTTATAATACATATAATATGTAATACATTATAACAAAGTTAGGATTTATGTTATTTATAAAACATTATTGTATCAAGTTATCATATCTAATACTTGCATTGAAAATATAATCTTTTCTTTATAATTGCATAAGGACAACGTCACTATGGAGATGGGTAAATACTAGAGCAGGGGCCTGGAGAGGTTGTGGGATCACCATCCCTGGAGATGCTCAAAACTTAAAGGCTCCAGACAATAGGACAAGGCTGAGAGCAAGGTGATGTGACTCTGCTTGCTTTTAGCAGAGAGTTACAGGAGTCCTGTGAAGGTCTTGTCCCCAGGTACATGACTGATTTTTGACCCCTGGTAGCACTGCAGCCACACAATAAACTATAATACGCACATGCCAAGTGGACTAGAGGTTGCTTAGGTCTTCTGACATCTATGCTCCTCCAATGCATCTCGGATATTTTGTTACATGAGCTGTAAATGAAAGGAGAGAGAAGAGTGACAATTAAAGGTCAAGGAGCAGATGTTCAGCCCAGCCTGCTCAGCTGCTAGTATCGGAACAGTCTGTAGCNCTGTTAGTAACAGGCTGAGAGGAGTGCAGTAAGCTGGAGCTCACCTTCTGCAACCTCATCCAGCAGCACAGTGATCCTCTTGTCTTCTAACAGACGGTCCTTCAAGAACTTCACGAAGATTCCATTGGCCAGCCCCAACTGCTGAATTTCAAAAGCTTCTGCTCCTTGGCACCTACAAGATCACCAGTATCAGACACGGAATCTGCAGGACTGAGATTGTCACAATCACCACCCTCACAGGAAAGAATTTCTTTCTGGTATCTAATTTAAATCTCCTCTCTTCCAATTTAAAACTCTTACCCCTTATCCTGTCAGTCCACTTCCTGCCAAAGAGTCCCTCCCCAGCTCTCCTGTGGCTCCCTTCAGATACTGGAAGGGGCTCTAAGGTCTCCCCGGAGCCTTCTGTTCTCCAGGCTGATCAACACCAGCTCCCTCAGCCTGTCTTCATAGCAGAGGTGCTCCATCCCTCTGATCACCTTCCTGGCCCTCCGCTGGACCTGTTCCAACAGGTCCATGTCCTTTCTATGTTGAGGACTCCAGAGCTGGACACCACTCCAGGGAGGGTCTCACAAGTGCAGAGTAGACGGGTAGAATCATCTCCTGTGACCTGCTGGCCATACTTCTTCTGATGCAGCCCAGGATAGCAGACATCCTTTGTGCCGCTGTACTCTGCAAGCAAATAATCAGTGTGGTCAAACATGGCTAAAGTGGTGTCTGTCTGACAACACTCGTATCTCAGCAATTCTTGCAAATAAAAGGCCTTATACTGCTGGCCAGACGCAGGGCAGTCTCCAGCGGGACTTCGCGGGACTGAGAGGTACAGGATGAGACCCCATGTCAGCAGCACTACCCAAGCAATGAGGTCAGTACAGGATAATGGGGAAAACTGAACTCTGCTACAACTAAATGTCATGTTGATAAATGCAACTTCACCGGTTTTTATAAACAAAATTAAACTTAATTTGTTTCACAGTAGCTAAGGTGCCGTTAATTCAAAACCCACAGAATAACTCACTGGACACAGTTAATAGTCAGCAGACCACATAGGCCAGGTTTTGAAAGCATTTAATATTCACTGAAGTGCTGCTTGTATCCAATTATAACTCACTACTTGCCATCTTAATAATTTAAATCTGTCCACTCTTTAGAGAGAAAAAAATGCAATAATCAAAGACATGAATGCACCTTTTGCTTTTGACAGCATTAAATTAAAACTAAATGGTAGATCTTGAATGAGTTACTCTGCAAGAATAAAGGCATTAATGAGGTAATTTCATTATAGAGGCTCATCCAAGCCTATGTGAAAACAAGGGAAGTAAATGGAGAGGAAAGCCGCTGAGGAAATTAGGGTTCCTTCCACACTAATTAATGTTTTGGGGCATTTAGTACAGGCAGCAAATTAACTGCTCCAAAGAACTCCATTGAAAAAAAAAATACATTGTTGCCCTGCCATGTAATTAGAAGACAGTACAAGCAGAACACTTAATGAGTATAAAGCCAGCCTTTAACTTATTCTGCCCAGCTTCTGAAAACATGCCATTGTGGAGGCCTAAGTTTAAGGAAGCACTAGCCGTACAATATAGGATTGTTTAGGTCCTTCTGTTCGGTGAGCTGTAAACAGGTACCCCTGAATGAGAGACTCTGAGACTCCTGGGAGGCCCGGCTTCCCAGCAGAAGGGGAGAAAAAAAAAAAGAAAAAAAAAAAAGGAAAGAAAAAAAGTCTTAAATGCACCCAGAGAGAAGGAGAAAAGGTGAATAGACCCGGCCCGGCAGAGCCAGCCCAATGAATGCTCACCGCTGTCTTAAGTGATTACATGATGTTGTGCCACCCCCTCTCATTGAGTTATCTTTACACTGCTTTTGTCTCCTCTAATTGGAGCTGATGAGGTGCTAATTGGTTGCTTTTTTTAAAAAGCACTACTTAAGCACTGGCAAACAGAGTAAGACAGCGTGAGTGGAGTTAATGAGGGCTTAGCAAAAGAAAAAAAACCCACCCAAAAACTAGCTAACCTCAAAAAACCCAAACCTAAACCAGCTCTCCATACCAATGTGTACACAAACACATATGCAGGCACGCCTTGCTGTTGGTACAAACACAAACGTGAGGGGAAATGACTCGATTTAAGTAAATGGCTATGAGTATGATCTGAAAAACCCTTCCAACCTAAGCAATTCTACGATTTGAGTTCTGTGGGAAAAGGGTCAATACCAGGAATAAAGAAATGGAGTGGCTCTGGCTGGCAACCCAGGCACCCGGAGGCGTGCCAGAGCCAGCTGTACCTGGTGGCATCACTGGCAAGCCCGGTACCATGCACGGTGCTGCCCTGCCAGCCCAGCCCTCCATCACTGCCCCCTTTGTGGCCCAGGGAGATGCTGGTATTTTCAGGGTGTGACAGTTGGGCCTCACTAAGCCACCATCCATCAGACAGCCCTGGCAAGCTAGGGTGGATGTGGCATGGCAGCCATGGGACAGGTGACACTGAGGTGGCCGCAATGTGTGCCAGCAAACATCTGTACTTTTAAACTGAGGTCCCAGCAGGTGCCAGCCCTTTGCAGCAGAAACACCCATGCTTTGGGCCAGGGCAGGCTGGATCCTGCCTTCACGACTCCTCCAACCACCAGGGAACTAACTATGGGGCTTTGAGCAACCTGCTCCACGGAAAGGTGTCACTGCCCGTGGCTCTCCCTGCCTAGGGCAGGAGGTGGGACTGGGTGGTCTTTAAGGTCCCCTCCAACCCAAACTCTTCTGTGATTCTGTGAATCCAGCCTCAGAGTGCGCTGGTCAGCAAGCCCCATGAGGAGTGGGCAGGAGATGGATGCCAGAGGAGAGGCTGGCATGGAGTGCTCCTCCAGCCCCACCACCCTGTCTGCAATTGGCACTGAAACCAGCAAACTGAGCTCCTGTCATCTTCCTCCTGTTTTACCTCAAACCTGGACAAATGTACAGGCCATGATTTACCGGAAAGCAGTATCACATATTGGGGGACACTTCTGAACATCATTGTCCACAAATGGGCTTGTGTTAAAAAATTAATCTGTAAAGCGTTACCTTTAAAAACGTTTAAATGCTTAGTCTTTTGGTAATTTTGTGTTTTGAAAATATTCTTCCTATAGTTACCTAACTTGGGTATGTGATTAATAACTTTGCCAACGTTTTCAATAACAACTTCCATACAGAAATACACTGAATATTTTAAACCCCACGTAAAAAGATTTCTTTTAAAATGCTTTTAAGAAGATTTCTTTTTAAATGCTTTGCGTGGTTTTACCTTTTTTTTTTTTTGTTGTTGGCCAGCTTTATGCACAGTATTGTCAGTAGAGTATACAGTGTTAAACTTCTAGCTACTACAACTAGATCCAGAGCTCCTAGATCTGCCGCACCCGTATGCACGTCCTGGGAAAGGCTTGGAGTACTGCTGGGCGCTCTGCGTTTCACGTGTGTTCTGCAGCGGGGCTGCCTCCTGCATTTCTGGACCAATTCTGAAGTTCCCCGCTGCTCAAAGCATTCCGAGTCCTAAAGGAGAGCCGGGTCTATTGCTAGTCGTGCAATACGCAAAAATAAATCTGCGAGCTTTTTGATAACGACACTGCAAATGCCTCTGTTAAACACTGTCTTCTGCCGTTTCTGAATTTGCTTATATATAGTCTGCGCAGACATGCGGGCGTAGAACGCTCTTTCAGGAGCTGCAGGGCTGCATTTTTTGTGAGTGGGTGCTCTGGGGCTCCAGGGAGAGGTTGCCCGACGGTGAGAAGTTTGTCCTGTTTGTCACGGGCTCGGTACCGCCAGGCAATTCTCTGAATCCTTTAAAACCCCTCTGCTGGGCGGTTTCACATTGGGCAAGAAGAGGAAAGTGGAGTCAAACTATAAAACCTACAGTCGGCTCAAGAAGACAAAGCACCTTTTATTAAGACAACTCAGATGATCTATTTATGCTGAAGAGAAATAAACAGTCAGGGGTCCCCCTTTCCTCACTTCTGTTCTTGTGGGCTTTTTTTCTTTCTTTTTCTGCCTGTGTATAACCACAGTTAGAAAAACCAATTAGTTTGCAAACAGCCGGTTACTTGGGTATGTGTTTATGCTCGGTAATTTGTAGCCCTATTCACATTCTAAACCGGATTCTTTTCACTCTCATGCATGGTCACTTGCTTTTCTTTCTGTTGTCATGAAAACGAGGGATTTGTTGCTGGCTGGTAGAAAGAAACTTCCTAGTGGATAAAGTTATAATTAATTCCCCTAAACATGTGTTCCTAGAGCCATCCATCTATAAAATAGGAAACAAAGCAGAGCTCCTTGCTGTAAGAAATCCCAAAAGATGCAGAGCTGAAGGAAAGCTGGGATCCTGTAAGGCTAATTAAGCATGCATATATATATATATTTGGTGTTGTTTCCCCCCCACCCCCTCCCTTGCAATTTGTGCATTCAAAAGTCTTCATGTATTTCCTGGGCAGGTATGACGGTGCCTGCAGAGACCTGAGGCTTTCGTCACTGCTGCCTGCCATGCTCTCGCCCAGCGCTTGCCGGACGTAGTCCCTCGGGTTTCCTTTGTTTCCCAGGGGATTAATAGCTCTGATTTGTCACAAACCAGAGTGACAGGAGTGTGAAATTGCATGCTGTGCATGCCAAAATGTAATCCTTACACGAGTTTTACCCTTTTTTACACTTCCTCCTCCAATTCACTTTTGGCCTTGCTGCAGTTGGGAAAGATGCTTCGCAGCCCCCCTCCCTCCCTAATGACCACAGCCAATTGTGCACCGATTTAAATAGGCACGACCTTAATTTTCTGAAGGTGAAGGTGATTCTGTTCTTAAGGAACACAGAGGTAGGAGTGCTGGGGTCCTTCCTCAGCTTCCGGTGTTCCCAGTCTTGCTGAGTGGTGGCTTCGTTGTTCTGGTGGCTGCTTCATCTGCTGCAGCTCAGGGCACATGCAGAGGACGCAGCCTTGCCATTCCTGAGGAGGGGGAGAGGTACGAACCACTCAAGTGAGCCCATGGGACAGCATATCTCATCAGCTGCTGCTAATGAGGCAGCTAAGGGTGCCTTGAGCCACCTCCTCTTTTTGGTGGCTTTGGATCTGAAAACCTCCTCTTTTCCCGCAGAAGTGGTGAGTAGTTCAGTGGTGGCAAAGCGCATGGATAGATGTCATGTGGCAGAGGCAAAATCACACGTGTGATTAGTGTTGCACGTGCCAGAGCAGAAGCATCTTCTGATTCCTCCCGGGAATTGTTCCTGCATTCATTTTCAGGCAACCTCATCTGTGAGCCCGAGCCAGTGGCTCCTGCCATCAGTGACAATAAATCTCTCATCTCTGACCTCGAGGGGAACGTAGCAGCTCTGCCTGGTGTGAGGTGGCAGAAAGCAGCCTCTGCTCCGTACAGTGGCACAGCACCTCGTGCTGAAAGTGGGAAGCGTCAAAGCCACTTGTCCACTCCTGCTGCCATCAATATTGTTCCCGTAGAAAGCGAGCAGCAGAGGGGAGGCAGCTAAGCGAAACCTCCCTGCCTTTCCCTGTCCTCCTTCCCGCTGCTTTGTTCCATTGAGTCTGAGAATGGCTCTTCCTCGATATTGATCACTCTGGAAATGTTAGTTCAACTCAAGTTCACTTGAGCGAGTCCTCTCCAAGGGAAGTAAAGTCTGTTCACGGACTTTATGAGAATGGAAAGGGCACAAGGGGTGACAGCAAAGGACTCTAACATACACCAGGCAATCTTTGAAAGTGAAAAATTGCTGTTCCCAAAGGAAATACCTTGAGAGTATCAGAGAAGGCTCTGAAAGTACACAAAGGTTGAAAAGAATCCTTCCTGGGAAGGGTGGGATGGTTTTAACTCCTGTCCTTTCAAACCCCTCCTCTGAGCAGGCTGCCCGGTGGTGAGTTGGGTCCAAAAGCCACACCGCACCAGTGTGCCCTGGCCCGAGACATCACAGGCACAGCGAGTGGGCGGAAAAGCCACAGGATGGAAGGTGACAGTAATATTGTCAGCTGGACTCACTGCCTTTAGAACAATGAATTGGGTTGCCTGAAATTGATGAGAGCAAAAGGAAGGGTGCGCTGTCAGTAAGTGCACAAAGCGAAAGACACCAGGTTTTTCAGGCTCCATCTTCTGCTTGCACTTCTGGGATCTGCCTAAAGAGCTAAGAAATCTCTCCATCCTGTAGCTAATAGTAGATGCTAAAAATATGAGAGGTGTGCACCCACACTGGAATAGTTGCCACAAAGTTGTTCTACTCTGCCCTGGTGAGACCCCATCTGGAATAGTGTGTCCAGTTCTGGGCCCCTCAGTTCCAGAAGGACAGGGAACTGCTGGAGAGAGTCCAGGGCAGAGCTACAGAGATGCTGAAGGGAGTGGAGCATCTCCCATAGGAGGAAAGGCTGAGGGAGCTGGGTCTCTTGAGCTTGGAGAAGAGGAGACTGAGGAGTGACCTCATTAATGTTTATAAATATGTAAAGGGTGAGTGTCAGGAGGATGGAGCCAGGCTCTTCTCAGTGACAGTCAATGACAGGACAAGGGACAATGAGTGCAAGCTGGGACAGAGGAGGTTCCACTTAAATACGAAGAAAAACTTCTTCATGGTGAGGGTGACAGAACACTGGGACAGGCTGCCCAGAGAGGTTGTGGAGTCTCCTTCTCTGGAGACATTCCAAACCCACCTGGACATGTTCCTGTGTGACCTGCTCTGGGTGTTCCTGCTCCGGCAGGGGGATTGGACTGGATGATCTTTCAAGGTCACTTCCAATCCCTGATAGTCTGTGATTCTGTGAAGGCTGAAACAGGCTTTGCAGCTTTCAGTGTGACTGAGGAAAGGTGAGTGAGACACGGCCGAGGTCGGTGGGAACCTGCTGGAAATGGAAGGTGTGGGCTCTGAATGCAACCAGGAAAAATGCAGCTGAGTCCACGGGGGCTTGGCTGAGCAGGGGAAGGGTGTACAAGGACAGATGGGGTAGCCTCTGGAACCCTTCCATGGGGACTCATGTGAGACCCAGCCCGGTGAGGGGGGTCCGGGGCAGCCCCATGGGCTGTGCTGCCTGTTCTCTTGTGTCAGGAGGTCTGACAGCCTTGCTTCTTGGACCAGGGTGGTGGGAGCGTGTCTCTGTGTGTCTAAGTGCCCTGAATCCTGTACATTTCTCCCATTTCAGAGAGCTAGCCTCAATAAAACTAAATTCAATGGGGCTTTTTATCTGGCTAATTATCCCTTTGGTAAATCACTGAGAGCTCCTTCCTGCTCACACATAGAAATTAAAGTGGAAAAGCGTGCAGTGTGCATGCTGGTGTTGAAAACGATCTGGATGGTTCTCCTTCCATTAACCAATGCTCTAGGGACCTTCCCTTAACATTGTCCTCCCCATTGAGTCTGGCTGTTGTACTGCAGCCCCTGAAAACAATCCAGCTGCTGCGGGAAGGCCTACTGTCAGGAGGCAGATAAATATACCGGAGAAGGCAAACACGGGAAAGCGGGGAGGTGAGGTGAAACTCAGGAGAGAACAGGAGTGCAGGAGAAGCGAGGCTCGGGGTGGACACCTGACAAGTGAAAGGGAATCCTCCCGCAGGCAGACCAGAGGCTGGAGCGAGAAAAGCTGCACTGTGCTGAGCATCACATGAGCGGTTCCCCCGGGGGCTGCACTCAAGGAGGCAAAGTTCAAAGCCAGGGATGCTTCCATGTTTTTCATGGTTCGCTTCCAGGTCATTTGATTGAAAAGATTCTAAATTTGACAACTTCTAATGTTTAAAGTGGCTCAGCTGGTTTTAAATCCATTCAGCTCATCCCTACTTGAGATAGATGTGAATGGGTCAATTGTTCATTTTAATAAAATTTGACTCAAAGATAACCATTCAGAGCTGCAGAAGGGTGTGTTAGGAGGGGGTCTCTCACTCAAGAGGAAAGTGAGGGCATTCAGTTTTTAAAACGCTCAATAAAATCAGGGAGCAGCTGGCTGAATGTTGTTCTCTGCAGCCCTAGGCCTGAGTAAAACATAAAAGGAGGCAAGTATGAAACAGAGGATGAATCATTGAATCAGTACCTCAAGGGACCCATAAGCATCATCGAGCCCAACTCCCTGCCCCTCTTGGGACTACCTAAAACTAAACCATATGACTAAGAGTGTTGTCCAGATGCTCCTTGAACTCTGACAGTTGCTGCTGTGACCACTTCCCTGGGCAGTCTGTTCCAGGGACCAACCACCCTCTCTGTGAAGAACCTTTTCCTCCTGTCCAATCTGAACAGTTTCATTCCACCTCCTTGTGTCCTGTCACTGGTCACCAGAGAGAGGAGATCAGCACCTCCCCTCTGCTGCCCACCCTGAGGAAGCTGTAGACTGCAATAAGATCCTCAGCTGCTCCTAAGTCTTGCCATGGAGAGCTTTCACCACCCTGGTTACACTCCTCTGGGCACACTCCAATAGTCTGATGTTCTCCTTGTACCGAGTGCCCAAAACTGCACACAGAGCTGTAGGTGGGACCATTACTCCCTGGACCGGCTCATGGTGCTGTACTTGATGCACCCCAGGCCATGGCTGGCCCTTTGGGCTGCCAGAGCACACTTTTGTCTCCTGTTCAACTTGCCATCAACCCAAACCCTGGGTCTCTTTACACAGGGCTGCTCTCCAGCCTCTCATCCCCCAATTTGTGTATATAACCAAGATAGCCCTGGCCCAGCTGGAGAATCCAGCACTTGCTCTTGTTAAACATCCCACTATCGGTGACTGCCCAGCACTCTGGTCTACACAGATTGCTCTGCAAGGCCTCTCTGCCCTCGAGGGAGTCCACCGCTCCTCCCACACTAGTATTGTCCGCAAACTTACTCAACAGACATCCAATTTCTGTGTCTGGGTCATTTATAAAAACATTGAAGAGAAATGGCCCTAAAATTGAGCTCTGGGAAGCCCCACTGGTGACCTTCTGCCAGCCTGGTGTCGCCCCATTTACTGTTAACTGATCCCAACCCATCAGCCAATTGCTCACCCAGCACATTATGGAATTGTCTCACTGGGTGCTGGATGCTCACCCAGAAGGACACTGTGAGAGAGTGCCAAGAGCTTTGCTAAAATACCAAGCCACATCTACGGGCTTCCCTTGGTCAACTAGATCGAGGAACTTGTTGCAAAAGGAAATTGAGTTGTTTAAGCAGGACTTTCCCCTCATGGACCTGTGCTGGCTACAACCAATGACTGCACTGTCTCTCAAGTGCTTTTCCATAACTCCCAGAATAACCATCTCCATAATTTTACCAGGCGCTGAAGTGAGACCGACAGGGCTGTCATTACCAGGGTCTTCCTTCTTTCCCTTGAAAACTGGGACAACATTTGCCAGCTTCCAGTAGGCTGGAACCTCTCCAGACTCCCAAACCCATTGGAAAGTGAGAGAGAGGTCCTGCAATGACATGGGCCAGCTCTCCCTGGGATGGATCCCTCACCACTCTGCTTGACTGTGAGATACTCCCACCAATCTCTCGTGGACATTTATGAAAGCTAAAACTACCAAAATAGCAATTGCTACCATGGGGCTTCTACAAGCCGAATTTAGATTAAGTAGTTTGATTTTCCAAACATGTTAAGCTCTCAGCAGCTCATTTATTCACGCATTTGTTGGATGTAGCCTCCCAATTTATGCATTCATTTGAAATCCAGCATCTTACACTAAGTGGGCTGTAGAAGGGATGATGCCCTTCCAGTTAATAGTTGACTACACATTATTTCTAAGATTTAGTCTTGATCTGGAAGTCATAATTAGCAAATTGTGTTTCCTGGAAAAAAAACAAAAGTGTCTGTGATGGCATCCATGACCGATGTGCCTTGCCTTTATCTCATACTCCTGCCATTTTGTTAACTAACCTGCTATTATCTGGGGAACTGGAGCAGATACGAACACAAAGCTGTCTGCACAGGGAAAAGCTTTTACTTCCTTTGCTATGGGATGCCAGCAGCAGCAGTTATTTCCTTAAGAAAAGTGGTGAGAAAAAAAAAAAAAAAGAAGGCTGGAATAATTTCAGAAGTCAAGAGCTTGTTGAACAGTAACTGATACGTACATGGAAGCTGCAAAGCCTCACCATAACCTGTGTGTGCACTTCCCACCACCAGTGGAGCGTCTGAATTAATCCCAGGGTTCCTTTGTCACCCTTGGTAAAATTTTGGCTGGTACATTTGGCAGATCAAATGCTGAACTGAGTCCAGTAAAGCCAACTGCTTTCTTTATCTATCTTTTGCAGCAGTGGTGGGATTTTGAGACTGCCTAAGTACACTAATATGGCTCAGAGCAGGTAGGTACCACCGCTGTCTCCCAGCCCGAGCTCTGTTGAGTCAGGCAGGTTACGTGTCTTGGTCTCAAGACAGATTCGTACCACAGACCCTGCAAGTGATTTTTGGCACAGCTGAAAGCTTTACACGGGCTGGCTCAGCAACGGGGTAAGACGCACCCCAACAACGTGCGGGAGACACTTGGCAGCTGAGCAGCACCTCAGGGAGCACTGTCTGCGACACGCAGCCTCAAGCAGGACACGTCACTCCAGAAACTCTGGTGCTGGTCCAGACTGGGGGAGCCGTGGACCCCATCACCCACTGGTGGGTTTTCCATGCCCCAGGTGAACTTTTTGTTGATTTACTCAGGACTCTTATGTTTGCTTTTGATTCGTTGCAATCAAAATAATCAGAAATGTTGTTCTTTGTGCCTGTCTGTACAGCATTTTCAAATGCAGACAGATTATTACTTCCAACACTGCTACAGCCCTTTCACTGTAGTAGTAAAAACACTTGAGGAACTCAATGCTATTACTAAATACTGCTGTTCTTTAGCCTGGAAGTGTGAAATATGTAGAAATATGTTAAATATGAAGAACAAAGCAGAGCAGTGGCTATTGTGGGAAGGAAGGGAGGGAAGAAAAGGAAGGGAGGGAAGAAAAGGAAGGGAGGGAAGAAAAGGAAGGGAGGGAGGGAGGGAACTCTGAGAGATGCTCTGTGCTGCCCAGCACCAGCAGACACAGCAGTGCAGGGGCTGCTCCTAAATAACCCTGTGCAGGGGTGCTGCAGCCTCGTCAGTGCCTGCTCTGGGTGCCCAGCAGCTGGAACAAATGCGAAATATCCACTAATATTTTGCATAAATTCTCCTTGCCACTGCTTAAACTCATTATTTATTTAAGACCATTCCATTTTTTCCCAGCTACCCGTGGACACAAGATAAACCCCCTTTTGGAAGGGGTGGGGGAGGTTTATTGTTTTTTTGGGGTTATAAGTTTTAGGTCCCAAACTGCTGTGGTGACAGGTTCTCAGCTCACCTTCCCCACAGTTTTATTTCTACTGGCAGTTCTGCTGTGCACATTTGAGAGAGCAGAGTGTCTGAATTCCCCAGCGCAAGCAGAGCCGGTCTAACACCAAGAGGCCTGCATTTGTGACAACGCTGCACATAAAAAAAAACCCAACAAACCAGAGATAAGGTGTCATCAAAATAATGTCCTAATTTATATTCCACAATGGATACACACTTCCAAAAGGCATGGCATAAAGTTAGAGGTACCTGTACCACAGACACAAGCGTGAGGCGGCTGCCACCGTATATTGTACCACATGAACGTCACCCAGTTGTAGCAAAAAGTAGAGAATGTGGGTTTGCTTTAGAGAAAGCTGTGAAAAACGCAGTTCTTTCTCTCACAGATGACCGGAGACAACTACGGTGCGGGTGAGCCCAGAAAGCTTTTAACATTGAACGGGCAATTCCTACCCTTTGTACTCTATGATATTTCTGTTGTGCTGCTTTGTAGCACAACGGTCTGATTCCCAAATGTTTCTTGCATTGTGCGATGCCTGCGTATTAACAGAACATGGTAACTTACCTGCTTGTTAAAAAGCCTCTTCCACTGGAAATTTTGTTTATTTTTATAGCAATAAAATCTGGTGAGAAAAGAAATTTCTGAAATGAGGGAGATTAATTTTAAATTAGACAGAAATCTGAAAATTTCTCTGGAATTAAAAATAAAAACATGGCACTGTTTCCAGAAGATTAAAAATACTGAAATTCTGTAATGTTCCTTTGGTTTGGAAATGACATTAAAATCCCACACATATACATGGTATTGTATCAAAATGAAACATATATAGTCAAAATATTCTGTTTAAAAAGTCACACTGCTAAGACAAAAGATGTTTTGCCATCTAGTGAAATATGTCGGAATAATCTTCCCATTATCCAAACGATAGCTGAAATAAATTACCTTAAAAATTACTCAGTTTTGCAATACAATCTTGTTCTTCCCCAGAAATCCCATTTTGAAACGCTTTGATAATCTGCAGCTGCAAACATTTTGCTTGCCCTAAGTCTGCTGCCGTGTTTGTACCTAGGGTCATTGCTCCCTTGGCTTGGCTACTTTCAGAGAGAGATTAGTCCTAAGTATTGAAAACAAACTGAAATTTTACATCCAACTCTGCAAGCTGCACAGGCCTACAGGTAGTGAGACATCTTAGAGATAAATTCAAGTCCCTGAAAAATCAGGTGTGACTCCTGGATAAGCTGCACCTCCTCTGATTAGCTCTGAAACTCGTTATGGTACACCCCCAGCATACAGTGTCTGAGTTTTCAAACGCAGCAGGAAGAAAAGTGAAAGAGCTCTTCCCTGTGCCAGCGGTACGCGGCCATGGAGCTATGGGAGCACAATCTCTGTCAAAGCCTGCTGATTATCAGGAAGAGTGGATGGAGACTGAGCCTACACCCTGGCCATAAAGCACCAAAATTAACTTATGAGATTTGCAGAGAAAAAAAATAAACAACTAACCCCCCC
>VXBJ01001419.1:50824-78279 GCA_013400055.1 Nycticryphes semicollaris | reverse complement strand
CTTGTCTTCCCTCCGTCGCGGCACCCTTACACACTACTAAGTACTAGCAATTACACTACAGTATTATTGTCATCAAGTAGGTTGAAAAGATTTCAGTTACTGAAAGTAGGATGTTTTCAGTCCCCCTTATTTCTAAATTAAATAGAATGGTCCGCAAATATCACTGCTGCAAAATCACTGAATGCTGCAAAAAATGAATTTGCTATAATTAGACCTTCCTGAAGAAAAGACAAAAAAGCAACTTTAAGAACTGGTTATATTATCTAAAAATCACAGGTGAGCCTTAGAAATAAAAGTATTTGTTCCCTCATTTATACATAGCAGCACATGAAAGCCATTATATTCACATTTTTGTTGGCTAAATTCTTTGTATCTTTTTTCCCCTGAGATATGCTATGATCCTTGTTTGGTTCAGGGTCATCTTTAACCATATGCAATGATTATTAGGTACAATGATGATAAAGACTGTAAACTCAAAACTCAAACATGTATTAACACAGTTTTCTTCAAAATCTACAGTATGAAAATAAAATTTTCAATTACCATCATTCTGGAAAAAAAACCCCCAACTTCATTTGGTATTTAATACTAATTGGTATCTGGTTGCAATCAATGGCTTGATGTCCAAATGGAGATCAGTAACAAGTGGTGTCGCTAGGGGTACGTATAGGGACCAGGTTCAGTATCTTTACTAATGACAAAATCTGCAGGATTTAGTGCACTCTCAACAAGCTTGTGGATGATACCAAGCTCAGTGATGTAGTTGACTGAGTTAAGGGAAGGAATGTTATTCAGGAGGATCTTCACAGGCAGGCTAGAAAAGTGGATCCATGTAAAACTCATGAACGTCAACAAGACCAAGTGCAAGACCCTGCACCTGGGTCAAGGCAATCACCAATGTCAATACAGACTGGGATCTGAGTGGACTGAGAGCAGCCCTGCAGAAAAAGAGCTTGGTGATATTGGTGATATTCTGGGCACTCACAGCCCAGAAAGCCAACCATATCTGCATAAAATGATGCATGGCCAGCAGTTTGAGGGAGGTGGTTTCTCCTCTCTGCTCTCTTGAGTACTGGAGTACTGCATCCAGGTCTGGGGTCCCCAGTACAAGAAAGACATAGACCTGTTTGAGCAGGTCCAGAGGAGGGTCATGAAAATCATCAGAAGGCTGGGACACCTCTCCTGTGAATGAAGGCTGAGAGAACTGGGGTTGCTTAGCCTGGAGAAGGGAAGGCTCTGGGGAGATCTTATAGCAGCCTTCCAGTAATTAAAGAGGACTTATAAGAAAGACTTGAGAGGGACCTTTTACCAGGACCTGTAGTGATATGACAAGAGGCAATGGTTTTAAACTGAAAAGATTTAGTTTGGACATAAGGGAGACACTTTTACAACGAGGTTGGTGAGACACCAGAACAGGTCGTGCAAAGAAACTGGATACGCCAGCCCTGGAAGTGTATACGGCTTGGTTAGATGCGGCTTTGATCAAACTGATCTAGTGGAAGACATCCTTATTGTCAGAAGTGTGCAATGGACTAGATAATTTTTATAGGTTCCTTCCAACAAAAAGCATTCTATGATTCTATAAATAAGCTGGAGAAAGAAAAAGGTCCAGATAAACCTAACACATGGTACTCAGAGGATTAGAGGATCATTTTCAGAATAGAAGGATTTATTAAGCAGAATTCTGCAGGGTTCTATCTGGGCTCTGGTTCTATTAATATTTTTAATGACAGTGGATGACAATAATCTAAAGATTACATGCAATAATTCTAAGATGGTAGAAAACAGTATGAATTCTCAATTTTCTTGGGGTGAGAGCAAGTACAGTGTTCTTCATTTAAGCAACAGCTACACAGATATTGGAGGAACACCTTATTAGGTAGCAATTCTTCAGGAGGAAATGTGGAGGTCATGTTGGAATCTGAGTTAAACCAGACTCAACAATACCCAGTAGTTCTCAGAAAGCTAAACATTACACCTGTCATCTGTGTCATCTGTGAGACATGAGGAATAAATCTGTTTGAACTAACAGCTGGTTTAAATTCTGCATCTTGCTTTGAGAATTGCTCTTGCACTTGGAGGCAATCCAGATGAAAAAACCAGGAATTACAAAGCTATAGCATGTGATCTACATGGAAATGCTGAAGAAAATCAAGATAAATAGAAAAAGGAAGAGTTCTGGACAAATGGATTTATTAAGTAGGTTTTTGCAAGGTTCTGTTCAGGGTGATCAGATCAATTACGTAAAAGGTACCCACCAAAAAGAAGTGAATATTTTTTTCTTCATATCCACAATGATGAATAAAAGAACTGTTTTACAAGAAACAATTGTTAGAAATAAAGCCAATAAAAGCTTTCAGAAAAACAACTCATAAAAAAAGCTTTTCTTGGGTGGCTGGCAAATCTGCATTCTTGGCAGTGTCTAAGGTTAGATGTACATCTCTCAGGAATGATGTATATAGTTCAGAATTCTGGGCAGGGAAGGAGGAAAGATAGAATGACTTCCCAAGGTCTTCTCTAGCTCTTTAGACAATAGAGCTTAAACCAACTCGCTCAGGTAGTGAAAGCACTTCAGGTAGTACAATAAAGATTAGACATAGAAGATATTCTCACTTGTAAAAATATAAACTGCTGACATTCTTCTTCTAGTACTTAGTCCATTCAAAGTTAGTTAAAAGTAAAAAGCGTATTAGTTTAAAGCAAAAGGTGTATTGTCCTGTCGTACAGCCAGACCTTAACAATGATAGCTGGCAAGAAATACAAACACAACCATTTAAAGGAAATCATTTCAGTCAGTTTATTCTGATATGCTACAAACACCTCTCTCCCGCAACTTCTGTGAAATGTAAGCAGGATGAAGGGGTTAAAATTTTTCATCCCATAACATGGCTGGATACACTGTTTAGAAACCAACTAACAAATAAAAATGGGAATTTAGAACAGACGCATTGTAATAATCTACTTTTTTCTTTACCCTTTCTCTATGGTCTATAAAACAGTTTATAGACCTAAGTTATAGATCTAAGAGATTTGGACAACTGATTGGTTCAAACAGATTTAAGAAAAAATTCACTATATATAAAGAAATCATAATCTGAATTCAGAGCTTTATGTAGACAAAGGACCAATCCAAACCTAAAACTTTTTCTATTTTTTTTTACAACTTGTACTTGAGGACAAGACAGATGTAAACATGTCCAGGTGTTCTGTAAAACACAGACAATAGAGGATTTGCTACATTTGCTCCTGGGCAATATAGGAGACCTCATTCACATCCCTAACTTGCTCTTATGTTTTACCATAAGTAAGACACCCAGTTATTAGACTATGGAGTTATTGTCTTTCTCCTACAAGTAATCTCTGTTTAGAAGAGAATATATTTTGAACAGTAGGAATTGAACGGAATTTACCAGAAATCTAGTGCCTTTTGGAGAGGGCAGAATAAAGCTCATGTTCTTGAACATGGGCCTCCCACAACCCAGTTGCACTTCCTGATTATTTATTACATCTTACTCTCTGTTCATGCCAAAGAGAAATCCAACACTTGTGACAGAAACTTACACAGTCTCCAAAACTTCCTGTTTAAATTAATTACTATTATTCAAGGAAATATTTTACTGAAAAATATCTAACCATTCTAGTGAGCATCTCCTTGATATAAATGCCTTTACTGCTATAAAATGAAGGATAGACATGTAAAAAGAACCCCAAAAACTAAAAACAATCAATAAAACCAACAAAAAAAACCCAACAAAGAAAAAACACCAAAAGATATTAAAAAGAAATTGTGCAACATAAAATCCAAAAATTCACTTTTTTTTTTCCCCTAAAAATCTCTGGATTAGAAAAATACCAAACACGGAAAAGGTTGTATAGAATAACAGAAATTTCCATAGGTGCAAGGGTAGAGGTTCAACATTGCTTTAAAAGGACCACATTTTTACAGCAATTTTTTTTTATACAGATACAAAGCCCAGCGTCCTGAGACTCTACATTTAAAAGACTGGGATTTTGAAAAAGGTAAGGCGCAGTGCAATATACTTCTACCAGCTTCAAGGTTAAACTGAAGATTTTTTTCTACTACTGCTTGTTTAGAAGTTAGAGTCAGATAGATGGAATGACAGCCATGAAAATTCCTATGTCTCAGGATTTTCAAAGATGAGTTGCACAAACACAGAAATGAAGATTTAGATTGTGAAATGAAAATACACTTGTCTTCTACACAAATACCACAATTCACACATTCCTGGGTTTGTTTTTTAAAGGATTTGGTTGAACTGACTTGATTTTATTTTTTGGGCAGTCTTAAATTCTTTCAAGTAAGGAACAGAACAAATGTGTTTGTTATGTAAGCAAACACTAATGGGCAAATGGCTCATATCAAAGATAATAAAAATCATAATATGGTATTTACAAAAGAATACATCGAATAAAATCCTGATTGGGTCACAAGTTTGCTTTGAGAAGGATGGGGTAAACATATCAATTACCTTGCTCATTAAAGAGCATTCTCTGAATTGTGCTAATAAATATTATCTGTAAGTTAATTTTTTTTTATTTTTTTATTTTTATTTGGTACTTTAGTGTATCAAATCCCACAGTGATTGTCTTCACTGGGAAGAAAAAGAAGAATGATCAGTTTACAATAGGATTGGGATTTATTAAAAAAGGATTACACAATACTTATGGAGGTTACAAAACCTTTCAGAATAAAAAATGTGATTCATAAATTGCCAAGAATTCTTCCATAACTTGTTTCGGAATCTACCAAATGATGGTGTAAGATGCTTGTTTAGAAACAGATTTGATAAAAACTCTATCCAGAAAAAAAAAACATGCCAGCAGACATAGTATTATGTAAGCTTATAGCTTGTGAACTATTCTGATTATTAATTTTGTTTACTTACTGTGGTTTTGATATATGTTCTTCAATAAAAAGTTTAAGAAATTCATTTGTAATCTCGCATAAAACATGATGTTATATTTCCACTCTGTTTCAAAGCCTGCTTCTCTTGGACTGAGTATCATGAACAGTAGCATAGATTGAATCACACCTTTTATAGGAGGCTTACATTCTAGAGGCTGAAATTATTATTAAGAATTAATAAATATACTGATGCTCTCAGATGAAATGGATTTCTGTATATACACAGGATAATATTTGACACAAAGTCTTGAGCATGTTACAGTACCAAAGTCTGTTATTTTATGGGTTTTGTGGATCTGATGGAATCTAAAGTGAAAGGTGGAATTTTATTTCAGACAAATCATTGAACAAATCTAATTCATACTCAATAGCACACGACAGGATTTATCTGAGAATGCATCGACGATGTAGAAGTGGAATTCTAGTTATGAACAATCACTGAGATAGGAAGAAAAGAACCTCATCTTGAATGATGAGTAAGTCTGGAGAGAACACATTGATTCCTTTTTCTCAAAGATAATGTTGGATTTTTGTTTATTTCTTTCCTTGTACCCATGTTCTGTATTAACATTCATGGAGTTTTTTTTTCGTACTTTCCTTTTCCTTGTTCTATTGAGCTTTAGAACAATAAACAAAGAACAATGCAAGATAACTTGTCTTGTGCAAACCAAGAATATATACAAAATGCTGTTTCAATGTTTCTCTGCTATTCTAATTAGCTATGTATGTAAATGAGTTAGTCACTATAAAGTCTAATTTTCTTTGGAAAGAGTTTTGCAGTGACATATGTCAAAAAGATGATATCTGACATTTATCTGTAGCAAAGACTTCAGAGAGATATATTTTCTCTTAAATTAAGAAATTTCTATATGGTTCTTCCCTACAGAACACAGCATGCTGAAAAAATAAAAAGAAAGAAAAGAAAAAAAAGAAAATTTCCTTGACATTTTGCAAGCTCTAACACATTCCTCCAGGCACGAAGTTTATTTTTATGTATCCCCAGCAAACTACTGTGCAAAAGACTCCAGCTTTTTTTTTTTAAAGAAAACCAGTGTTGGTTGTTTATTTCTTATGTTTGAGAATAACTGAAAAATACGCAGTTCCTTTGAGTGAGGCACTATAAATACAACAGAAAAGTTAAAAATTTCTATGCAAAGCAGCTAGCTCACTGTGTGCTTAAAATATCAAAGAAGATTATTATCAGGACTCATTTTTCCATCTTTTTTACCCCTTCCATTTTAGAGGCCATTTGTCTTTAAAAATGGCATTTCACATTCCATTGGGGGAAAAAATATGTATACTTTTTAAAGCCACGTTTTTGTGAGCAAATACATGACTGTAATCTATTGTAATACATTTTTTAATAAACATTTATTTTTTCTTCAAATACGTCACCATGCATCTATCTGTTCATAGGAGCAAGGAAATACCATATTGAATCTATCAAGGATATATCCAATTTAGTATGCTCGTAATAAGCTATGCTTACTAGAAGTGTTTTGACTAGGATTTAAAACATCTTAAGTGTGGCTCCAAACTAATAAACCATACATTACAGTTTTTGAACTTACTGTATGCTAAGAAAGTGAACCTTCTAGATTTCAATACAACTCAACTGATGTATGTCAGAATCTAAATTTTTCTTTAACATTCAGTTTTACAACATATAAGAACATACCTTCTAAACACATTTTTAAAGGGAAGATAAACCTTATGATGCTAGAAAAAATCCAAAGCAGACAGCTTTTTTCAAACATCTAAAATACAATTATTTTGCACTGTAAGAAAAGAATTAAACTCCTGTCTGTATAACAGGTGATGTTCTCTTTTATTTGTACAGCTGTCTAATCCTGGTCTCAGTGAATTAATTCATTGCTTTGGCGTGACATGCATGGTGTATTTAGCCCTAAGACAACCTAGTGGTGACACAGAAAATCATTGCAGGCTTTCCCCAGAGTGTATTTTTCTCTAGTCTTGAAAGAATCAATCCTGCAATGAGAAATTGAGAAGACAAACAAGAAAAAGTGCTGGAGGCTGAGTGAAAGACTCCCTTTACCTTAATAGCAGAGAAGAAACTTCTGCAAAAGAAAACTGGATTTCTGTACATTCTGTGACCCCTTAAGAACCCCTCCAGGGTGAAGTAAGCCTGCTTTTCAAATGAGAAAACAGTGATCCTTGGAAAAGCTAGGTTTGTTTTGCAGGTCCAAACTGTTTTCTGGAGATACGTAATATAAAATTTATCCTAAAGCAGAGAGTCAGGAAAAATGCTATTCACCAGTTGGGTTCCATTTCAGTCTTGCTGTAAGCACTGAAATATATAATTCTCCAGCTTTTTTTCTATTCTCAAATAAATGACTGTTTAATCCTCAGAAAACTCAATGAACAGGAAGGCTCACCCTGAGGCAGTGGTGATACTTCATACATTTTGCTGTCCGATGAGCTACTAAACCTTTCCACCCACGCTTAGTTTTTTGTCATTTTCACCCACTGGTCCTTTTGTCATTCATGGGTCAACTCTATCTGTCATTAAAAAAACCCAGCCCTTAATTTAGGAGTTAAATTAGCCTACTTTGCCTACCAGATTTTAATTACACCATCTACAGGAGGAAAAAAAAATCATTTATTAAAATATTTATTTATAAGAATATACAAATCCTTTATTTTCAGATTATAGTGTTTTGAATAGAAAGAGCACAGTGAGTACATATAAATCTGTATATTTAATATACATAATATATTATTATACTATAAAATATTCAATGTAATCTATTGTGTTTGCTTAGTAAATAAAGTGTAAAGGAATGACTCTTAATAATTAATTGAGGAAAAAAAAAAGTGCTGTGTGAAGATTTACAATACATTGCATAATTTAAGTTTCTAATTTAGTATTATTCTCTTTTGCTTTCTTTTTTGCTCTTCAAGCTTGCATACTCAGGCAATAAACTTCAGAAACTGTTCTTTGTCTTCTAGCCCTCACTTTCCAAGTGCTTCATACCCCCACTAGCATACTAGGAACAATTAATTTTATTTGTAATTAATTTATTTATATCTAGAGATGATACGCATGTTTGCAGCTTTGAAAATTATACTGCATCTAAACAGATGTTGCAGTTATTTCTGGTATTCAGCCTAGTTTTTCTGCTTTTGTCATTCAATTAATTATTTTTAATTCTACGTCTTGGAGTTTTCATAAATAAGTCCTCTCCTTGACGTGAAATGATATTTAATATTCTTCAAATATTTGGAAATATATTGCTAACTGTGCTTAGGTACCTTTTAACTAGATATTTTTTATTGCTTTTAATCTTCAGTCTTAAACCATCCACTTCACTGTCTGCATGATAGATGGATGCTCTTCTCTAAAGTCTGTGATATACCATGAGATTTTTGATATAAAAATTAAAGACTAGTAACTGTATATCCAGTTCAAAAAGAGCAACAAATTTAGGTTGGCAGCCACATTTTCAGTGTTTGCATATGTAGACACATTTTTTTTTGAGTTCCAAATCACCACCAGACATCTCTTCCTCTCTGCAATCACCTTCAGCCATCATTTGCTATTGCTGCTTTCAGTGGATTTCTCTTTTCCATTTTGTTTCAATTTATTCCCAATAGAGAGCTTTAGTTTACAGTATTCTGAATTCTGATAGCTTATGACGTGCCCATGTTTCTAACTGATATTAGCCTTTTTTGTTTTCTCTAAGTCCCTACTAGTATTTGGATTACCTCCTAATTTAGTGTTGAACTACAAGTTTCATCAAGAAGATTATCTCGTTTCTTAAATCAGCACTGAAGATGCAAGTCCAAATATTAACGGATGCAGATGTAAGTACCTCATTGCTATTTATTTACAGTGTTTTGTATAGCCCACAATGGGAAAAAACATACAAACTATGTGAAAAACTAAACAAATCTGAATTAATTTTTGAAGTGACGTAATAGAAGTCTGAATAAAATCCATATATATGCACATATACTGTCATTAAATACTTTCCTTTCATTCACTCATTTTACAAAACCTAAAAAAGCTGAGTAACATTTATAGTATTAGAATAGGTCTAATAATACAGAGAGTCATGCTAATTGTTAACATTTTGTTATTTCCCGAGTGATATCCTTTCAGCTTCTTTTCACAGATTTACTAGTCCAGAAATTAGATCCTTAGAATGCTAACGTTAACTAATTTCTTACTAAATTTAAAACAGGTTATGTAATCCTGTGTTACTTATTTAGCTTTATAGACTAAAATACATATTACCTCTGCCATTGTATTCCTGTATGCTCAGATTTCCCACACATGACCTTATTCCTTGTTTGTTAACTTCTACTTACTTTTAATTGTTCTAGAATTGCCCTTTAGTTCTTATTCCTAAAAAGAAGCTTTTTAATTTAATCTTAAATAAGATTAACATAATCCCCTTCAGATTTTCTAGTATTTGTTTTTTCCCTCTGATGTTGTAAGAAAATCCTTATTATCTTAACACCTTTGGCTAACATTAATCTGTTTCTCTTTTTATACTGCCTTACCTTTCCCCTACAAGCTTTAACTTTGAATAGTCTTGTCTGGCTGCCTCTTCTCTTTCCCTTTGCCAGAACGCTATTCCGTAGTGATTAATTGTCTTTCAAGTGCCAGAAGCTTCCAGCAGCATGTACAGCTATCACAAGGAAATATCACAAGGAAAGACACATATCACAGAGAAAGGACATATCACAAGGAAAAGGAAAAATATGCAAACATGCTCTCACTTCCCATAGGTAAGTGACATAAAACACTGTAAGAAACTATTAACATGTTTTTTTTTAATGTAATGTCTTGGTAACACTGAACCTGACTTGCTAAATACGAAATTGTTTCAAAAATCTATAGATTAAGGCTGGCATAGGCATAATTATATCTGGAAAATTTTCTCTAGAATTATATATTAGCTATTCTTCAGGTCAATTTTTTTGGCCATTCTGTGCACTGTCAGTTTATTTTAGATCATTTTACTTCTAATTAGAATACTATGACCTGAAGCATGTTAAAGAATAACTAAAAAACCATGAACCATTACAGTGACTGACAGGAATAACAAAAGTCATTGACAACATACACACTACCTCTGATTATGGGTCTAGCTATTTTCTGAATACTGACATATGTACAAACTATTAGGGATCAAGAAACCCTCACTATGAACCAAAGAGAAGACTGAAATAAAACATGCAATTCGTTTTACCATGAGCAAGGGATTGGACTATATGAACTTCAGAAGTCCCTTTAAACCTAAATTGACCTATGAGCCTATTTCAAATAATTTCAAAAGTATTTTGAATCCATCACAAAAGTTGGTTTGAAAGTAAAAGCCTTAAAATCTCTTGGATTCACTATTGCATCTGGTTACATGAACACAATGAACTCTCAAATATGAAAAGAACCCCAAAATCTTAATATGCATTTATCCATTAAAAAAATCTCTATTTTACTTATAAGTGAAGTTGCAAAACTCGAGCTCTGGTCTCCGAGGACTGCTCAACATCTAAATACCGCATCACACCAGGGGAATGTTAAAATATAGCCAAACCATTAGTATGGCCTCCTAACTAAAGTGATCTGCCAGGGACCACCATCAGTTCTAGAAGCTAACTTGCAACAAAAAAAGTCATCCAGCTAACTGTTCTCACCCAGCTCATGTTATAAATGATTGACACTTCCAACCTTAGTTACCAGTGTTTTCCAGAGTTTTCCCATTTCTAACTTTATAACTATTTTCTACTCAGAGCAGAATCTTAAATAAATAAATAAAGAATGTAAAGCTCATAAGTTTGCAAGCATTTTTTCTAAATGGAAAAATATATAAGGACGGCTACAAAGAACACCAGCTCTTTGTTAATTTAATTTATTAGTGTTGAAATGGTTGAGGGTAGCCTCAGAAACCAGGATATTGTTGTTCTTCTAAACTTTCCAGACTTACTTGTGAAGGCATAAATTTTGGTACCTGTATACAATTTCCACAAAAATATAGGAAATAATCTAATGCACATATAAAGGAATCAGAAAACCACCATCTATGCAAATTTAGTAAAAAAAAATAAATTTAAGAAAATACTGTTTGACATCATTAGGAAATTTTTTTAAACACTGTAACTGCATATGTCTCAGTGAGATGGCATTGATTTGTTCCATACTAGCATGGATTTGTACATGAATGGAGCACAAAATTGTTAGTACTATAAAACTGAGTGCTGTGTGGTTATACTTATTGTGTGACTTATGAGCAGTGTACACAAAAATGAAACTTCTTAGAAAAACAGAAACATGTGCTCAAAGGCTGCAGGGGACCCCTGGGTGGGCAAAGACATTTATGTATGATATCTAGCCAAACTTCAAAACTCATAATACTAAATGTTAACCTGGGAGAAGTAGAACAAATTCAGCTGCGGCAAATGTGCCAGAAAAAAGGTGACTAAAAAAGAGAGGTGGTGATGTCTAGTATTTTCTTGAATACAAAACAAACAAAAAAGTGAAATAATTTTGTGATTGGTCATTAAAGCTATTCAGTGATACAAATGAAGATTAACTGAATAAAGACAGCTCAGAGAGCAGCACCATTGCCACTCAAAACCACATAGATCTAACATTGTCCTGAAAAGATCATCAGTCCATCTGTTTCTTCGGCAGAGGTGACAACCGGCCTACATGGATTACTCTCTCCTAAGAGTATTTAACATTTGATAATCCTCAAACCAAACAGAGACAATTGAATAAAAATCCAGGGGCAATCCAAAGCTTTTCTATGCTATTGCAGACACAACAGGCTAGAAGAAACACAGTCATCATTCTGTGGTAAAAAGAGCTGATTTCAACAGTTTCTGATAAGCTAGATCCTCCAAATGAAATTGTAAATGATTTATGATATAATTACACTCAGTTGTCTCTATGTAGACAATTACTTCAATTTCTTTGAGTTTATAATGTGGCTTATTATAAATAATTTAAACAAGAAAATGTAGAATATACATTGAACTATTAATTTTAATAATTTCATTTGTTACACATTTAATGAAATGAAAGTATTCCAACTTTGTTTATAATTAATGTGATTCTTCTTTAGTTTAGATTAAGGTATTTTCACATTTGAGTAGACTTCATTTACATAGAGTAGATCTATTAAAAATGTACTAACCATTTGTGACAGTGAAACCACTGCAATAAGAAAAAGAAAACTTTGACTAACACCCGCATCTCTCTTTCTTACACTACTGAGTAACTAACTTGCAACCGTGCTTTTATATAAACAAAAAAAAAGAGTGTTTGGGACAACTAAAATCTAGAAAGTTCACCAAGAATTTAATTTTTAAGAGTACTTATGGCTCTTTCTAGTAGTTCTTGTGCTTAAACTGATAAAACGCCAGAACCAGAGAACACAAAAAACTCCCCATCTCACCTTCCCCCCTTCAATCCTATTGACATCGGTAAAAATCAAGTACTAAGCTTGACAAGCAATATCATAAAAATCTTCAATCTTACTGGAAACAGATTCAGTCACAATATTTGTACATAGTTTACATACCTGCTTTAGTCCTAAATAAAGGCCTCCAGGACTGCACAATGCATTTTGTTCCTTGTTCAAGCCTGATAGGGAACCTAGGTGACTACAGAAGCCTCCTTAGAAAAAGGTATCTATCCTGCTGATGATCAGACTTCTATGCACTCTTGGGCAATGCTATATATCTGAGAGAGTACTGAGCTGAACTCAAAGACTTTTTGTTCACTTTTATTCAAAAATAAATATAGAATACATCTTTCACACTACTTTAAGGAAGTATCTCTTAAGGAGGAGGAGATACAAGTTTATGGTATTCCTTAGCCTGAGGAAACTTAAGTCCATATTTTCTCTTTCCTGTGATGCTGCCCTCACTAGTAGGCAAAGGGCACACATTAAGTGTCAGTTTGTTCTGATATTCTTGTGAAACTAAAGCACTGCAAGAAATAAGAAAGCAAGATTTATGGGGTCAGCAGAAGCAACTCACCCACTCTGTACTGATGGTCAGCTTCCTGAATGAGGGAAGACTAGGCTCTGGGCAATGTACACATTTAACTCACATCCTAGCTTAACCCACTGCAATTTGGTTGCCTGCCTACACTCTACCATCACAGCAGTAACGGGACTTACAGAATTGAATGGGGCATGGGCTGGAAAACATATCCTGCCTTTTATGACTGAGACATTTTTGTCATGAAACCAATGGAGAAAATCTGTGATTGCATAGAGCAATGGGAGAAAAGAAACACACATGAAGAATTCATAACACAGAGGAATCTTGCAAAGTGGAGTGTAAAGCTGGGAATACTGGACTCTTCACAGAACTTCAGCTTAAAATGGTTGCATGACTGGAGTGACAAGGAAACAAAACCAGGGAATTAAATACAGGGGTTTTATTTCTTTGTCCAAGCCTGTGCCTTTCTTGAGCTAGCTGAAATAAAGACTGTTTTTTCTTTTGTTTTGTTTTCATTTGTAATTCCTACAAAGCTTCTGCGTTTGTTTATTTCACCTATTTTATGTCCCAGAAGGGATGAACTGTAAACTTAGAGTACTAATAAGGCTGGAGTTCTGTGAAAGTGCAAGCTTGTGGGAAATCTGAGGGTTTAGCTGAAAGAGTAATGCAAAGAGCTAACAACCTAGAGACAAGACAAAGCGCAGGAAAAAAGAAAAAGCAGAAAACATGCTTAGAGCCAATATAATTTCAAGAGAAGCTTAAGTATGTATAAACCTTGGGTTATGAGCTGCAGACCAAGAAGCTTGCCTCATATTTAGCTCTGAGCTCCATCAGGGCAATGCGACAACTTCTAACAGAGAGCTACAAGTTACAAATACCAAATATGCTGAAATGGACTTTGTGTCCTGAGGGTCTGTCTGAGAGGAACAGTGTGTGATCATCCTTCAAGTTAGCATGTACATAATGTGTTCTCTGATCAACACAGCACTTTGTCTCTTTGCCAAAACACCACTACTACCATGAGAAATGTGTATCTGCCAAAGGAACAAAGGAGAATACTGGAGGTCTTTTTTGCCTGCATACCAAAGGGATGCCTGTCTTGAAATGGCAGGAATTCTGATTAAGTCACAGTACCAGCCACCTTTTTGGTGTAGTACTGCAATAGTTTCTTTCAATAGGAGAAATTTAGCATCTGCAGTATTGTTTTTCATCAAGAAATCTCTTTGAATTAATCCATATAACAGACACTAATACCTTCTAAATTTTCATCTTTCCAGTTGATTTACAATCTAATTTTTCTCCTGTGTAAAGGTCTGCATAGACTTCTCTTCAATATACCACAGTGATTCTCCTTAATTTGCAAAAAAAGATCATAAATTAACAGTATGCACCCTTAAAAGGTAAAAGGACTGTAAGTAGTTTCTGTGAAGAAACAGAAGATCAAAAGTTGTAATAACTGAGCTGTGAGGAAAGACTGAATGGACAAGACTTTTAAATCCTTGGTTGGTATCAGACATGTAGCAAAGATACATGTTATTAGGGCTATACCATTCACAAAATGATTCTCTAAGATTTTCCATTGGGTAACTGTTGGAAATTAAATATTGTGATTGAAATGTAAAAAAGCCTTTGACACTATGCTATAGTATTATAGTAAGATAATTAGGATTTTAAAAAATGGCAGTTGCCAAACTCTGATGGTGGACAACCAGAGGATCAGGCATAGTCAGCATGGGTTTATGAAAGGCAGGTCCTGCCTGACGAACCTGATCTCCTTCTATGACAAGATGACCCGATTATTGGATGAGAGGAAGGCTGTGGATATTGTATACCCAGAATTTTGAAAGCATTTGACACTGTCCCCTATAGAATTCTCATGGAAAAACTGGCTGCTTATGGCCTGAATGAGCATATCGTCTGCTGGATCAAGCACTGGTTGGATGGACAGTCCCAAAGAGTGGAGGTCAATGTAATTAAATCCAGCTGGTGTCCAGTCACAAGTGATATTTCTCAGGGTTCAGTGTTTGGACCATTTCTATTTAACATCTTCATTGATTATCTTGATAAGGACAGAGTGTATCATCAGTGAGTTTGCAGATGACACCAAGTTAAGCAGGAGTGAGTGTTAATCTGCATGAGGATAGGGAGGGTCTACAGACAGACTTGGATAGATTGGGTCGATGGGCCAATATAAATGGTATGAGCTTCAACAAGGCCAAGTGCCAGGTCCTGCACTTGGGCTACAACAACCCCATGCATCACTACAGGCTTGGGGAAGTGTGGCTGGAAAGCTGCCTGGCAGAAAAGGACCTGGGGGTTCTAGTTGGCAAGCAGCTGAATATGACCCAGCATTGTGCCCAAGTGGTCAAGAAATCCAATGGCATCCTGACCTGTATTAGAAATAGTGTGACCAGCAGTCATAGGGAGGTGATTGTCCCCCTGTACTCAGCACTGGTGAGCGACTGAGGACTGTGTCCAGATCTGGGCACCTCAACACAAGAGAGATATCGAGGTGCTGGAGCGAGTGCAGAGGAGGGCAATGAAGCTGGTGAAGGGCCTGGAGAATAAATCTTATGAAGAGTGATTGAAGGAGCTGGGACTGTTTAGTTTGAGGAAGGGGAGACTGAGGGGAGACCTCATCACTCTCTACAACTACTTGAAAGGACATTGTAGGGAGGTAGGTGCTGGTCTCTTCTCACAGGTAATTCGCAATAGAACGAGAAGGAATGGCTTCAAGTTGCAAATAGGGTAGGTTTAGATTGGACATCAGGAAAAAAAAATTCACAGAAAGAGTGGTCAGACATTGGAATAGTCTGCCCAGGAAGGTGGTTGAGTCACCATCCCTGAATGTGTTTAAGAGTTGTTTAGATGTGGTGTTGAGGGACATGGTGTAGGGCAGAACTTTGTAGAATGGGGTTGATGGTTGGACTCGAGGATCCCAAGGGTCCTTTCCAACCTGAATGATTCTATGATTCTATGAAATCTAATAATTGCTGGACACTGTTTTGGTAGATCACCAAAATATCCTATGTGCATGTTTCTGCGGTTCTCACCTCATTCCATCTAAGTAAATTATAAATTTTGTTTTTAAGATGATCCATTTGTCATGTTTTTTTATAACATTTTCTATGAGTACTCACATTCTTTAGGGCCACATATTCTTCTACAGCTCATAATACTAATAAATATTGTCTTCCAAAACTTTATGGCTTCTTTAATGGCTTCTCCTTCTTAGGAAGAAAATCCCTGACAGTGGCTGTCATCTCTCACAACAACAAAAAAAAAATGCAGGCTTTAGAATGCTGAAATTTTGTAACGAATTCCATGGTAGCTCCTGGACACATTCAACAGAAAGGAAAAAAAAAATCCAAATGAAAAAAAAGTACAATAATTATAACCAGTGTCATTCTTGCTGATTAATTCTAAATAGGTTTTAGTGTAGCCCTATATCCCGCTAAATATAGAACAAGTATTGCCATTAAAAAGCCTTGGAGCACATCAAGTATTGTCTGGACTTTTCTTGTTCTTTCTGGAGATTGATTTAGCTTGGTCTTGCTAAATAACCAACCAGCTATTGCCTCGTGTGTTTAACTTATGCCTATTTTTGTAGAGTCATATTCTTCTTGTAGATGGCAGCAACAAATAGTTATTCTGTACAGAACGATGTACTCAATACCCCAGCATAAATGATGCAATGTGGAAGAACACAGTCATGGCAATGAGAGAATGATTTGAGAGCAAAGAGACTGGATGCAGTGAAGGGAAGCACAAGTTTGGCAGGGTCAGTAAGGGGCAGCGGATGGCACTGAGGTTCTCAGAGCTAGTGAAGAACTGATGATCAGCTAAAGCAGTGCAGACCCAGGAACTGGACAAAACTAGGTTGTAGGATAACAAGAATACTTATCCAACTTATGTAAAACAGTCTGTATATAGTTATTAGTAATTTATAATTAATAACTAATAATAATTATTAATGTTGATTTGAAATTACTGTATTCTTTGTTTTTATAATTAACCTTATTAATAACGTTTAGATAAATGATTGTTAATAATGAAATAATGGTTTCCTGTTGAAATATTGATTTGATATATTTCGGGTGTACACACATTTTCAATTGAGGGTATTTACTGGCAAACCTGCTTTTAATTAAATCCCATTTACATGAATAATCCTGGTGATTCAATGAAATTAATTATGTACAAGTGAACACAAAAGCAGGAATTTAGTCATGTCAAAAATATTTAGATGCTACACCCTAGCAGGCCTGAGTTCCCATTCATGTCTTACTTATGATAGAAATTCTTTTACTGTAAAGTTACTGTACGCGTTAAGTGATCAGACTAAAATCTATTTTATGCAACACTTCAGATTTCACATGGACAAAACCCATTTATACAAAATCTTAGAAGCATGGAAACAGAGATAAATGTAAGAAATATTTGTTTCCTTTATATATTACATCTGCAAAACAGCCAATAAAATCACACTTTCACTCTAGGCACCAGAAAATACCTCAAGATAACATCAATTTGATTTTCATCATAACTTTGGGGGGAGGGAAGGGAAATGTTTCAGGTTTATCAGTGATGGCATAATCTATATCTATTTTAAGTACCTGTATGATAGTGATTACTAAGCAAACTACAAACTTTGACATATTTATCCTCATAACATCACCAGAAGGCAAGGCACTACTATTACAACAATGTCACAGGGAAAGGAAGTGATGCATGGAAGCTGTATTTACAAAAGAAATAAAATAAATTTACATGCTTCATTATCTCTTCTAAGGCCTACATCCAAAATGGAGACCTCCAAAATGTTCATCCCAGGGCAGCCCATATTCACTGGTGTCTAAGAGCCATAAGTGACATGGACGAGTTGCACACAAGGGTCTGGGCTTTGCTGTGAAAAGCAGCAAACTCCTGAGAGTCACTTGCACTTTGGATTAGCAAGACCTAATCCAAAAGGTGGTCTTAGATCACACCTGCTTGACCAAGCTTTACATGAACAACAGCCAGTAATGGCATCTTCTTTTTGTGATGGCATCTTCCTTTTTTAATGGCATCCTCCTTTTATAATTGCTGCATGCAATGGTATTTTCCTTTTTGAGAGTATCAGAAAATTCACTTATGGATTGATCAAAATCCCACCAAATTCAGTACACATATGTGAAGGACTGATTACTTTTGCACACAAACTTCTAAACCTTACATCAAAACAAAAAATTTCATAATATAGTGAAGTAAATCAGGCAGAAATTATGAATATACCACAAACTTAAGTACAATCATTACTGATAATAGCATATAATCCTTGAAAACAAAAGTAGTGCTTATTGATTAGAGGAGATTCTGATCATTAATGTTTTTTCCATATTGCATAACTTCAACAAAAAAGAATCTGAAATCAAACCTGCATGGCTCTGATAAAGTATCCTATTACAAGTGGTCCAGAGCAACCCAAATATATACTAAGAATATAAATGTTTAGCGTGATAACTTTCTTTTAGCAAAGTAGGTCACAGAGGGCGTTGTATGAAGGACACTGGAATCCATAGGAGGTTTTGAAACATTTCTTTCAATTGGGAACCAGACGCATAAAGAAGAAGCACAATGTCTCCAGCTGATTTTATGAAAGTTTATATGATAATTTTGGAAATTAACATTTTAGGAGGAGTAATATTAATGTATAAAATTATTTAAATTGAAATTGTTTTTCTTTACATTCCAGAATTTCACTTAGATCAAACTCCTCATAACAGTGTGATAACAAACTGCTTATAACCTGAATGGTAGCAGGTTATTTTAGTATATTAGTTTGAAGCTTTTAAACAATATTTTATATGTCATAATGAAAAATACCTTTCAAGCAAAATTAAAAAGCCTCTTCTTCCATTAGTGGTCACCTTCCTTTCTCCCCTTGAACTCATGGATAAAAGAACCGTTACAAGCAGCAGGGTATAGAAATTATTAAGAGTCTCACAAGTATGTTACGTTATTCATTCAATATTCAAAAAGATTTATTTATTTTGGATTTTCTAAATTTTGCTTTAGTCCAAAGCAGTTGTTTCACACTAAATATTAAATATCCCTGTAGAACTGTAATGTTGTTATGCTCCATTTTGTAATTTTTGATCTTCCTAGTCTAATGCTGCACTGATTTAACAGTTTAAGCCCTCTGACGGAGTCATTCTATGACATGTTATTCCTGCCTATGACTTTGTGACTAGGGATGTCCAGCCTACTCAGCCAGCTTGTAAATGCTGGGTATGTGATGAATACTATAAATTCATCTTAAATTTGTGCAACAGGAGGTGGGCACTCATGGAATGACATATAAATAAGTGCATACATGCCATGACAGCTTCACAAAACTATGTGAAACCTACATCTTACTGTTATGCAACACTGTGTCATAAATTATTGTTTTAAAGAGACATCTATTATAGCAAAACCCCCATTAAGATGCCCCTATTGTTTTCAGATTTGAAATCAGGAGAAAAAAACCCAGTTGATGAATACGGAGATGCTGGTACACAGTGAGCTGTTAGAATTTCTGATGAAGCAGGCCAATGCTACATTTCTAGCATATTAAAAACCCTTACTAAAATTATTTTAGAGTAGCTGAACAAGATACACAAGACTGGAACTCTAAACGCTAAGATTACATTAATGTGAATCTCTTTTTTTCTTTTGTTGGATGAAAGTAAGAGGAAGAAAGAATTATTTTCCTTGTTTTTTGAAGGCCCCTGTCAAATACGGCAGCAAAACACAGGGGAAAATTCTCCCTTAGTTTCTAAGTATTATAAAACCCCACAATAATATTTTGGCTTTGTAATCATCACAACAAGAAAATATATTTTTGCATTTTTATTATCATAATTCATAAAATTGTATGGATTGACTACATGCAGTGGCTTTACAAGTCCACAAAAGTTGGAGGCGAGCCCTGTTTTTTTGACAGAAACTTCATGAGATAATTCAGTCATAGCACTGAAGAAGAGGAGAACAAATTCCCCATGGCCCTTAAATTTTGGCTTCTCCCAGAGTGTTAATTGAGATCTATTTGCTAGTCCTTTGATCTGGCCTAAGCATCTCAGATGGGAGGCTGTGGAAAAGGATCAAGATACAATGAAAGCAGGTCTTAGTGCAAATGCCGTAATTTTTAATCTTATTTTACTCAGTGACACCAAAGATGATGTGCCTACAGAAGAAATGCTGATTAAACCACATATTTCCAAACTATTTTCTTTAAAAAGTTACAGCTTCCTTTTTTGACCTTCTTCCTTTTATTGTTCAACACTCTTCACCACTTTCAGAAACACAATCATCCATTGTACACCTGTTGCATCTTTTGTCAAATGCAACACCTTTTTAAAAAGGGAAAATACTGACCTTCATCCATTTTCCTAAGCCGTTTATCATACTCAGAACTGTAAAAATCTTCAGAGGTTCCAAAAAGAAACAGGAAGCTTTAATCTAAATGCTCTCTATTTACATTACGGTTCTAAAATGTGACTAGAAATATTTTTTGGAAAAGATTTTGCACTGTATAGAGTCAAGCATGATGAAAGCAAATCCAAAGAAGAGGAGGGTATGCATAATCCTGTAGAAAGCTGTCAGGTCCTTGCAATTCCTTCTTGAAAGTCAGTGCTAGGCAGTGTCAGTAATACAAAGTATTACATAAATTCATAAAACACAATCTTGTCAAGTCCAGAGCACTCTCACAGTGTTAGGCAACTGCCATTTCCCTTAAAATTCAAATTACACTAAAAAAACTGTATTTTCAGTTGTCACTATGAACTCCATCAACAAGAAACCATTCTCCTAGTTACTGGTTAACCTTATTTTTGCTAGCTGCGCTGATCAAACTTGAACCAGATTGCCTGTGAAAACAACATTTGCATTTCTTGCCTTAGTGTTTGCTGACACAAGTGATGAATTGCATTATGTTTGTGGCAGGAATATACTGTATTTTGATCCCTCAAGAAAGCCTCCAGCTGAACCACAAACTAGTTTTATACATACAAATACACTGACTGATGTGCTTGATACATGTGACTATATATACAAGAAAACAAAGACTCAACACATTTCTCTCACAGATTTTTAGCCTTCTGAGAAAAGGGGAAAAATGCTTTAAACACCAAGTGGAAGACAAAGAACATAATACTACTGAGAAGTACAGCAAGGCTTAATTTGTTGACTGATTATAACTTTTAGTAACAATCTGATGAACAATTTCCAAGTGCATAAACGTAATTAAATAAAATATTGAAATAATTGTATTACTGTTAAAATTCTCAGCAACACAAAAAAAACCAAAACTTCAAGTACAGTGAAAAACAAGCGAAGAAAACCTTTCACCCACTAAATTTCCGTCCCACTAACAATGCTGTTTCTCAAGGTAATATCTAAGAAAACCAGTAAATACGTGCAAGAATTAAAATATGTCTGCAACTGGAAGGAAAATATGTTGAAAACATGTTTCAAAATTTAAGGGCAAGGAAAAATAAATAATTGCTTGCCCTAACCTTCCTCTATCCTTTCCACTAAGCACATTTCAGAAATAGGCGGTTTATAGGGAGAAAGGCATCCTGGAACTCAGCGTATTTTTGCGAGCGATGTGAAGGGCCCCAGGTGGCCGGGGCACCTCTCCGTGGGTGCACTCCTGCTCCTCCAGCCCCACCGACGAAGCGGTATCCAAGGATGGCCTCTACGGCCGAGGGGGCTTGGGCAGAGGATGCGCCTTTCTCCCACCGTAGGAGTGACTCTGTCAGCTGGGGCCGAGTTACGCGGGGCAGCTGCCACACCACGGCTATGGCTCCCACGTTCCTTTTGGTCTGCAGTGTTTCCGTTTCTTAAGGGGCTCCCTGGCTTTCCCGTGCCCTGGCCCATGACAGACAGGAGGGAGATGGAGGACGGGAGAGCAAAGCCTTTCCCCGAAATTTTACGGCCCGCTTAGGCTGTGTGAGCCCCTGCGCACCCGCGCAGCACCTTGAGAGGCAAGCTGAGGTGGTTGCCCCTGGTGCTTCCGCCCGGCCCCGGTGCTGTCCTCCAGCCTTCGTGGCCGGGGCTGCCTCACCTTCCCAGGGCGCTAACTAGCTCTAAACGATCTTAAATACCATCCCTGCCACTGCACAGGCTTCTCTAGGAGGTTTTTCATAGGAGATGAGCTACCCCGTCACTAAAGATTGCTGCGTTTCCTGGGCTCCGAGCTCCTAGGTGCTGGGAGGCGCGCTGTCAGGATACCAAAAGTGTCCCTCATGCCTTCCTTCCCCCTGGCCCTGCCTGCGGCCCCCTGGCACGGTGGCAGCTGGAGCTAGTTCAGCTTTTCTTCTTCCACAGCACTGGGGCTTGGCTGCCCTTAAAGAAAATCCTCTCCTAACAACGTGTCAATGTCACATTCCTCCACAAAGCAACTTCTATTTGGGGGGGCTGGGAGCTTGGCTCTGCCTCACCACAGACTGGGAGCTTTGTGGCTATGCAAAAAACAAGGAGAGAGGGAACATTTCCTGCATTAAAATGCAATCCCCTGGGCTCGATGATTTATCCCTTGCCGCAAGGGCACATTCCCCTCCCCTTGTTCCCACATGGCTGCTCTGAAGGACTCCCTCTCCCCTATATTGCAAGCTAGAGGCCCTCATCTAGGTTGAGAGCACGCTTTCTCTGACTTTCATGCAACCAATGTGCTTCCCCTGACCTCCTCAAATTGTCAGGAGGCCAAAGCAGGAGGTATGAGGCAGAGGGACAGGGCAGAAGCTGCCACGCTAATTGCTGGACCCCTGTCTTCCTACTCTTCCAGAAATTCCATTTTCCAGCAGTATATGAAGCAGCTTCCGGGACTGTCACATCAACCACCTCTCACTAATATTGCTATGAAATTCGGGGCTTTCACCTCCTGGAGTCAGAGCTCCCACCAGGTCAAAACAGCATGTCACAACTCTGCATGGTGCCTCACATCTTTATGCTTCACAGGTTCACCCTGAAGAGCTGCATTTGCTTTTGGTTTGGTTTTAGGCTGCTGAGGTGTGGCCCACTTGAGACTGGGTGTCCTGACCATGGTAAATCTCTTGGTCTTTCAGTCACGTTGCCTGCATGCCTTTGGAAATGTTTTCCTTGCAAAGTCAAGGGATTGCATTTTTTTAAGTTGGGTGGTTGTAGTAAAGAGGAAACAAGGGGGAGAGCAATTCTTGGGTTGCCACCTGTGGGCATCACTATAAGTAGGGGCTGAAAACAAACGTATCCTACTTATGAGGAGTTTCGACAGTGCTCAGCAGAACTATATGCTGAAGATTAAGCCAGTTTAGAAATGAAAATGCATCCCTCTCTGCCATGAGGGAGTGTGCATCTTCTCCAGCCCTTTTACCTCGTCTAGAGGCAAGGTGGACTGGAAAGCAAGTCAAATTAATGTGAGTATCAAGGAGAGCCAGCAGCAGGACCTACATATTTGTGTGGGATTCAACCCCCCCTCCAAGAAGCACCTACCTTCTTTTGGTGGCCGTTTGGCTTCTCTGGTGAGGTTGCAGACCTGGGTGGTTTGCAGCTCCTGGGTCAGGCAGCCCTCCGTCTGCTCGTTGAGGGGCAGCACCACGTTATTAAGCAACACCAGAGATTGGTCGTCTATTCCCCATTCTCCCAAATGCTGAGGGCAGGTGCATTTTGTATACATGATCCCACAGGACTCAGTTCTCCCATTCTCGGATTTCAAGCAGCTCTCCAACCAAGTGCATAACACATGGCACCCAAACTGGCTTGGGCTCACCTTGTTCAACACCAGAAACTCAAAGAAGGATTTTTGGTCTTCTTCTTTTTTGTGTGATCCTGGGAAATCAATAGGATAGACGCGGCGTATCTGAATAAAATTCTTATCATACTGCAGAAATACAAAAGCATTCTTGGAATCGCAGAGCTGCATTATAGAATGGTTATTTTTTAAAAGATCCTTTATTTTTTCATGAGAAAAATGATCAAACTGATAAGCCAAGAGGGAAAAGTTGGAGCAGATGAAGTCCTTTTTGGAAAATTTCAGGTAAATACTGTATTTGGTTGGATCTGGATTTTCCAGTGTCCAAGTGCAGTTTGTGAAGTTTTTAGGAAACATTTCACTTACAGAATATGATCCATAAATGACCCCCTTCACCAACGTGGAACACCAGAAGTCTTGGGCAGCGTTAAATCCAAACATAACCAGTAGATAGGTGGAAAATATATAAATCAGCAAATTACGAACAGCCTTCATCCTATGTCATTTGGCCTGCAGGAGATGAAATGAAATAAAAATGCAGGTAGACTTCTTCATGCATTGGAAACCAAACTCCTTCCAATATTCGAGCCAGCTTTTTTCAAGCTTGCAGTTAGAGACCCTTCCAAAAAGAGGGGCAGGTAATTTTTATTTTATAACGCCAGGGACGGGTTTGCTGCTGTGTGCACAGCGCCATCACGTGGCCATCGCCATAGCCATGTCTTCTACAGCCAAATTAAAAACTGATATCTATTAGATTGTTAATAGCAATGTCTTTAGGATGTAGTCATCATGGCGTGGACTAGAATTGCTCAGCTTAGCTAAAAATCTAGGCACCTTACCCGATAGCTCAAGAAAAAGGCAATCTTTAATACTTTTTTTTTTTCAAAAAGTAAATGAGTAGTCTGCTATAGTCATATAGGTGCATACACACTGCACTTGCATAATTCCACCAGAACAGAACAAGAAAACTAGTGGCATCTGTTGTTATATACTAATTTTCTAGTAAGTCTGAGAAGTAACTGTGAAAAATTACAGGCAAAATTTAAAAATGCAGAAATTATTATTTGCTACAGATGGGGCGTTATCTCCCATATGCCCACATGCCTTTGCTCTGGTCACCTGGCATATAAAGGTCTCTATGAAAAGAAAATCCAAGAAAGAAATACTGAGATTAATGCATTCATAAATTTTTGAGACTATTGGAGAAAGAAAGACAGATGGATGAAATTGGTGCTGGTTTGACAGTACTACAAAGTGCCAGCTTTTCAGATAGTGATTCCAATGTGCTTCAACCTCTAAAGATACATAAAATGGATCACTGTATTAGTATCTATACCTAGGAGCTCTATAAAGCTGGCAATGCTACAGCAGGATCTCTGCACCTACTGGACTGCACGTGCCCTCTTATTATGAGTATCTTGTACTGTCTGATTAGCTCCTGTGTTTTGCAGGTGTGCACTTGAATGATGAAAGACATATGACATTTTCTCTGCTAGTATCTCCAAATTAAGCTGTTTTACTGCACCTATCAGCCATTACAGCCTCCACATGCTCTGTTCTTTTAACAGTGGCCTAGGTTATTAAAGCGAACCTTAGTTATATTTACCTCTGTAATATTATCCAAAAAAATCAAATGCAATGTTTTTAGCATTAGCCTTTGAGAAGTTGCTTATCTCTTACAAGTGAGTAGCTTTTCACCTTCTGCTCTTAAAAGCAAGCAGACAGAAGTGATGCCAAGCAAATTTCGAAACTCTCTAGATTGCAGTCTCTTCCACTGTTGCTCTTTAAGCTGAGGCAGACAAAGGCAGGCACTGTTACTGAGTTTTGATGTGTGTCTTTGCCTAGCTTTTCATCTCCTCACCAAACAGCAAGGCATCTTCTCTCTCCCATTGCGTAACACACAGAAAATCACTGGATTAAGCTCCCTGAAGAGATTTTTGTATCTCTCAAATTACAATTCAAACTCTGAATCTTGAAATGGGCAAAGCAGCACCAACTCTAACCCTCTTTATAGCAAAGGGGTTTTTTAACCCAAAAAAAAAAAAAAAGCAGCAGAGCCGCTGCCGAGTCTATCCACAAGGTTGTATTTTCTTTCTCATCATCCATCGCATCGCAATGAATAACATGGTCTTTCATCTCCAAATAGGGTCGGTACAGCATTTAAGGTTTTAAGAAGAGAAACTTATCAGGAATTCTGGAAAAAATTTCCCTTTTGCTGAAGCACTTCACAGGCAATGCAGTTCTGCGCAGTGTTATTCAGGATGGTGTAGGCGTTGAAAGCCAATGTGACAGTAAGTGTCTAAATTAGGTATTCCATCCCTGAAAAGGTGTTAATTTTATAATATGGAAAGCAAAAGGGGGGCTTATTTGTTTTCTGTTTGAAAAGGAAAAAAGCCTCTGACTTCTCCCACCCTATGTAATATTTGCACTAGAAAAATAAAGACGTCTGCAGTGTTAGGCTGTTTTCTATGAAGAAATGTAATCAAACAGCCCTCATTTTAGTTCTGTGTTTCTTCATGCAAGGCTACTGAAACAGGACATTACCTTAATCTCTCTCTCCCTGTGTGCATTACAGACACACACATGCACACACACACGAATTGAGTGTGCTGGCAGCATTTTGTCTAGTTTGCAGTATTGCTAAATGAATCTGCTCACTGAAATGACTGGGCACTCCGATTAAAAAGATTGTTCTTTTCCATGGAGGAAGGAGTTAAAAAATGGCCACAGAGGCTTAAGGTTGCCCATTTGGTAAGGGGGAGAACCCTCTTCTGCTGTAAAGCAAACGGGTGTTTAGTTTGGATATTCCCCAAACAGATTTTCTAGGTGACACTGTAGTTTAGCTGAACATAGACGGCGCCATCACTCCACTTATTTTTTTCCCCCAACAGAAGACCCACTGACTTCTCGTATTTTAACTTCCTATTAACCTAAGATTCCCCCACCCCCCTCAAAAATTACCCCAATCGTGCAGAAACCTCAGGTTTTCTCGGTCTTGCCGGGAAGGACTCTCAGGACAGCATACCCATCGCAAAATGGACTTCTCTAACTTTTAAACTGCAGCGCTGAAGTAAATGCGGAGATAATTTTTTGTGTGCTACCTCTCTCTTCCTTCAGCAACAGCCTGTCCCCCTCCTCCACCGCCTCCTCCCCGGAATCCCAAATAAAATCTCTTCAGTCGTAATTCCGGCAAATGGGAAATGGAAATACCCCGGGCACCCTTACCTTTCACTCCGAAAGCTGTCAGGCTATTTCTCTAAAACACTAACACCACAGGCACACGTCCCAACAACAGTGATGGAGAGATTCCCCTTCTGTCGGAAGCACTGATTCCCATTTTCCCCGATTCAGGTTGAAATTCAAGATGAAAAAAGCAGCAGAAGATAAAAAACGCAGAGAGAAAAACCCCGCACGCCACACACACACACCACCGTGGAAAAAAAGCAGCTTTGACTCCGGATCCACCAAATCCAACCACATGAAGGGAAAGAAGAAAAAAAAAAACCCAACCAACCAAAAACAAAAACACAAAAAGAAATCACCTCAGACCAGCGAGACTGCAGGGGAAAAAATGGAAGTGGCTGAGCAAGCGAAGGTGGTTTTTTTGCTTTTTGGTTGTTCTGTTTTTTTTACTTAAAGTCTCAGCACAGCAGCCCGATGAACGGCGATGTCAGGCAGGCGACGGTCTGAGAGGAGGACTAAGGCGGTAGCGCAGATTTTTTGGTGGGTTTTGTTGTTGTTATTACTAATAGACTTATTCCTCTCCTCCTCTCCCCCGTTAGGCACTAATGGTCGGAC
>VXBJ01001419.1:0-49854 GCA_013400055.1 Nycticryphes semicollaris | reverse complement strand
CTGCAAGATTTGAATTGCAGTAATACAGAGCTTTTATGTTTACAATTACACACTGCACAAATTCTGATCAGAGGTATTACTGGTCACAAACCACTTTTGACCGAAGTAAATGAAAGTACGGTTATAGCTTTTTACTGTATTTTCCATAGGTACAAGCTGTAGATGGCATCCCTGCTAGCTGGTACAAACATAAATACTTTATGCCTGTTGTCAAAATAAAAAAAAATCTACCAAGGAAAATGTGAGCGATGTGCACATTCTACACCCAGCAAATAAAATGCAATGAAAACTGAACCTTTATTGACTTGGAGATAATCATGCTCTCTCACGTTCAGTGAGTAACACTCCATATTACCAGTTGGTGATCATCATGTTGCTTGAAATACTTCACGGGAAGTTCGGTTCATTGACAGGTTGATACGAGCAGATCAGGTCAAAAGTATACATACAATGCAGCATTTAAATACCTTTTTCACTCTCTTTATATTAAATGAAAAACTTGAGGGTAAGTCACATCCTGAATGAACTTTTTTGCCCGTTTCCTGTGGCATTGGCAAGTTGTAGCACTTTAATTATGAGTGGAAATAATAAATACACAATACAAGGTAAATCATTGTGTTTAGCAATCTCCTAGGTATCCCAACCCAGTGATTAACTTCCACTTCTCAGTTTTGTGAGTACATGCCAATGCTGGAAAGGAATCTGGGAGAGAATCCTGGGCCTCTTTTATACAAACTGAAGGAGATGCTGGAATTTGCACAAATCATGCCTGGGTTAACTATGGGAACTGAAGAATAAAGGGATGGGATGATAGCATAGAGCACTCTACAGATTTCTTCTTAAGATTTGTTGCAATCAGACTTAAGCAATGCAGGTTTTAATTACTGGAACTAACTCTAAAATAAGCTATGCCACTTAACTACACAGATATCTGTGATCCACTTGTAGGTGCTTTTATACTTGAATGAGGCCGACTTCAGAAACAATTAGTTTGCCAAGTGTCATGCAGCTGCATTTGAGGTAACAAAACCCAGGAATTTTGATGGTCTGGAAGTGAGAGGCAGGATATGTTAAAGTCTACAAAAAATAAATAAATAGAAATATATTTGTTTAAATTGGGCATGCAGATCATTTCTGTTTGGAATGGTGCTGTTTTTTATATATATATAGTGCTAAACTCGAGTCTGAAGGGCAGATGTAAAGTGAACCTATACGCATCATTCAGAAATATTTAGTAGATCCAGCTTGTTTGAGTACTGTGTTAAAATTTAGGAATAAGGTATTAATACAGTCCCACAGTGTTTCACAGGAGGGCTGTCAAGACTGCATGGCACATGTGATGCCATCTGTATTACAAAGAAAGTATCAAGGCACTGAAGAAAGTGATGTTGCTCAGTAGTAGTGTGATAGGGATAGGCACAACATAGTGAATGCTAAATTTGTAGTACTGCTTTCTAGACTCATTGCAATTGTTTCAGAAAGGTTGGGCTTGTTCCAAACTTGGAAAGAGGGAGGAGAGTAATATTTTTAAGTAATTTCTATATTAGTGAGAAAAATGAGGCTTACTCAATTTAATATGTTGTATGGAATAAATTAAAGTGTTTGTTTAGTTACTTTTTTTTTCCCTTCCAATCTGCAGTAGCCCTTTGAGATCTTTGGTATTTTTAGTATTTAGTCCAGGTTTTAGTGAACACAGCACAAAATTCAACACAATTGTATTTTGAATTATAATTCACTGACATTTTTGGTGTAAATTTTAGAAGGGAGACCACAATTTAATGCAATTGGCTTTGGAGAATGGACTGTTCTCTCACTCAATTACCTGTCACCCTTAGGGGGACTCATTTCAAGTCAAGGTCATGGTTGAAACCCTGATCGCCACTCCTCTGAGAAAATAAAAGACAGTATGTCTCCAACACTGAAGGCATACAGTTAAAAAAATCATACAAAGTTTTTTCAGCAAAGACTTTTGTACTTTATTTTTAATTCTTTATAATTTTCATCAAGTTTAACTGATTACAGAGCTACAGACACTTAGGTATGTCACCTTATTATGCGCAATAATGGAAAACATGTTTATAGAGCAAACTTACAGGTAAGAGTCAGGTGCTATTTTTACTAGAGCTCTTAGATGATGTACAAATGGCACTGGTCTGTTCCTTACATCTAGCTTTACTCAGACATGTAAGACCTATCAAAGCACAGATTTTCTAGTCTACATCACAGATTCTGCTGTGCTACACCAAATTTCTATAAGAACAGTATTTCCTTGGTAGAAATAAGGAAAAAATTTAAATCCAAAGCTGGTGTGACCATCTCAAGAGAAATGTTATTAAATTTAATCTGAAACAAAGAAATAAAATTGAAGATGCTGGCCATATTACAGCTATTGTAAAATTAAGTAAATAACTAAATATGAAAAGAAGAAAAAATTTTGGTTTCTCTAACAAGTTAAGAGTGAGTGTAAATTGGAAATAATTTTGTAGTCTTGTGTATTATTTTTGTTCCATTATGTTACAAACCATTAAGAAATGTTGCATTATTTTAGTGTGTTCAGATTCTAAACAAATTTAAGAAAGAAGGGGACAAACTTTTCTGCAGGGCCTGTTGTGACAGAATGAGGGTTAATGGCTTTAAACTAAAAGATTTTAGACTAGATCTAAGGAAGAAATCTTTTACAATGAGGGTGGTGAAACACCGGAACAGGTTGTCCACAGAGGTTCTAGATGCTCCATCCTTGCAAACATTCAAGGTCAGGCTGAATGGGGCTCTGAGAAACCTGACTGAGTTGAAGATGTCCCTGCACATTGCAGGGGGGTTGGACCAGATGTCTGCTAAAGGTCCCTTCTAACCCAAACTATTCTATGATTCTAAGAGTATTAATTTTCTCATTGTTATCAAGAGGAAATATGAGTTTAGTAAATAATAAGTTATATTCTGCCTTCTCGATTTTAAAAATATTTTGAAAGATTATAGGATTCTATTGGAATTTTATTAGAGATCTGATTTTTATTTTCATAAATAATTAATAATGCAGCACCAGTAGATGGTGCTCAAGAATATATAGCATAACTGAGGGGTAGGGGTGATTAAAAGTATCTGTTTTAAAATTGAAATAAAATCAGGGATAGTATTGGTTTTCTTTTGAGAAGTTGATTTTCATCAGAAAACAGTATCTTCTTCCAAATTTCAAGCAAACCTTTGGTTGATTGACAATATTTAAGTTGAGAAGGTCATTGATTTGTTTGCTTATTTGTTTTCATTCTTTATATGGTTTCTTCATTGAAGATTTGTACAAGAACTTTTAAATTCTTCTATTCAGTTGAAGTATTTTTATGTTGTTATTCAGTCACAATTATTCGGGTAGAAACAGGGAAATTAATGAAAGAGGTCACACTAGGAGCGTGCGAAAAGAGGTCTTAAGCACATCTGAGGCCTGTGCAGCATCCTACCTCAGTCAGTGGCCCTTGAACCCTCCTGAGAAAGGTGCAGAAAACCCACAATAGGAATATTTTTGGCAATATTTTTGGCTTCATAATGTCTGACCTAGTCTCCACTATTTAGAGGTCTATTTAAGTCTCCAAGTAAGTTTTGCTTCCCCTGCAATACTCATTTAGCTAGTTTAACTCCATACATTCTTGTTATTCATATAAACATGTATACCTTTTCAGTCTTATATTTTTTTCTTGCTCAGCATTGTCAAATAATGAGTCCCACAGCCTAACTGTATACTATGTGAAAACTGATATGTATCACTTTTGTTAAATTTGCAGCTTTTTGAATTAATTGTGTGTCACTGTAGTCTTGTATTAAGGCAGGGAGGATAAGATTCTGGAATATTACTACAAATTATTTCACATATGTTTATCTGGTCTCTTTCTAATTTCCTTTTTAACATAATTGCAGCTATTCCAATCTTTTTCCACAAAACCGTGCTTTTTAAGGGACTTCTATCACTCTTGTTCCTTTCCTCTTAAACAGTTGTCTGATATATTTCTGATATGTACAAACCTGTACCGCACACAGTAGTTCAGATCAGGCTGCAGCACTGATTTATATCACATCGCTTACCATCACAGTCCTGTTCTTGATTGATTTTAATATCTTGCTTCTTTCTTCTGATAGCTGCTGCACTGAAAAAAGGTCTTCAGTTAACCATCTATGCCTCTTCTTATTATTAATGTCCTGTAAAAAACTTTGTCAAGGCCTTTAGGAAGTTTAAATAAATTATGTCAATTGGTTCTCCTTTGACCACTGCGGTAGTTTGCAGATGTGTTGAAAACATTCCAGCAGATGAGTGAGACATCATCTTCCTTTGCACAGATCTATCATCTCATGGTTTTCCGAGTGTTATATTTTTTATTTTTTTTTTAATTTGCCAGGTACTGTTGTAAGATTTATAAATCTTTGATTCTCTGAATCATCCCAAGCCTTTTTATAATATATGTGAAACATTTGCTACTCTCTAACCTTCCAGTACAGCAGATGTTTTCCAATTAGAGATTGCATAGCTCAAATAGTTCTTGTTCAAGATTTTCAGTCCTGGTGGCTTCCTGCTTTTTAAATGATTGATTTGTTCCAGCAACTCCTCATCTGATCGTACCTCATTTTTATTACCCAAGAGTAGGTATCTCCCTTACATCCTCTGTTGTGAAGACTGATGCAAATAAATCTATCTTCCTAGCAACATCCTTCTCTTCCTTAATTGCTGTCTTTATTCCTTGAATTTCCCAACAGACACAGTAACTCTTATAAGCGTCTTGCATTTGATATATTTAAAGAGTTTATTTTAATTTCTTTTTATATTTTTAACTGCTTGCTTTTCAGCAGTCAATTTGCTATACAGTTTTCCTTCTTACCTCTTTACAGTTATAGCTTGTGATCATTTTCTTCATTTCATGAATACTGCCTTTGCAGATTTTGACAGTTCCCTGCTTAGCTCAAGTAGCATCTCAAATCCTTTCATTTCACTCCACTGCTTTGCAGCTTACCTTCCTTGTTTATCTCCTCCCCTTCCCCATATGTGCAGTTATCAGTGGAAATATTCTTGGCTTTGGGAGCAGCATCACACCATATCTAAGGACCTGCTGTCTTAAATTTCGATACTAGGGTTGGTTTTTTTGGCTACCGTACATTTTATTGAATACCTCTGTCCAAAGGCTAGTGTCATGACATTTTTTTATATGCTATTATGTTATCTCATGCCAGATACTTTTGACATGATTGCTTTAGGATCACTTTACATATTAGCTTGGATATTCTTAATCTTTTAATTCTTTCTGCTTATTGTGATTGAAGTCTAAAGGTATATGCTTGAAATGTGAGTCTACAGCTTATCAAGCTGAGCTGGTTGATTTAAGGTTATCTTATATCTTCCTATGTGTCAGTCATTTCTCCGAATAATCTTCTCTCATTTATGTGCTGTTACAAGAAGTAACTTCCTGTTCTTCTGAGAAATTATACCTTTACCATTTGCCAATTTGATTTTCTTTTTTTTCTAGTTGGGATCTAAGGCCTATAATTATCCTGGTTTGTTGCATTTTCTTGCTCTTTTCCTTTTCAGTGCTCCACACTTAATCTCTTGGCTGTGACCTGCATTCTTTGGCACGTGCCTGCTTGGGTTTCCTTTCTCAAGTACTGCCCTCTTCACTTAATTTTTTTTTTTTTTTCCACACTTCAACCTTTTACATACAGAGCAAAATTCATTGCAAGACTGGTTTATTCTGTTATTCTGGGACAGTTTACAGGAAGGCACTGTGTTTTGGGGTTTTGTAATTTATTTTATGAAGTATTTATCCAGAAATTTTTCTGTGCTGCCACACATCCATTGTGACAATAACATAAAGCCCTCCTCTACTGGAAAGCCTTTTATTTAACGTATTTTGCTTGTAAGTTGTAATTTCACGTAAATATTTGCAGTTCTTTATTTTGACTAGATGGCATTCTATGGCATCTTTCCTGAATTTGTGCTTCTTCGGTTGCATTTTTGAATGGATACTTAGAAGTATTTGTATTACACAATTACATTTGTAGATAACTTGGTGTTCTTTGGCTCTTGTTTATGAGATGATCAGAACATTTTCTCCTAGTTTTTCAGTCTGTGAAATCTATATTTTCAGTACTGAATATCTTACATATAAAATGTTGTCATTTGGAAACAAACTTGTTACTTGTCATACATGGTTGCATGTGCTTGGATGGTGAGATTCTAACTAGTTGTACTGTTGTATGACTGTAAAGCTAGGAGCAACTCATGGCAGTCCCTGCATGTGGGCTAGATCATAAGCTTTACCAAATTAATTTGAGAATATTTATGCGAAGATCAAAATAAAAACAAGGCCACTGTTTCCATGTTAATTATCTAAATGCACTGAAATCCTCTTTGTACTGGAAGAAGGACAAATATTTTTAAAATGACCTTTCATCTCTCATGTTATTAATCTACTCTAGAATATTACCTAGTCATTAATCAAATTGAACTGTGATAAATGCAAAAACCCTGTATTGTTTTGGCTCTGTCTACTAAAAAGAAAGAAATTTGGAGTTAATGCTGAATCCAATTTTATTGTTCTTCGTTTTGCTTATGTAGTCTGAGGAGTGATTTTATGTATTTTGTGTGTTGTTGAGGTCACTAATCACAGAGGGCACTGTTAAAAGATGGTGTCATGTTGACTTTTTCCTTGCATTAGTGAAAATGAAGGACTGATAATCCTGTCAAAAAAGCTTAACTTTCCACTGTTAGTAAGAACTTAATGTTAAAATGTACAAAATATGCTGTTTTTTCCTGTAGCTATGATCTATGTTTTAGGTTAGCTGTATAGAATCTTGTAAGATCTTAGTAGAAGACTTGAGTTCAAATTAACTTTTTGAGACTTTAAAACATGCATTTGTTCTTTCTCATAACTGGTTAAGCCAGCAAAAAGGATAATAGCATTTGGTTAGCACTAACAAAGGTATCCTCAATTTTTTTGATTCATCTTTGGTCCCATTCAGGGACACTCAGCCCACAATGTCTATTCAGCACAAAATACAAAATTTTATAAACTAGGACCAAAATCCAATTGCATCTCTATTCCCTTATGTTTTTGGTTCTAGTGAGTGGAAGCACAAAGATTATGGTGGCACCATACTGCCATTACAACCATTGCTTCTGTTAACAAAGTATGGCTTGCCCACGTCCTTAAAAGAAGGAATGACACCCCAGGATGCCATTGGCCTTCTTGGCCACAAGGGCACATTGCTGGCTCATGGTCATCCTGTTCATCCACCAGGACTCCCAGGTCTTTTTCCAGAGAGCTGCTCTCCAGCAGGTCAGCCCTCAACCTGTGCTGGTCGATTAATACATCCTGCATGGCTTGTGTCACTGCCATAACTTTGGTTTCTTTGGCAGTGGATTGGCCTATACAACACCGGGCATGTTGACATCAAATGGGAGGCACCTGTCTTAAAGAGGGAGGAGGGTTCTAGCCCAAGAGGTTGCGGGGCTGATTGACAGGGCTTTAAACTAGATGTGAAAGGGGAGGGAGAGAATAATGTCAGGGTTGTCTGTGACAAGCTGTGGGGTGTCTCATCAGGGTTAGAGGGATGGGGTGCTAGTGAGGGTCTGCAGCCCATAGCCCTGAGGCAAGCTGCTGACAATGCACTACAAATTCTTATGAAGATGAACCAGCAGCTCCTAAGGTAGTTGAAGTCAACACAGAAACACCTGTGAGATGCCTCAAGGGATGTTCCCCTGAGAAGGTGGTACAGCCAACAGCCCAGCTGCAGTGCCTCTACATGAATGCACACAGCACAGGCGACAAACAAGAGGAGCTGGAAGCTACCATGCGGCTGGAAAGCTATGACATAGCGGCCATCACTGAAACCTGGGATGAATCCTATGACTGGAGTGTGGCTATTGAGGGCTGCAAGCTGTTCAGAAGGGACAGAGGAAGGAGGGGTGGAGGTGTTGCCCTCTATGTTAAGGAATGGATAGAGAGTGAGGAGATGTCCCTAAAGCCCTCCCTGGGGGCAGATGAGGAAAGAGTCAAGAGCTTGTGAGTGAGGATTAAAGGGCAGGCCAATATGAGGGACATTGTTGGGGGAGTTTATTACAGAACACCTGATCAGGATGGGGAAGCTGATGTGGCTTTTTACAGTCAGCTCAAAGTAGCCTGTCAGTCACAGGCATTGGTTCTCATGGGGGATTTCAATCATCCTGATAGCTGCTGGGAAGGGTGCACAGCCAGACATGTATAGTCCAGGAGGTTCCTCCAGTGTATTGATGATGAATTCTTGACTCAGGTGGTGGAGAAGACAGCAAGGAGAGATGTACTGCTGGGCTTAGTACTGACAAACAAAGAGGGACTGGTGAAGGACATTAAGGTTGGAGGCAACCTTGGCTGCAGTGACCATAAAAAGATGACCATGAAAAAAACAAACTGACCATGAAAAGTCTGCACAAAACAACAAGTAGGACTGAAACCTTGGATTTCAGGAGGGCTAATTTTGGTCTCTTCGAAAAAATGCTTGCAGAAATCTGGTGAGTTAGGGCTCTGGAAGGCAGGGGAGCTCAAGAGAGCTGGACAATATTAAAATATCTCTTTCTCCAAGCTCAGGATCGGTGCATACCATGTAGGAAATAGTCCTGTTGTCCCAAAGGGAATTTGCCCTGGCTTTGGGGACGGTGTTGGAGATGGAGCCCAGGTCAAGAAAAGAGAGGCTGAGGAGGAAGAAGTACATGGGAGTGTGGAGCTGGTGGTCACAGGTTATGGCAGTGATGATGAGGCCGTTGCCCAGGAGGGCAGCCAGGTAATGCCCAGGAAGAGCCAGAAGTGCAAGAGCTGCAGCTCCCGTGTGTCTGTGAATGCCAGGAGGAGGAATTCAGTAATGGAGCTGCCATTGGACATCAGCTTCCTCTGGACACTGGGGAGTGGAAAAAGGGACTGGTCACTTGGGAAGATTACAAGAATGCCACCAGAGTATGCAGGGATGAAATGAGGAAAGCCAAGGCCTCCTTGGAATTAAACCTAGCAAGGGACATCAAGGTCAACAGGAAGGTTTTTTCAGGTATATCAGAGACAAAAGGAAAATGAGAGAAAATGTGTGCCCACTGTTGAATGAGACAGGTGCCATGGTGACAGAGGATACAGAGAAGGCGGAATTCCTGAATGCCTTCTTTCCATCAGTCTTTGCTGCTCAGGCCAGCCCTCAGGAATGCCAGACTTTGGAGGTAACAGAGAATGTCAGGACTCATTTAATCCCTGCATACTCTGGTGACATTCTTCCTCCATGTCTTGTAAACTTCCTTCTTCCACTTGAGCTTTTCAGAAGCTCCCTGCTCNAGAGGATACAGAGAAGGCGGAATTCCTGAATGCCTTCTTTCCATCAGTCTTTGCTGCTCAGGCCAGCCCTCAGGAATGCCAGACTTTGGAGGTAACAGAGAATGTCAGGACTCATTTAATCCCTGCATACTCTGGTGACATTCTTCCTCCATGTCTTGTAAACTTCCTTCTTCCACTTGAGCTTTTCAGAAGCTCCCTGCTCAACCATGCAGGCCTCTTGCTTCCCTTGCCTGATTTCTTGCTCCTAGGGATGCACCAATCCTGAGCTTGGAGAAAATGGTATTTGAATATCAACCAGCTTTATAAGTCCACCTACCTTCCAGAGCCCTAACTCACCGGATTTCTCCAGGCAGTTTCTTTAACAGGTCAAAGTTAGCCCTCCTGAAATTCAAGATTGCAATTGTACACATTTTTTTGCACATTATACTCAACTCTCTATTCATCTGCCCCCAAGGAGAGCTTGATACATGCCAGCTGCTCTCTCACATAAAGACAGCTCCACCACCTCACCTTTCTGGCTTGTCTTTTCTGAAAGTACATAACCATCTATGACCAAGTTCCAGCCATGTGAGCTATCCCAACATGTCTCAGTAAATGCAGTGAGGTCATGGCCCTGTGACTGCACACAGATCTCCAACTCTTCCTGCTTATTCCCCATGCATTGGTGCATACGCATTTCAGAGAGGGAGCTGAACATGTATTTTTCACCCTTGAGGGCTGGTAGGCCTTCTGGCTGTCAAAAATACTAGTCCATTGCCCCACAAGTGCTGACCTACTACACCCAGGTACTACTCTAGGAAGCCCAGTTACATCCCCACCCCCTTCAAATCTAGTTTAAAGCTCTCTCAATGAGCCCTGATAACTCTTGTCATAGAATCCTTTTCCCCTTGTAAAACAAGCTATTCTCATCCTTTACCAGCAGTCCTGGTGTCTTATAAATCAAACTGTAATCAAAGAACCCAAAGTCTTGCTGGTAACAGCAGGCTTAGAGACAGGCATTGATCTGCTGGCTCTTCCTATTTACCCGCTAATCATTCACCGCAACTGGAGAGATAGGTGAGAACACAACTTGTGGTCCTGATCCCTTGACCAGTCATCCCAAGATCCTGAAATCTCTCTTTATTGCCCTTGGACTTCTTTTAACTGCTTTGTCACTGCCTACTTGGAAGATCAAAAGGGAGTAATCATCTGAGGACCGTACTAGGGAAGGAAGCTGCTTCTTTACATTATTAACCAGGGCCCCAGGGAGGCAGCAGACCTCCCTATTTAGTGGGTCTGGTCTGCATATCGGGCCTTCTGCTCCCTTCAGTAGCGAGTTGCCTATGACAATGACCCATCTTTTATTCTTTACTGCAGAAGTTTTAATGCGGGGTTTTGTCTGACTAGATCTTGATGATGTTTCCTAGCTGAAAGAACTGTCTTCCTCATCATTGTCCAGTTTCCCACTGTACCTGTGTAAGAAAGACAGCAGCTGTCTCTCACATTCCCTGATGGCCCTCAACCTGCTTACCTCCTCCCTGAGCTCCATCACTAAGTGGAGGAACTCCTCTACCTTGGCAGGTATTTGTGCTTGGGATTGCCATGATCCAGGTACAAAACCTTGCACTTAGCCCAGCTGAACTTCATGATGTTTGCACAGGTCTGTCTTTAAAGCCTGTCCAGGTCCCTCTGGATGGCATCCTTTCCCTTCAGCATGTCAACCGCACCACATACCTTGGTGTTGGCAAACTTGCTGTGGGTGCACTCTGTGTCACTGTCCATGTTGCCAACAAAGATGTTAGCATTAACGACCCATTACTGAACCCTGAGGAATGCCATTTGTCACTGATTTCCACTTGGACATTGAGCTGTTGACTGCAACCCCTCTTGAGTGCAACCATCCACCCAATTCCCTATCATCTGAGTAGTCCATCCATGTCTTTCCAACTGAGAGAACAGGATGCTGTGTGGGACAGTGTCAAGTGCTTTCCATAAGTCCAGGTAGATGATGTATTTTACTCTCCTTACGAGGTTCAGATTCCCCTGAACCTGGTTTGAGGAGAGGATTCTGAACTGTGTGTTGTGAGCATCGGGAAATGGTAGTTTGAGATTAATTTAGGAGAGGTTTCAGGCAAATACTTTCTAACAACATCCACAGTTATGTGGGGCTTTCAGTTTCCCCTCGCTAAGCATGCTGACTTTCTGAGGTGCATAACTTGTCCCAAGAACCTTACTATAAGGAAAATTATACTAGCTCAGACTTCCAAATTCCATACTAAGGAATGGGAATTGGAGTCTCACCATAGTCCTCCTCTGCATGCTTCTTTGATCCAAATGCATACATTTTTATAAAAATAAATTAGTATGCTGTGTCTAAAGACAGTTTTTTCTCAAATGCCCAATATTTCCATGGAATATTCAAGAATTAGCTGAGTCAGACAGGAAAATTCATCCTGTGAGGAAAAAAAAAAAACAGATTACGAGACTATGGTACTGTAGACTCATGAGTGGCAAGAAAAGACTAAATAGGGATTAATTATTCGCTATCTTTTCTACCAAAAGGAACAGCAGGCATCAAATAAAGCTGGAAGGAGTCATGCTGAGAACAGAAGTGATTCTTTATGCAATGGGTCATTGACCTTTGCAACTCTTTGTTGTAAATTTTGTAGACTCAAGAAAGAGAAATCCAATGGTGGCGATGGTTAGAGGGCTGCCAATAGGCATGCAAAAGCATATCCATTTCAGGGATTTCCCTGAACTGGAAATAATTGGAGGTAGAGAATGTATCAGGGCAGAATCTCTCTCTGTTCTTACTCCTCCTTCAGTATTTACTTACAGTCACCTCTGAAGCAGAATGTGGGGATGGATAAAGCTTTAGTTTGGTCTAGTATGGCCATTTTCATTTTCACTCTTTTGGGGTGTTTTAATACTGAAAAACTGAGAAGTAGATTTTCAGAGGTGCTAATTGTAGAATCAGTTGGAATTTGGAGTCAAGCACTGAACACTGACATTCTGAACACTTGACATTCTGAACACTGATCATCAGTGTTCAGAATGTCAAGACATCAGTATTTCAGTCTGAAAACATTTTCTGAGTGCTTGTAATTGCCTAAAGTGAGTGCACACATTAAAAAATATAAAGATATAGTCAAGGTTCAGATGAAGTTGATACCCAGGAAGGAAATTCTCAAGGTTTTTTTCTCTATCTGAACTCCAGGGTTTTGTAAAAGTAATAGTGAAATATGAGCACAGCATATACTTAGCATTAGCTGCATTTCTCCAAAAGTTTTTAAAAGGAAAGGAACTATGTCCTTTTCTTAAATTGTCTAGTATCTAAAATTTGATTGAATGTAGCAAGGGTTATCTTCAGCTAAAGAAATGTTTTAGAATTGGGAATAAATGCATGTAGGCCAGAATGGCATACTTTATGATTTTGGAAGAAAATACTTGGAAGAAATAAAAAATTTACTTTTCTGACTAAATTTCTTCCTTGGCTGTATGGTGGACATTCAGAATTTCATTGAAACAGTTTGTTTGTAAATTTATGTATATGTCAATACACTTTAGACATCAGACTATAAAAATTATAAAAATATCTGAAAAACAGAGAACGTAACACAGTAATAGCCACAGACATAAATGTCAAAAACGGCTTACTGAAATGGATAGGACTTCTCAGATGACCATCAGTAACTGTTTCATAGTCCGCAGTTCTACAGGAGGTGCAGTGAAGTTGAAACACTTGGTGAAAACAGATGTGAATGTTATCATTCAAAATTTTAAAAATGCAGCTTTTTGCATTGTTGAAATATATGTTTCAGGTCATTGCATTAGTCTTCTGAAGTACTCTTGATGTGGAGTTTTTGAGAAATAGCTGAGTTGTTTACTTAATATTCTTAAGAAATGTAAAACCTTAGTCAGGGAGGTGAATCCTGGAAGTAACTTAACTCATATCAATGGGTTTATACCACAGTAAAACATATGTGAGAATAGAATCATGCTCTTGATATGTACTGTGTGCTCAAACTGAAGGTGGAAAGGAGAAGAACACATTTATATTACCAAAGGGCAGAATACTCTGTGAAAATGTGGGGTATTATTGTAAAGAGCTGCAGGTGGCTGTCATTAAGAGATACAGTCTCACTATGCTATTCAAAATATGAGAGAGGGCAAGAAAGAGAGTTCCCAAATTGTCAGGCACAAGAGAAGAGTATTATCTGGGTGGGGGTTTTGTTCTTGGTTTTGGGTTTTTTTCAAAGATGAAAAACTATGTTTGGGTGGTTGAGAGGAATAAAATGACAGAGATGCACTAGGTTATATAGCTATTTAACACTAATTCAAAAATGGTCAGTAACTAAAGGAAATTAACCCCAACATAGTGCAGCTACACTAAATGTATTGTATCTGCTGCTAGGAGCCTCATAAATTCTGGCAATGTTCCTGGTATACTCCTGCCAATAATGTCTAGTTGCACTAAGATATTTTCTCTCTTTCTCTTTCTTTCTCCGTCCCTCCCTCTCCTTTCCTCCCTCCCTCTCTCCCTTCCTTCCTTCCTAGCTTCTTTCCTTTCTTCCTTCCTTCCTTTTGATATGTACGCTTGAATCTGTTATTTCACTATTTAATCAGTAAATCCTAGCCCTTTTATTGAAGTGATACAACTAAAAATTAATGGTTTATTGGTCTTGCAAAAACTACTGTTCTCTATGTACATTGCTGACTGTTATCACTGAAGTCAGCAGATTTATGGTGAATTAATCTATATGGAATCTGGATTTAAGAGTCATAAATTATAAAGGCATTTGTGTGTTTGCAACAGATCCTAAATTGATGGCTTCCTATTGGTTCCTGCAGACTGGCCTATCTGCACATTTCATTTATTTTATAGTATTGCCTTCACACAGAGTGACTCAGCTTCAAAATTTTCTTGGTCGTGGTCTCTGTGATGTGATGGCTAATCAAGGTAAATTCAATATTAGGTTCCACATGAAATTTTGAGTTTCCACTGTATAGATATTAGAATATTATCTGTTCTCCCATTAGTTTAGCATAATCTCAAATATTCTAATTGTACCTGTACATGAACTTGGCTGCTTTCACTGGCAACTGGAAGCTACTTATAGATTTAACATATTCCCTAATTTCCTAATAATTTCCACATACTTTCCTAATATAGGCATGTCTGCAAGGAAAGTATAAGATGTTTGAATCTGCCTGATATTTATTTTAACTCTTAAAAGTTCACATTTTAGCCATTCATGAATACATGGGTGTTTGTGCTTATTGAAGTAAACTTTCATATCTATATGAATGCATATAGTACCTGTTCATGATGTATGAATACATATAACCAAGGAATAGCATTAACTGAATGCTTACTTTATGTGTCAGGAAGAAACTAGTATATGAATAACTGTATCTCATGAGAACATGAAATCAGAGTCTTTGCAGTGACAGCAAAAGTAGGAGGCCATATATGTATTTAACTCATCCATTAAAAGAAAAAAAGTATTTGTAATGTTATTTTTCATAACCTTTTTGTTTGCTTGTTTATTAGTATTAGATTTTTTGTCCATACTTTTTTTTTTGGTAGATCATGGAAGGCTTTTAAAAATAAGTAGGTCAGCATGCAAAAAGGAAGCCATCAAGTGCAAAAAAGGAGCCATCAAGTGCAAATAGCTTCAAACACATTCTCATGCTGTATGTTCAGAAGTGACACAGTGTTGAAAAAAAATCAGTTGCCTGTTTTCAGTAAAATGCTTAAATATGGTCATATTTCTATTTTATACCCATTTTAAACATGTGAAAGAAAGTGACTGAGAAATATTTCATGACAATACTAAAATATGATATTTAAATATACTGACAAAAAGCTGTTCTAATCTCATCTCTTCCTTTCTTTTATATGTCTGTTGGCTTCTTCTCTCAGGATATTTATTACAATCCTTTCATCCCATTTAAAGAACCTTGTCTAATCTTTTTTCTTATATAGTTCTTGCACCCATTTTTCTCTCTCAGCCATTTATTTCCATTGTTCAGTATTTTTTCTCACCTGGTTTGCGTCTTTTACTCCTGTGTTACTGGCTTCTCATAAGCATCTATACTATCAGAATATTTTCCATATTCTAATTTTACACTCTATTAATTGCTCTTTGAATTCTCTCCTCACAGTACTGTTTCAGCTATGTGGAAATACAGATAAAAAGTGAAGGATATTGTTTATTTAAACCTCAACTTTCTGAACTTACGTGAAAATATCAGACAGTGAAGAACAAGGTTCCTTCCTGGAGTGTTTCTACAAGATGGAGAAATTTCTCTGTTCTCTTCCCACCATTACTCAGAAACTGACCCATCAATGGGATATGGGTTGGAATTAATCTATCCAATTTTGGACAGATTGCTAAAATATAGAAAGAAATATCTTAAGTGTAGATGTCTATACCTGGGTTGCTTTGTCTCCTGGTGAGGTCAACAAATAGCAGGCGTTTCTATAATATTTTTCATTTAATCTTGCTGTAGATCTCTAAAGTACACTAGAATTTTCACATACTGTTAGTTCCCCCCCTGTTCAGATGTAAATGTATGAAATTATGTGAGATTAACCTTATTTCTGCTGCATCCTATAGTGGATAGCGCGCTGGTATAGGTAGTTCTCTGTTTGACTTCCCAGTTTCCCTGGGTATCCCTTTACCTAAGTGTTTTTCTGCCTCTAATTTGAATGGAAAACAGACCTTTTATAAAATTTCTCTGCAAGAGACATGCCATTTGTAACAAGACATAATTAAACTGTGCCTTTGAACCTCTCCAGGAGGGTCTCTGGCTTGATCTGGGATCAAGCTCTGTCTGTCTGGGAGAGAGGAAAATTCCTCCCAAGTCCTAGGAAGCAATCAGAAAAATGTTCACGTCTGTTTCTGCATCTTGTCTGTTTAGCAGCGTAGTTTCCCTCACTCTCTTTCTGTCTTCTCTTTCCACTCTGTATGTCTTGGTGTTTCCAGTTACCCCACACCAAGTTGCAGTAGGGCATCATCCTTCAGGCTGCTGAGTGTCCAAGGGCAAGCTGAGTGCTTTGGCTTCTCCTGTCCCCAGGGAGTAGACAGATGCAGGGAGGGGGGTGCTGAGTCTAAGGTAAGATCTATGTGTTGTTGCAGTGCTTGTAGCCCCATTCCTCCAATAAGGCAATGGTATGTGGCTGAAAACCACCACCCAGTCCCTGTAAGGGGGACACCAAGGCTGACTATGGTGTCAGCCATAGGCTTGGAACGGTATAGGTAAGCCTAGTCTGTGCTCTGACATCCTCCATGCTTGGATATAATCTGCCACTGCAGTCCTGCCCATAATTTATCAAGAATCCTAAGTATGGATGACTGACAATTAGTCACCTGCTTGGGAAAATTAATTGTTTTGATTTAAGGTGAGCCTTTACAAACATTCCTGAATTCAGGATGTATGTGCCATACCACAAGTCAGAAAAACACATACTGAGTTTTATGAAGTCTTCTGTTATCTGCTGTCCCAACTGTTGCTGTAGAAGGACTTGCAGAAGTTAATATATATATATATTTTTTTTGCTGCTAATCCGGCAAAAACCTTAATGATATCCTGAAGGTGGACTGTCTTCTTTGTGCTTGTCTTTATTAATGACTTGCTCTTCTGCCTTTCTTTCCTTTCCTGAATTGCTGTCTTCCAACAAAGGATAACAAGAAAAACTTCTATAGATATGTCAGGGATAAAGACAAGACATGGGAAGATATGGGCCCTCTCTAAAGGAAATGGGAGACCTGGTCACCAGGATATAGAAAAGGCTGAGTTACTGAATGATTTTTTCGTATCAGTCTTCACTTGCAAGGGCTGTAACCACACCACCTAAGTTGTGGAAGGCAAAAACAGGGGCTATGAGAACTGCCCACTGTAGGAGAATATCAGGTTTGAGACCGAAGGTGCAAAACTCCATGGGACCTGATGAAATCCATCCCTGTGTCCTAAGGGAGCTGGCAGTTAAAGTTGCCAAGCCATTTTCCATTAATATTTGAGAAAGGGGAAAGATAACCTCCATTTGCACAAAGAGAAAAAAGGAAGACTCAGGGAAGCACAGGACAGTCAGTCTCACCTTTGTGCCTGGCAAGATCATGGAGCAGCAGATCCTCCTGGAATCTCTGCTAAGGTGTGTGGAAAAAAAGGAGGTGATTGGTGGCAACCAACACGTCTTCACCAAAGGTAAATCATGCCTGACAAATTTGATGGCCTTTTACGATACTGCCACAGCCTTGGTAGACAATGTCATCTACCTGGATTTATGCAAAGCGTTTGACATTGTCCCACAGGACATCCTGGTCTCAAAATTGGAAAGTCATGGATTTGATGAATGGACCACTCAGTGGATCAGGAATTGGCTATATGGCTGCACTCAAAGGGTTATGGTCAACAGCTCAATATGCAAGTGGCAGCCAGTAACGAGTGGTGTTCCTCAGGGCTCGGCACTGGGACAGTGTTGTTTAACATCTTTTTTGGAGACATGGACAGTGAGATAGAGTGCACCCTCAGCAAGTTTGCTGATAACACCAAGCTGTGTGGTGTGGCTGACACGCTGGAGGGAAGGGATGCCATCCAGAGGGACAGGCTTGAGAGGGGGGCTAGTGCAAGTCCCATGAAGTTTGACCAAGCAGAGTACTGCACAAGGGTCATAGCAATCCCAGGCACAAATAAAGGTTGGGTGGAGAATGACTGTAGAGCAGCCCTGAGGAGAAGCACTTGGGAGTGCTTGTAGAAGAAAAGCTCAACATGAGCTGGCAATGTGTGCTGGCAGCCCAGAAAGCCAACCACACCCTGGGCTGCATCAAAAGAAGTGTGGCCAGCAGTTTGAATGAGGTGATTCTACTATGCTCTCATGAGACCCTGCTTGGAGTGCTGTGTCCAGCTCTGGAGTCCTCAGCACAGGAAGGACATGGACTTGTTGGAATGAGTCCAGTGGAGAGCCATGAGGATGATCAGAGGGCTGGAGCACCTCTCCAGTGAATACAGGCTGAGAAAGTTGCGGTTGTTCTGCATGGAGGAGGCTCTGGGGAGACATTACAGCTGTCTTCCAGTATCTGAAGGGGACCTACAGGAGAGACGGGGAGGGACTCTTTATCAGGGAGTGTTGCAAGAGGGAAAGGGGAAATGCTTTAAAATGAAAGAGGGGAGATTTCAATGACATGTTAGAAATAAATTCTTTACTGTGAGGGTGATGAGACACTGGAAAAATGCTGCCCAGGGAAGGTGTGGGTGCCCCACCCCTGGAAGTGTTCAAGACCAGGGTAGAAAGGGCTTTGAGCAACTTGGTCTAGTGGGAGGTGTCCCTGACCATGTCAAGGGTGTTGGAACTTAATGATCTTTAACATCCCTTCCAACTCTAACCATTTTATGATTGTATGTTTCTATGTCTTGACAAGTTTCTTCTAAGTTACGAAGCCTTTGGCATCAGAGACATGTCTTGTTAAAATTTAAGAAGTGCTGTAGAATTGATTTTTACCATGCTAGAATAAAATTTAAAAATATTAATGAGATACAATAAAACTCTGTACTCACATACTTGGCCACAGTTAGAAACGTCCAGTTGAGAGCAGAACAGACTGATACTTGCAGAATAAGCTGCACTGGCAGCAAAGGTCTAGCTCACTAACTACACATTTTATAATTAGTAATAATCTTCACAATTTAAATGTAACTGCTAGAAAGGAGAAACTTTATCGTAAATTCATATTTCAGTAGTCTGAAAGGCTTCATTTGTGATGCAATGATGGATATTGATCTAAATGGTCTATAGATTAATTAACTCTTTATGATTCTGAATTTGCACATTTTTCTGCAGTCTGATCTTTATTATGCAAAACTCTTTTGAGCAATTAGCTTTAATAGACTAACTGCTGTTTAGCATTTAGAATTAAGAATGTGGGTGGTATGTCTTGTGGGGTACCACTGGCATTAATTATGAGGTTGAACTTTTGCACTAAATCCTACTACCTTGGTGGTTTTGATACAGAAGCCACGTCTCTTACAAAAACATGTATTTTAAAATGTTCATATAGATTTTTATTCCTGTTGTATTTTTGGACACAAGATGTTAATTAGAAAACTTCAAAATTCTACTTGGTGCAAAGAAAGGTGAATAAAGGGAAGTTTAGTACATAGAAATCTCAACATTTTTTATAGGTCAAATTGAAAATAATTTTAAAAATTCTAGTTATGAATCACATGCATTTGTTTACAATTAAATTGCTAATACTTTTATTATTAAGCCTTTGAATATAGCAGATGAGGGAAAAGGCACTCATGCATTTTGTTGCTTTTAAAGAATGTCACAGCATGCTCCAGTACACTTCAATTTTTCATGAAGAATTTATTTTGCCAGACTACTTTTTAATATCCTTGTGTTGTTATATTAAAGAAAGGCCTTTTTCTCATTTTTATTTCGAATTATTGTTTGATAAGTTCAAACAGTTGCTCTCTTGCTCTTTATTCCATCTGATTTACATAAATGTAAAATTTGAGAGTTTGGAATAAAGAGGTGGCTGTGGAACATACACTATTTCTATGTGCTTCCAGGTAAATCTGAGGGAGAAGTAACTTAACAGGGAAAGGAACATGATTGCCTGGAACAGGAAGGGAAAAGGATTAGTTAAAAAATGTTTCACCATAGTAGGATTGTCAAATTATTATTTATTTATTTTTCTGAAAGCATTTTGTGGTTAAGAACATAGCACAAAATTAGCAGGTATTGTACTTCTCAGTTGCTCTTGACTAAGCCACAGCAATGGACAAATAAATTGGTGGCCATTGGATTCATGGAGTTCTTGTACTGAAAGACATAAAAGGCAAAATGGAACAGGTGTCTTCAGTCAGAAATGAAACTAATGTGCAATGGTGTGGTTTATTTTTACATACTTTATAAAGCACCAATGAAGACACAAGTATTTTTTAAGAATTGACTATACTTATGCACAAGTATCTGGAAAGCACTATATTAGCAGTCTTGGCAGCTACTTACAGTCCAGTCACTTCACCTTGATCACACTAAACAATGTTTGACTCCTTAAGTATTCCCTGCAGCTGCAGCTGCACCGTCTTATTACAGTGTCCCTCTCTTTAGCATTTTCAAATACAGTGTCAAAGATATGTCTTTAGGGCCTATGTATACAGAGAAGAGGACCCTGTGGAAAACTGTGCAACAGCATTATGGTGGCAGTATGATGTTTTTCGTGTAGAACCATGACACTGGATGCAAAAAAAGCTGGAAAGTGTTCACAGAAGACTTTAAGAAAACTAAAATCTTGTGTAATAGAAAGGGAATGAATGCTTTGACCTCTTCATACATTTATGCACAAGTTTAGTTTTATTCATAAGTAATTTCTCAGAACTCAATGGGATTACTCATTTGGTGCATAAAGTGAAACAGAAATTCAAGTGCCTTGTGGATGTGAACTTATTGTGAATAACATTAACATTATCAGAGTCGTTTTCTGTTACAGGTAAGGAGACAACTAGTCTTGCTGAATGCAATTTGGTCTGAAACAGATGAAACCAGATGAAAAATAACGTGCACTATGAAAATCCATGAATATGGGAAGCTACAGCTTACAGTTAAATCAAACAAGACATCAAAGCCATTGCTGACTTCCATATAAAGAATAAGTCTTACTTTAAATACATAAATACTCATCCTTTTTGCAGAGTTCTCATTCATGTTTTTTTGCTAATTTGCCTATTTTTACTACTTTAATGTATTTTACAAGCCATTTTCCAAGGTAAAAATTGGTATAACAAAATTTACCTTTGAAAAGATTAAATGTAAGTGATTTAAAATGGATTGTATCAAGAGAACACTATGTGATACATGGTTATTAGAAAAGTCCATGGAAATATTGCATGGCAACATTCATATAGAATTAAATCAACATAAAAATAATTTATATTAATAAGTCAGTTCAAAATGCTGTTTATAATTAATTTTGTAAATAAATGCCATAATTTTGAATATCTGTTATGACCCCTGATGAGATGTAGAAGGGATTTTTGTAGGACAGACACTGTAGCAGTATTTGAGGGGATTAGTACTTGATTTGTTTGCTTAGTACTTAGTTTGCTTATTGGGATTCATAGTGGAGATGTTTATTTCCAAGATCTTTTCCAGTTAGTTTTGGCCAAGGAAAAGTTTGTATAAAGTTTTTGTTACCAATAACTAGATAAACAATACAATTGAAAACATCTAGTGGTCCTAGTTACTATCTTAACTGTATAAAGTCATAATAACATTTTTAGATCCTAAAAAATTCAGTTGAACTACCATGAACTCTCCAAGATTCATCACTTTACCTGCCTGTAGTTCTACATCTGTGACTGCTCAAAAGTGGAAAAGCTTACAGGCTTGCTTAAAAAAAAATAAAAAAATTAAAAAAAAATCACAGCTACAGTGTGATCCTGATGCTCAGATCTGGAGCAAGCCCAACACATTAGAAATATCAATATAGCTTCAGCTGTCATGACTTTCACATTTTGGAATCTGGTAGTTAATCCAAACACCTGAAAATCTTGCCACCCTTGAGAGACCCTTGTTACAGAGCAACTTCTTCCAAGGTTGCAGCCTGGAGACTGGTAATTAGTCGGCTAGACTGTGATACTTTTGTACAACAATGAATCTTTTTTTTTTTTTTTTAAACTAGTAATAGTTAATTTTTCACTTTAGATTTATGAACATATACATCCTAGGTATACCTCACCATGTGCAGGCTCTATTGAAATCTGATGTGGAATCTTTTCTAGTCTAGGAAAATTTATTTTCTAAGTGTTATATTTTATATTTGGTTTTAAAACTGGCATCTGTGGTTTTGAATGAAGGTGTTATGGTTTATGTTCTTGGAGGTTCACCTTCAAGTTTCATAAACTTTGACAGCCTTGGTCAAAAATAAATGTAGTGATTGGGACACAAGAGTATATTGTGAGACAGAAGTCTTCAAGGGTGGTATAAAAAGGATTTCTGTACTACTTGAAACAATGTAGTAATCCAAAGATGTCCCATAATTCACTGGAGAGACTTTTTTTCCTTCCCTGGGCAATAGAAAACAAGCAATGACAAGAACAGCAGCTTTCAGTGTATCTCAGGAATATTAATTAACAGTTAAAATTGAAATGCTGGTAAATACTTCTGGGAAAACCAAAGAAATTTAATTATTCCAGAAGATAAAATGGTGTAAAGAGCTTATCGGTATATCATTTTGGAAATAAGATTTTTTATTTTATTTGAGAGTTTAGCAATATGTAAATTTCTGCATTTCTAGAACAAAGCCAAGTCAAATTATTTTGATTGTCTTTGGATTTTTTTTTTAGTTTTGTCTTTTTTCAGCTAATACTTTTGATTTTGAAAAAAAACCAAAACAAAACAGTTCTTCATTCCAATTTCAATATTTTGCAAATAGTATTGAAACAAATGGAAATTAAAATATTTCTGAAAATTAAAATTCAGAAGTCATTACAATATTATAAAAAAGATAGATTTTTCCACTTTTGCATGTGTATTATGATGAAAAATGATGTTTCTATTTACCATTTTACTTTGAATGACCGATACTGTGAATTATGCAAAATTACTCTGAAAGTTCCTTGTCAGCTATACTGATGTCAATTATTCTTGTTTACACTGGTTTAGCTCCTTTCCTCCCCTCTCCTCTCCTCTCCTCTCCTCTCCTCTCCAGGATAACTTAAATTAAATTCCATCAGAATTATTTATTTTTCTGATATTCTTAGACATCAATATTGCAAATATCCATATTTTATCTTACAGATGAACAAATTATGTTCATGGTTCCATGTAATCCGTTCATTAGTTCATGAAGCCCAGAGTCCTTCAGGCAGTGTGACAAATACGCATAATTTCTTTGAGTGCTAAGGTGTGTATCTAACAAATTGTAAGATGTGTTAAAAAACATATAAAAAACCTCATGTAGCCACACACCTCCCTATAGCTACATATCTCAGATATCTCCAGAGCATTTCATTATTCAAAGCAAATTTGGCAGTAATTTACACTCAATAAATTGGTTCCAGATCTGCCTGTTTCAGATGATACCAGAAGGATAAGATTTATGTGAAATTCCCTTACATTTTGTCAAAGTGAATTCCTTTTAAGAGATTTGCTGTCACAAATGCAGATGATATGGAGATAAAGAGACTCCCTTGCCCTGTAGAGCATGACAGAATGTGATGGATCGACAATTCATATAACAGCAATGTTTTGGTCAAATCATATCAAATCAAATCACCCCCTTTTCCAGTTTTCTGAAAAAGATGCTTCTGGATTCATGGCAAAATCATGGCATATATAACTCATAATGTATTAAGAAATCTTGTATTTGGTACAGACCACAAGTCTGTGTAGACAGGTACAATAATTTAAGATTTGGGACCAAAGAAAAGTGAAAATTATGTCTTCTAATAGTCAGGCGTTGACTAAGAAGAACTGGTCCAATGTATGGTCTGAAGTCCTTTACTGTTTAATGGCTTTGCTGAATAATAGTTTGTTACAAAATTGATTAATTTAGCCCAGCATTTTTTTAAAGGCAGATGTGGAGAAAGACAGCTTGTTTGCAAGTGGTAAATTCATAGAAAAAAGTGTCTTGGAAGACTAACAGCAGAAATTATAAATGGATGTAAAAGTGTGACATTAGGAAAACGAAAATTTAGATTGAAAGAGGAGAAATTTTTAAAACAAAAATTCGAAACATAACAATAAAGGAAATAATTTATAGGGTACAAAAGGATAGTTTAAATAATGTAATAGCTCTTACATTTTGAACTTCACTATCTCTGTGCTTATGAATGGATGTAATTTTAGGAGAAAGGAGGGAAAATGTGCTTTGTTCGGTTGGCAGTGGTACAGTGGTATTTATGTTTCTGTATATTTACGTCTGAGAGAAAATGCTACTGTGAAGTTGCCTGTATCTCTATACCTTCTATTATTTGAAGGAAAAAGTCACTTATTTTCGGTGAAAATGTATTAAAGAGGTCCATAGGCACTAACTGCTTGACTCCAGAGCAAGCCTCCTTTTCTTTTGCCTGAACAATCCACAAGCTCCCTCAGCCTCTCCTCATAAGATTTACTCTCCAGACCCCTCACCAGCTTCAATGCCCTTCTCTGGACCCGCTCCAGCACCTCAATGTCTTTTTTTGTGGTAAGAGGCCTAAAACTGGACATAGTACTTGTGGTGGGGCCTCACCAGTGCCCAGGTTCTACTTACCATGCTGTTCCTGATACAGGCAAAGATGCTGTTGGCCGCCTTTGTCACCTGGGTACAATTCTGGTTCATGTTCAGCCAACAACTGATCAACACCTCCAAGTTCTTTTCTGCCAGGCAGCTCTCCAGCCACTCCTCACCAAACCTGTAGCATTGCACAGGGTTGCACTCGTGACCCAAGTGCAGGACCCAGCACTTGGCCTTGTTGAACCTCATACCATTGGCCTTAGCCCATCAATCCTGCCTGTCCAGATCCCTCTGCAAAGCCTTTTACCCTCTACCCTTTTTTTCTCACAAGAGGTTGATAAGACTTATTGCTAGACTATAATATTTTTGCCCTTTTTGCATTTGAAAAGTATTCATTTACATGTATTTGTCTTGTTCATATCACAGCTTTGTAGGTAGAATTTATTTGTTGAAGTGCTGCTTTATACTGCTACTAAGTACATCAATTTTATTAGACAGATTGGTGTGTAAGACCTCCTCATCAAAACCAAAATTTATCCTACCTCTTCTTTATATACATAGGCTATCTATAGCTGTCTGAAGATATCAGGTGGAGTTACAGTCCAAATGTAAAACATTCTTCATTCTGTATTTGTGTTCACATAAAATATAAGAATGGTGCTTATTTACATATCACCATTTTAGTTTTCACTTCAAGCTGCTTTCTGAAAACTATAAATTAGCTTTTTCCTGGTCAAAAAAAGGAATTTAAATGCAGATGTTTATTGCTTTTCTTTCTTTAAGTAAATATACAAATAAATAAAATGTAAAACCAAGTTCTAAATCAAAACAACATTACAATAGTAGTGAAGCATTTGTTCACTGAAAGAAAATGATAATGGATTTGTGTTCTTGTTCTGAAGTACTGAACATTTTTTATAGAGTTACAAGGAAATAAAACCAAATACTGGAACCTTTGAATAGTGAGAAAGAAACAGCTCAAAAATAGCATGCAAACAGAGACAGTTGGTGAAATTTCTAGTGCATGATGTCAGATCATTCTTTTGTCCAACTAATTCAAATGAATTCTTTTGGACACTTGGGAAAACTACTGCTTTTTATTCTATGTGTTGAAATGATTGTTTCCATATTGAAAAATTGCAGCCTTGCCTTGGAAAATATGGTCCAGCATGTCTCCTCCTGACAAGGAGACTGTCCAGCATTCAGGGATTAGGGGGCATGTACCCAGGTGGGCTGGCCAGGACTCCTTGTGATGACATGGAAGACAAGAAGCACTGTCTATTCAGTCATTATCAAAACTCTTAGCTTCTTCCTGGGTTCACAGCCGTGATAGTTTTGGATGTCTTTTTTATCCTTTAGGAGCTGAACTCAATTAGTTGGGGTTTTTTTCTGTTTTTTTTTTTTTTTTTTTTTTTTTTTTTTTTTTTTTCTCTCAGTCCTGTCCAACCTTTATGCGTCATTTGGAGTGATTCACTTTCCTCTGTACCTTTGTGCCTTACAGTGCTCATCCTGTTCAGGGTGTGGGCTGTCCTTAATTTTCTTGTCCTGTGTACATTTGGAGTGATTCACTTTCCTCTGTACCTTTGTGCCTTACAGTGCTCATCCTGTTCAGGGTGTGGGCTGTCCTTACTTTTCTTGTCCTGTGTACATTGCATGTATTACAAGTGCAGGGATCTTCTTGACCTGCTTATCCAAGTGCCATAAACACTGTTGTGCTTATGTCTTTCTTTTGTTGTTTCCACAACCAGACACTCCCATTGATTCTCCAATCTCATTTCTATTGCTGTTCTCTGCAACCTGGCAGGACATTTTGGGAGCAATTTATGGTTTCACGATACGTCTCAGCTGAGGTTTTAAAGCTTTACTGGGAGCAATAGAGTTGGCCGCTCTTTAACAGTAAAGACTAAAATCTTGATTATTTCATTAGAAGGTCCAGCAGAACCAGAAAATGACTATTTAAGCAGTTTTAGTACATTATTGCACAATGCAGCTATTCATAGACAACTATCCAGGATGTTAGCTGATTTTTTTAAAAGAAACAGGATTTGCAGGATCAGTGGTTCCCTGAAAAGGATTTTAGGGACTGGCAGTCCAGGATAAATGGGAACAAAAAGAACACTTTTCTCTGGCCCACTGATATTTAGATATTTTCACATTTCATGGAAATCAGGAGGTTTTTGAAAAGGACCTCACATTTGGTAACCTTGCATTAATGATATCCATACATCTTAGCATCCAGAAGGTTTTATTAAATAAATCAAAAATATATGATGTGTTCTAGGAAGACCTAAAACTGAAAAATAATTTCTAAAATGAGTCAAATTACTCAGATCTACCTGTAGTATAATCTCTTGCAAAATGCACTTTTGACCAAATGCTATTAATTACGGCCTCCAGGATAATATGGCATTAGTAGTAATAAATTAAAAATCGTTCATTGGCAGATTAAAACAAAAGACCTAGATAATAACACAGTGGTGTGCAGTTTTTTTTTTTTTCTTTTTTTTTTTTTTAATTCAGTACCAAGTTGTCTTTGATGAACTTAAGATGTTTTGAGTATGGTCACAACAGTTCCATTCCCCACATCTGTAAACCCACAGTTACAGTGAAAGAGAGCAAATATGACCAACACAATTTAAGAGTCCTTTAATACTATTTTTAACAAGTTGCAAATATACTTGTAGAAATGCATTTCTTTCAAATGACTTTGTAGCTTTTAAGAATTTACTTGAACTCAGGCATCCTCTAGCTGCAGTTTGTATAACCCATTTTATAATTAAAATTTAAAATCTGGTTTGATTTAAGAAAAAACATAATATTAAACACTGATTCAAATAAGAACCAAACCTCTGAGGTGTTGGGTTTTTTAAAAATTTCTAGTCATTATGAAGGGTAGAGAAAATGGCATACAAAAGTATTTAAAAAGCATTTTATATAACCAACAGAAATATACATGCATATGTTCATATATATTATTTTTGATATAATTTTCCGCAATGCTGCCAAATAATCTGAATGTGTATAGTGACATGTCATGGAGAGATGAATTAGTGATTGACGATCGACTTGGAAACACTTAGCATATTTTTGTTGCAGAAATTTTAAAATCTACTTAAGAACATTAATGAGATTTGTAAACGATACTGTGGTAATTTTCAGAACTTTGTGTCAAAGCAGCACAATTTTCATATTTTTTTATTTAATTGAGAACTGACTGAAACTTCTGTTATTGCAAAGTCTACTGGAGTTTTTTGTTGGGTTACTATGGTCTAACTTGAGACAGGCAAAACATAAGGGTAATTCATAGTAGAGAAGGTTCAGAAAGGACAAATAGTGAAATTCATCAAATAAGTATTTTTCAAATGAAAAATTTTTAGATTAAATTCATTACCATTAAAAGTGAGTACAATTCTATGGAAATTTGGAGTGTTTTCTCCCATATATTTTTTTAATTAACTGAAACCGGAAATGTAAATGTCCATTTTCAACCATACATAAGCACTGAAAGATTAGAGCTTACTGTTTAGTTTCTTGCCATAAAAAATGTCTAATGGAGAATTCTCTTATTTCTTATCTGCAAGTCAAATCTAGAAGACAGCACACATAAAGTTGGAAGACAAACTGTTGCAGTGTTTACAAGCTTTTTCCTTGATTTTCTGTTTTTCGATTAATTTTACTTTTCATAATGATTAAATGAAGTCTTTTCTGAATTTTTACAAATCAACAGAAGAGCAAAGTACCATGACTCTCAATAAGTAATTTGATCTTCTGTGTAATTTGCAGGTGCCAACTTTTCACCAGGTGATTCAAATTATCTTTCCATCTTCTCAAAATCTTGTTGCAGATAATGAGTACATTTATTCTAATTTTTTTTTCTTTACCTCAGGATCTCCAATTCTTTAAAGCATATTTGTCAAAAATATTTCTCCCTGTTTTAAGATTTCTTCTAAACTTTTTTCCTGGAAGTGATACCTTGAACGCCATACACTCAAAGGCAAATTTCTCATTGACTTCTGTGCTATATTTTCTCCATGTTTTCTCTTCCCATATTTTTTAAAAATAAGCAGTTAAAACTTCTCAGCATTATTCTTACTTCAATTTCTTGGCACCCTCATGGAACAGGACTGAAAAAGCTGTTAAGTTATTGTAATGAATAAGTTCATGGCAATGACTAATAACATCAGTGAAAAAGAAGCAAATGTAGACATACTTAGATTATATACATACACAAAACAGTAAGATACAGATAAAGTTGGAGAGAGGAAGCGTTAAATTATCATAGTGATGATGAACAGCCTCAGACTTTCCCTGGAGATGTTGGAAAGTATGTTGAAAAAGATGTCTTGCAATTTCTCGTTCACCAAATTGGTTTATAAAATGTGCATAAATTAAAATATTTCACAGAATTATCTTTATATTGCTCTTCATTATTCTATAAAGAATGGAAAGGAATTATAGTAAACAATTTAAAAGCACTATTCCTTCAGAATAAAAGCTTGCAACTATATTTAATAAGAGAGATGCTTGTATATTATGTTTCCTTTTTGGCAATATTTTCATATACAGAATATATGTAGGCAAAATATTTACAGCCTCTCAGTCCGCAGCTAGCTTACTCCTTTTCACAATTATTGATATCCCTTATGCTAAATGGGTAAGCCAGATAAACAACCACAAACATTAAAGAACTTACACACATATTGCAATTACTCCTATTTTACTAACTAAATGTCATACATGCAATCTTACAATTCTATTTAAAATTGACAATGAATAATGCAAACCAAAAATTCTACACTGGACAAAACCTAAAGGCTTCCATTTTTAGAAAAGAGCTTTATTGTGTGACATGGAAAACCTAGGGATTATGATTAATGGGAGACCAAAGTTCTGTAGTTTCTGTCTTTCAAGCAAGGTATGTTGTCACATCACTGCTGGTAAGAGTTAAGTGTTTATTACATGTCCCTCATAGTCTTTACCAAAGAAATAAAAAAAAAAGGAATTGTTCCCACAGGTCATACCTGCATTGACTGTGAACTAAATCAGGATCCTACATGAGAAATAATGGGTATGGAGGAATGTGGACTGGGTTAGGAAATTTTGAACTCCTAATCATTTTTGAATGGGCACATCTTGTAGCCTTAAGCTGTAATGCAGCCAAAAAATATTATACAGTTCTGTATTACATGGTTGGGTATTTATTTAGGTATGTATACCCACACATGTATAATAATATGTAATTGAGATAATCTTATAAGGTAACATAAGTCAAAGATGTCTTAATATGTTAAATGCCTACAGATAACATAGCATGACTACCATGGCATGACTGAATGGACAGATGAGAGGAGCGTGGTAGACGTTGTCTATCTTGAATTCAGCAAGGCTTTTGACACTGTCTCTCACAGCATCTTCTTAGGTAAGCTTAGGAAGTTTGTGTTAGATGAATGAACAATGAAGTGGATTGAAAACTGGCTGAAAGAGCTCAGAGGGTTGTGATCAGTGGCACAGAATCTAGTTGGATGTCCGTAACAAGTGGTGTTCCCCAAGGGTCAGTACTGGGTCCAATCATCTTCAATACTTTTATCAATGACCTGGATTAAGGGATGGAACGTACCCTCAGCAAGTTTGCTCATAATACAAAACTGAGAAAGGTCGCTGACACACCAGGAGGCTGTGCCGCCATCCAGCAAGACCTGCACCAGCACAGATTGGGGGCTAACCTGCTGGAGAACAGCTCTGTGGTAAAAGACCTGGGAGTCCTTGTGGTGATGACCATGAGCCAGCAATGTGTCCTTGTGGCCAAGAAGGCCAATGGCATCCTGGGGTGCATCAAGAAGAGTGCGCCGAGCAGATCAAGGGAGGTTATCCTGTCTCTCTAGTCTGCCCTGGTGAGGCCCCATCTGGAGTACTATGTCCAATTATGGGCTCCCCAGTTCAGGAAGGACAGGGAACTGCTGGAGAGGGTACAGCAGAGGACTACAAAGATGATTAGGAGACTGGAGTATATCTCTTACGAGGAAAGGCTGAGGGACTTGGGTCATTTTAGTCTGGTGAAGAGAATACTGTAGGAAGATCTGATCAATGCCTATAAATACTTAAAGGGTAGGTATTGAGAGGAAGGGGCCAGTCTTTTTTCAGTGGTGCCCAGTGACAGGACAAGGGGAAATAGGCACAAACTTGTTCATAAGAAGTTCCATCTAAACATGAGGAGGAACTTCTTTCCTTTGAGGGTGGCAGAGCAATGGAACAGGCTGCCCAGAGAGATGGTGGAGTCTCTGTCTCTGGACACATTCCTGTGCAACCTGCCATAGAAGGACCTGCTTTGGCAGGGAGGTTAGACTAGATGATCTCCAGAGATCCCATCCAACCCCATATCATTCTGTGATTCTGTGAACCTAAAGGTTTACATTTAGGGACAAATTTTACCCTTGTTTCCACCTTATGGAAACACTCACCAATGTGGAGTTGTTCAGTCTAGTGGTTTAAGGTTTATTAAGTTTATACGGCTCATCTACTTCCCCTTCCAAATCAGCTTCACCAAAATTCACTGCAAAACAGGCTTTTGAAGGAGTATTAGAGGCAGAATCCACTTGATAATGCTTCCCCTCAAGCTGTTGTTGACACTATTTCAGTCTCTGAATTTCAGTAACATTTACAATGCAGGTTAGAGTGAGGATTATTGTGACCTAACATCAACATTGGATATGCATGGAGCTGACCCCATATGATATTGTCTTTTTTACTGCTTTTATAATAATATAGACATCAATCTATCATGCTGTGCTAACAGAGTTATTTTATATGTTCTTTAATATGAAGTATGTTGTTGCTTACTACCTATCATTATGTTTTCAAGAAACAAAGTACAGAATTTACTGGTCACCATATGCTACTGTCATCTAAAAGCAGAAAGAACCCTCAGGTTCTGTGTGAGGAATCTCTGAAAGGATGTGTTCACATTAGGATTTTATTTAAGATCAGAAAATTGTTCTTGAGGTGTATCTCCCAATCAGCTCCTTTACTGCACTTGGTGTCACGGAGGCTCTTGTTGCCGTCATGCAGCAGTCAATCCTCACACAAGTGTCCTTTCAGACAAAACTAATCTGACCATGTGTTCCCAGGCATTCCAGTTACTTAAAAGCCTCTGGTTTATGGGACCAAACTAGTTTTAGCATAGCAATCTCTGAAACATATATAGCATCAACCTCATACCCTTGGCACTGACTGCTTAGCTCTACCAACACAGCACTGCTATGCAGCACTACTTGCTAATTGTAAGTGAACTGTCCTCCAGCCGTGGCTATTGTACCACCAGAAAAGTTTACAAGTCTGATGAAACTGCCAGCAGTGCTGCTGTGGAAGAGGAAGAAGCAAATTTCTTGTAATTGTAGCCTTTGCCCGGTTATCTATATTGTCTGGGCCTTGGATCTGCATTTCTTGGTCTTTAATACAAGAATTTAAGGCTCATGATTGTCAGTTAAAGAGTAGCACCTCCATAATCATTTGTAGGCTGCTATTAGTAAAAGAGGATTTCATTTCTCACTGAAATAATGTAGTTTAGGTCTAGACAATTCATTTGTAAATACAGCCTTTGAAATATTTCAGAAGCATGAATATTTGCAGGTTTGAGAGAGGCTATTACTAAATATAGTAAGTAAAATGCATGTATTTGTTACAGCCCTCCAGTTATATACACTATGAGATGGCTCTGTCATACAAATTAGAAAATCAAAACATCTATTGGGTTGTTAAAGTAATGCCCTTCTCAGGATTAGATTCCCTCTACAAAGTGCTGTCTAGGTATTTATATAGTCCAGATTTAAATAGTTTAAGAAAATGTCTTCCAGATTTCACACCAGGACACTGCTTTGTAATTGAATGCATATCATTCTGAGATTGCTTTACAAGTGATTGGCACTCTCGTGAATATATTTATAACATAGCTCTGGTAAAACAAACAAGCATGCTCAAATTAGATCCTGAGGAAGCAGCTAATTTTCTTTCCCAGCCACTGCAGTGCATCTGTTATTCTCCTCACTATTCCTATCATGTTGTCATGCTCAAGCGTACGTCCCACAAAGACTTATCCTCAGCTCTAACCTGTGTTTATTTTTTGCTTCCTCTTAACTGACTTAATGTAATGCCTTTACGTCCAGTGTGGATGTGCATTAACTGTAGACTGAACTGCATGAGATACTGACAGATACTGACTCTTTTCAGTGGTGCCTGGTGACAGTACAAGGTGTGACAAACACAAGCTGAAACACAGGAAATTACATCTCAACGGGATAAAAAACTTCTTTACTTTGAGGGTGCCGCACTGGAACGGGCTGCCCAGGGCGGTTGTGGAGTCTTGTTCTCTGGAAATATTACAAAACCCGCCTGGATGCGTTCCTGTCCAACCTGCTCTAGGTGAACCTACTTTGGTAGAGGGATTGGACTAAATGATCCCCAAAAGTCCCTTCCAACCACTACCATTATGTGATTCTGTATTACAGTTGCTGGAGATATGGAAAGAAACAGGATTTTGCTTTAAAGAATGCTTTTTTTCAGTTTGCCTTGTAATGAAAACAGACATCATTTGAGTTGCTGAGATGAGCCAAGCAATTATTAGATGTTGTCTTGCTGCACAGAAGAGTATGGCAGGATTTTCCTTTTGCAAGTTTTGCAAGCGTCATGGTTTAGGGAGAAGCATTTGAAATCTTCAGGCGTTAAAATATCTGGAGGAAGTTTGTAGAGGTGGGTGTCAAATACATACCCCTCTAGCACGAGTCATGTCTGACATGCAGTCATGACAACACATACTTGCCTGTCTGTGCCAGGTTGATGCTTCAAACATTCTGGTTTGTATATAGGAAGTCACAACATGTTCTTATCATAAGCGTGAACAAGTTCTTCTTAAAGATATGGAAGTAGAAAGTGCCACTGAGATATTCTGCATTTTCCTATCTCCTGCTAAAATATCTTCCAAATCAATAGGAAGAGTATATCAGTTGTGCCAGTCCTGCAGCTTGATACTGGGTGGATTCAAAGTATGCTGAGCTGGAAGAGTCAGGTGGACTGAGTAAAAATGTTGCTGTAGAAAGGAAAGACAAATATGTTGTCAAAACGTCTCACCAAGCGTCTGGATTAGTCCAAATAACAAATTCCGAAACAGCTTCCCAGGCTGTACTGGTGCATCTGTATCTTGCACAACAGAAATAACTGGAAGGGAGTATGTGACCATTGCCTAAATATAAATGCTGACTAACCAAAGCCTGTTGTTGCCAGACAGAAGAATGCTGAAAGCCCCTGCTCTCCATCTTGCCCCCATAAATCCTTGAGCACAAACTAGGCATGTTTAATTTGTGCTTAATTCTGCATATCTTTTGAGAATGCGGGGTAAGGCGGTGGCAGCAGAGGCTGCAGGGTGGCCTCTGTGAGGAAAGGGCAGGGCTGCCCTGTGATGGACACTATCAGTTCCAGCTGGTTCCGACCAATCCCCCACAAGGTATGGCTGAGCCCCACAGCCACAGGGGGGGCATCTTGGAAGAAAGGTATTTAAGAAAGGGCAAAATTCTCCGCAACAAAGACCAGTGAGTAAAAAAAAAATAAATTAATAAACAGCTCTGTGAACAATAAGATCACAAAAGGAAGAGGTGGGAGTGAGGGGAAGGAAGTTTAGTTTTTGTCTTTATTTCTTCACTATTCTACTCTAATTGTCAAGACATTAAATTATTTTTCCCCAAGTTGAGTCTGGTTTGCCTGTGATGGTAATTTGTAAATGGCCTCCCCTGTCCTTATCTCCACCTTATTTTCTTTCACCTTATCTTCTCCTCCCTGTCCTCCTGAGGAAGGTGAGCAATTGCTGGTGGAAGTCTGCAGCCACCCAAGGTCAACCAACCAACACAGGCATTTACAGGAGATCTTGAAATCTTTAGGGGCATATCACAGAATCACAGAATATCAGGGATTGGAAGGGACCTTGAAAGATCATCTAGTCCAATTCCCCTGCCAGAGCAGGAACAATATTTGCATATATTTGGGAGTTCAGGGGCAGGAATACTACATATGTTTGAGGGAACACTTACTGTTTCAGGAAGTTAGATGCTTCCTCGAGAACCACACAAGCTGGGTAGTGAATGTAGTCAGGGTCACGCAGGCCATGGAGGCTAGACAAGGAAAGAACAAGGTACACTATGACATTGTGTATGTCTACGTTATGGTCCTTCAGGATTTTTTGAAAATTCCTTTAAACATAAAAAACTTTAATCCCTTGAAGGCACAGAATAGAAATTCTTCAGTGAAACAAAATCTCATGCTACCTGCTGTTACAGACTAATTGCTCACAATCAATGCACTCTTATCTTTTTCATTTCAAAATTATTAATATTAGTTTGGTTATTAGTGTAATTTGGTGTTATCCTGTTTCCTTTCCAAATTAAAATGTGCCATGATATGCTCTAACTTGAATAAGAAGTTTAATTATTTTTCCAAGGGAAAACATTTAATTTAAGTTTATACTAAATACTCCTCTAGAATACATCAATGTTATCATAAAGAGGCAATTTTGGCATATGAACAAAATAACTTGAAAACTCGTCTGAATGCATATGGCTAAAATGTTTGGCTGACAGTAAGGTGATACAGTAAGAATTCATCAGTATCTCACAGTCCATATGTTTTCTCCCCTTATTCCTGGTATTTCACCTTAGCTCAATGACTTGATTTCTGAGTATCCCCTTTATTGATCATTCTCATCTTTAACTCGACTTTCCTTTTACCAAACCATTCCCTGATTCTGTCTGATCCTCAGACACTTCCTTAGACATCCAGCCTCTGAATCTGATTAAGAAAATCACAGATTCCTTTTGGAATAACAGATAAGGGTCCCACACTAGGGGGCTCTTTCGGGGTATGAAATTTTCATACTTTTCTGGGCATGACATTAATTCCGTTAGGACTTTTCTTGATCGTGACCTCTACATTGTTTCCAAATCAGATTTTTGACATTTAATTCTGGACCTTCTTAGTTTTGCTTGTAAGTACATCTAATTTGCCACCTCTGGATCACTGTCAAAACATTGAACTTCCTGTCACGGTAATTGTAACTCCCTCTTTTTACCAGTGTTTTTTCCTACATTTGCATTCTATAAAATCTAAACCGATGAAGCACTTAAGATCCAAGTGGTAAAATATCTCATAATTATAGCGATCCTGTGGCTGTGCAGTTTCATTTATGCATTCAGGCAGTTCACTGAATTTTCCTTTCAGTACACCCTGCAGCTATAAGTTGCCCCAAAGGAGCTGGAAGGGAATCAGAAAAACTTCGTTCCATAGATTTAAATGGTCATGTTTGTTCAGAAATCTGCAAGTAGGAAACATCATGAACCAGAAAGTTTCTCTGCCTTATATCTGGACCAGCATCTCTATTTCAATATGCATCTCGTGATTCTGTTCTATACCACTTGAATCATTGCTCTCTGACAATGATATCAAGGTGAGACTAATGGTGTGAAGAAAACAAATTTAAATTAAGCCTTGTACATATAAGCCTCAATTTTCTTCTTTTGAAATATCCTAATTCCTTTAACCAAAATAATTTTTATTGTAATAGGACTAGAGAAGACTGTTTATGAGAAGTGATCTTTCTGTGACCAGTAAGGACTTAATTGCGAGTAAAAGAGATAAAAATATTTTAGAAAATGCTATGAAAATGAAGACATGGTAGATACGGGCAAAGCATAGATGAAGTAAAGGATTGTACTGACTAGGTCATTAATCATAATGAGAGTGTATAGGAAACTAGAGGAGTGTACATTATCTGCAAGGACTGTACATTATCTGTGAGGAGTGTACATTATCTGCATTCCAGCTCTTTATCAGTGAGGATGAAGGAAAATAAAACATCATGTAGGAAATTTTGTTTCTTGTCTCTCATGATATGTTTAAAGCAGATCCATTATAGAGTTTAAAAGGATATTATGTCAGAATTGCTAGGAGAGAGATCTGATTGTTCTTTTAATTTTAATGACTGCAGGTAAAGTTTAATCCTTGAGCTACATTTAAGCATGGTTTGAGAGCAAATTACAGGTTCTTTTCCATTTGTTCAGAAGTTCATCAGAGAGTTATGATTAAAAAACTAACCTAGAATCACAAATAAAGTGGGAGATGGATAAGACTTTATAATTCTTATGACTGAGAAGTATATGAATGAGACTCTGAGATCTTATCCTAAAGCTAATTTGAAAGAAGGTGATAATCACCCACAGGATATACTTGCCTATTTATACAGGAAGTGGAGATATGTATAGAGAATGGAACTGTGGATGGAGGGATGTAAAATCATGTTCTGACATACTGAAATGGAATTAGAAGCTGGTATTTCAAAGGGAGAGAGGTAAGAAGGAGAATAAGGTAGGAAGGAGAATAAGATAGGAATGAGAATAAGAAGGACTAGTAAAGATACATTAGAAACAAAAGGAGGGCCGAAGAAAAATTTTGGCCTGCTGAATGAGGTGGGCTAACACTGATGAAGGACACTAAAAAGTCAGAAGTATTTGTTACCTTCTTTGCGTTGTCTTTTCTGGTATGGACTGGCCTTGGGTCTTTTAGATCTCTGTTCAAGTGCAGTTGAGCTTGAGGGAGAGGGGTCGTATTCATAGCAGAGAATGATCTGAGTTAAGAACTATTTAATCCATCTGGATGTGCACAAGTCCATGCAACCAGATGTGATGCATATGAGGGTGCCGAGGGATCTGGCCAATGTAATTATGAGGCCTTTCTCTGTGATCTTTGAATGGTCATGGTCACTAGTAGATTTTTCCTGCTGGCTAGAAAAAGACATCTTCAAAAAGAACAAAAAGGAGGACCTAGGGAACAACAGGGCAGTCAGCCTCACTTCAGTCCCTTATGGGATGAAGCAACCCTCCTATCAGCCGCTTCAAGACACATTAAGGCCAAGAAGGTGATTTGGAGCAACTAGCATAGGTCTAATAAGGGCAAACTGTGCCACACCAGTAGTTATGCATTCTTTGAGATCACTGGCACTGAAGAGAGCAGTGAATGACATTTGCTGTAGCAGTGTCTAGGCTTTTGACAATGTTTCCTATAGCATTGCTGATTCCAGGCTGGAGGGATATGGACTGGATGGGTAAACTACCAACAAGAAAAATATTGGCTGGACTATTAGGCTTAATGCTTCAAAATCTAACTGGCAACAAATTATAAATAATATTACTTTGGTGATACTGAAGTTGAGGCTATTTAACATCTTAATTAACAGTTAGGGGACAGAATATTTCTTCATGTCAATGTGAGACCTCAGACTGGGAGGACTCCTTGATATACTGGATGGCAGGGTTGCCATTCAGAGAGACTTTGACAAGCTAGAGATAGAGGCCAACAGAAGCTCAAGAATTCATCAAAGACAAATAGAAAGTCCTGCCAACTGAGTTGGAATAAACTCGTGGAAATTTACAGCCTGCCAGCTAAGAAGATGCATTGCAGAAAAGGATTGTGCAGCTCTGGTGGACAAAACACCCTTGCAGCAATGAAAGCTATCTGCATACTATGCCAGTAGAAGTGTAGTCAGCAAGTCAATTATTCTTTTCTCTTTGATACTCTGAGGCCATTTTTGAGGATCATTGTCTAGCATTATTTGTGGTGTAGTCAAGCTGCTCGTGTTTTCCTGGGGTTGAATTTGTTCATCTTCCCATCCGGACCATTTCTGAGTTAATACAAAGCCTGTTACTTCCCATTTGGTTTGCTGTTGTTGCTTGATTAACTGTTTCCACAAAAGTTGCTCTTGCGATAGCTGGTAATCCTGTGGTTTGGAATATTTTATATTAATTACACCCCTGTACCTCCTAGAAATGTGACCTGAGTGTTACTCTTTGAGTAATTTGCATCTCCCTCTAAATTGTCATACTACTGTGTGAATGGCTAGGATCCTATATCTACAGATCGAACCAAAGTCTTGACCAAAGCTCTGATTCAGGCCACTGCCTGCTATAACCCCTGACTGCACAACTGAATACACATAAAAATATGGAATCTTGCTACATTGTTGAGCTCTTTGCTCAACCACTCTCGTTGTAAAAAATTTCTTCCTTACATCTAGTCTAAGTTTCCACTCTTTTAGTTTAAAACCATTATCCCTTTTTCTATTTATTCAGGTTCTGCCAAAAAAAAATGGTTGGACGGCATCTCTGGATATCACCTAGCCCAACTGCTCTGTTCCCAACCAGGATCAACTACAGCAGGATATCCAGTTATTTTCTGAATATTTCTAAGGATGGAGACTCCACAACAACCTCTCTGGGAAACCTATTCTCTAATTCAATCACTTTCTCAAAAAAAAAAAAAAAATCCATTTTAAATGGAATTTATTGTATTTCAGTTTGTGCCCATTGCCCCTCGTCTTGTAATTGTCATTAGGCACCACAGAGAAGAGTATGGTTCCTTCATCTTCCCTCCCTCCAATCAGGTACTTATAAACATTAATGAGAACCCCCAGAGACTTCTCCAATGCTAGCTCTTTTACCCTCCCCTCATACATCAAATGTTCCAGACCTTAATTGTCTGCATGGCCCTTCACTAGTTTTGCTCTACTATGTCCATATGTCTGTTATACTGGGGGGTCCAGTGGACCCAGTACTCCAGGTGTGAGTGTGGTGCTGAGCGAGGTACATGTTCCCCTCCATCAGACTTCTGGCAGTGTTCTTCCTAATGCAGCCTAGACTGCTGTTGACCTTCTTTCCTTCAGAGCACATTGGTGAATCATGTTATTAATTTCTTATTACATTGGGATGCTTATTTAAGAATTAAATTTAAAGATTTAAATTTAAATTTAAGAATTTAAATATGGTGTCTTAGCAATTGGTGATAAAACTTACAAACAACATTCTTGTATTTTTCTTCAAAATTGCAATGAGGTCTCTGACAGTTATCCATTACTAAGTCTACAATCACCTGTATTTTTTTCCAGGGTTGTCTGTTTTGAAGTTTCTAACAGATGTGTCAGTGTCAGGGGAATTATATAGCAAGCATGATCTTAGTGAACCATGCATGACATACAGGTTTTAGCTTTAACATTTGATATGACCTGACAAAATTTTTATTTCTCTTGATATGTTGCGGGACACATACATTTACCTGCAATAACTATGATGGTGGTCGCATTGTTTGTAATGATATCTTCCTTGCTGAAGGAAGGCACATTACAGAAACAGTTCAGAGGAAATGTTTTTGACCGGACAGAGTGATATAAATTTCAAATTGATAGCTTCACTCTTGCCACATAACACATTTTTCCTACACTAAAACATTTCTTTATCTTTCACATATTGGTCTTATTCCATCACTTGAGAATTCCTTACTGACCCATTCAATACTGCAAACTGAAGTTACTCAGCTACTCATGCTAGTAAAACACATTGTAAAAACAAACTGAACTGCCATTATCCTTCTTCCTTGCCTATAGCCAATATGGAATATCCTCTGTTTTTCATGAAATCTATATTTATGGATCAGAGATTAATTTTACTTTGCTTTTATTTTTTTGAAGAAGGGTAGAAAAAAGGAAACTCTGAGCCAAATCTTGTCACTATTTTACTGGCAGCATGAAATTGTCTTCCTGTCCCAGAGGTTAATAAGGAAAAAATCTCTTACCAGACATCAAAGAAAATGCAGAATTATCACAACAGCAAGCAATATTCTTTCATGCTCTAATACTAATCACTGAATGTTGCTACAGGAAACAAACACACCCAAATGAACAGATAAATCCATAAATAAGAGCAGACTTTTTACTTTAGCTAAGAGCAAACTGAAAAATGTTCTGTATATGGCCAGAGCCAAACTATAGTAGTAATAGTGAGATTTACTAGAAACCACACTGCTTTTAGTGGTCCTTTAGCACTAACCACTAACACATTATGGAAACTTGTAATAGAAAGCAAACCCTTGTTTGAAGAACTCTCTGCTTTGAGATAATAGGAATAGAAAACACCGACAGACATTATTTTCTCCATAGATACAAAGGAAACAGAAATTACAGGATCCAATAAAAGGGTTCGGACCTTGTTCGTAGGCCTTAGAGAGAATGTATTGCCCAAATACAAAATGGCGTTTCTGAGAAACCACTCTGCTCTGTTGCTGCTTAGCTCTGGAATTTCATAAGCTTTGCATGCATTTTTTTTCTTTAAGCTTACCCAACTTAAGAGTTGTATGTTTCTACCTTCTTGAGTGAGCACTGTAACCACTATCCTCATAGTGGAAAGGAAAATGTATCTTCTGGATGGGTTTTGAAAAGCACGAGTGAGCCCTGACAGTGGTCAAGGATCAATCATATAGTTCATATTTTCACAGAACGGTTCAACACTATGAATGCTGAGTACTTCATGTGGTTTCATAAATTCGTGTGGGTAGAGGAGTGAGGTGCTGGATGTGCTCTGTTCCTGGTGTTTTCTTAGAGACATGTCCATTTCATGCTGCAGCAAATTGGGAGTAGCAGGCTGCCTTCCCAGGGCCTGTTCAAAGGTGCCTAGGACTTTCAGTGCTCACCTTGGAGCAGGTGGCTAAATGCCAGGGTTGGGGAATCCCAAGCAGCTTGAGCAAAAGGTAACTCAAAAAGAATTCGTTGAATTCTTCGTGAATCTTCTGAACGCTAAGTCTTTGCTTTTGCCATGAATCATCTTAATTCTCAATGTGTACAGACTTTAAAAAGATGTGACTTCTTTTCCTGTCATAAAAAGCCTAATAAACCTTCTTTTTGATTCAAGAATTTTATTTCACTTCAGATTTCTCATTTTAAAAATGCTCTATTAATTTCATTTGATTTTGGTTTGCTGACATTTTGCTTCTCAGTTCCATTTAGGATCAAATTAAACACTAAACAAGCTATTAGGAGTTATAATAATAATATATTATATATTCCAATATATATATTCCAATAAATATATTCCAATAATAATTTTTTAAAAAGCCTACCCCTTGTAATGCCAGAAATAAGTTAGGACTTCACTTTGCTAGTGCTATTACTTTTTTAACTTGAATGGAAATTAAGTCTCTGAGCTTTTTCTTCTAGATTTGTGATATTTAACATTGTTATCACACCAAGAAATAAACAAATATTTAAGGAAATGGGTGAGAGTTTTCTCAGTGCTACAGAGCTGAGTCAGTCATGCAGAACTAATTTCCTGGCTGTCTCTGAATGCACATAAAGCTGCTCTGTAGCTGCGGCTAACAATGAACTAGTGACTGAAAAAAGGAATCTTAAACACAGAACACAGTCACATCTCTTGACTGTTAAAATCTTTTACACAAAGCATGCTGATCTACGTACTGTAGTAAGCAGTATCCTCTTTTTTTTGAGTGTTAGTAAAATAAGTGTTAATATCCGAAACTGTTGCTAAGTAACCAAATAGAAAAATATATCTTTCTTGCTAATAAAACTGGTGGGGTTTTTTATGCTAATGAATGTAGTTATATTGGAAATGCAACCCTGGATATTGCATAATCGGAAAAATATCTTAACAATAGAAGATTATCATGCATAACTGAGGACGTCTCATTTGTGTGGGGACCCTACTACAAGTCACCTAATCAGAAAATCTGTATTTAAATAAAACTGCCCAACATTTTAGAAGCAAGTTGTAAATGGCAGTAAGCTGTCTTTGTAAAAAGCGACTCTCATGTTTCTTTAGCTACATCACATGGTGCAGAAAAAGAGAATGCCTGTCTTTTATATATGATATTCAAAGCAGGCTCCTTCGCAAATAAAGTGAATTTCATAAAATGGAGTTTCAGCACAAAGATCCTCAGACCAAAAAAAATCGCCAAACAATCCACCAAAAGTAAGAGAAACAATGCATTCACATACACAGGTCAACTAAGATTGCAAGAAAACAGATGTACACAAGTAGCAATACTGCTTCAAGATTAGTGTTATCTAGTGCTATTCTTCAGATAATCTTTAATGGTTGGGAGAAGATGAAGGGAGGAAGTGCACTTGCACTCAAACCCAAATTTGTATTGTAACAGCCCACACAGGGATGTAAATGAATATTTGGACAGAGGATCGGCTCAGTGAAGCAGAAGGTTTTACTGCCCTCTAGTAAAATGCAGTTACAAAACCGTCTTTTAAAATGTGTGCATGCTGAGTAAGCCTACTCAGTTATTGTTGCTGAAAATGTGGTTAGTCTTGGATTGTCATGTCATTGTCTCATGTTCAATCTAGAATGACTTATTTTTGAATTATGGAAAATAGCAACAATGAAGCACCAAAGCAAAGTTTCTGTGACCATATCTGCATGAACATGTCTCATGCCAAATTTTCAGCACTGCTATTAGCAAGAGCCTGAGTGGTGGAACTCCCTGGAAAAGAACAGAGTTTTCATAGCACAGTGCAAAAATTCCTGAGTCCTAACTACAGGGGAACTTACCCTGTCCTTAGCATTGTATCAGCACTAAATTAGCAGCTCATGACTGAGCACGATTTGTGTCCTTTAATTTCTGAGAATGAAATGGCAGCTGAACTCTTTACATGGTGATCAGACAGCACTGTAGAGGACTGGAAGACAGTTGCAGGGAAGTTGTAGATATTTAAAGGTGCAACACAAAAAAAAAAGAAGTAAAATCATAGTTTTGTTGTCACACACATAGCTGTATCATGCAGTGCTGTACTGCTGGACTATTACTAACAAGGATGACATCAAAGGATGTGTGATACTGTCATCTTGAAAAGCCTGACACTGATGGTGATTGTAACTGTGTACACTGTGACTTGTTAGGCTGTGCAGCCTCTGCTTCTCAAATGGCAACAGGAAAATCCCTTGTGAAAGGGCAAATAGCAATTGCAGCCTCACAAAGTACCTAGTGCTTTCCTCACTGCATTCTGGTTTTCATCCTCTATTTATTTAGTACTTTTTTCCTCAAATGTGAAGTATAAAACTAGCAGTTTTTTTAGAAATTGCATGCCCCCTCTGGAAAAATTATATTTGCAATTCTCAACCTCAGTCACTGAAAGGTGCAAATATTCTGTCCGTCCTACTAGTGCTTTTGTATAAAGGAATGCTTAATCTTCATATATTGTTATTTACATAGCTTCATAAATATTCAAATGCTGGTGGGAAATGGGGTTGGAAATGGGGGAGTACTTCTAAAGTAAATATAAATTATAATAAACATAAGGAAATAGAAAGAGTTTATATTCATTCATAGAAAAGATACAAGTAGAAGGTAGCATAGCTCATTTCTTCTCCTACCTCATGCCCTCCTCTGCCAGGAACAGCGTGAGGAGTATTATCTTGTCCAAGGGCCACCACAGAGGAGGGACTTTGCACCCTGTAACTCTACCCTTGTTTACTCTCTCAAGGCCAATGCATAACTTGAATCTAGAAACTCAGTTCAGACCTATCTTGTTCATTGGTGGTGGTCTGGGATCACAGGAGCATGATTAGTTTCCTGACGTACTTTTTTTGCTTGAGACCTACTTGGATGTGGATGAGAAATCAGGCTCTCACGTGCTCCAATACCTTGTTCAATGTAGTAACAAATAGGAAAAGAACAACATTGTTGAAATATTTTTCAGCATTCATTATGACATGAAGGCTCTTCAGTAATCTTCCAGTCCAAATGCATGGATTCCTAGAAAAAGAGGTCTGCAAAGTGCTGTGAGAGACAACCTAATGCAAACTCCATAGAGAAAGCAGAATCATTTGTACCATTTCTGACAAATGCTGACACCTTGTACCTCAAGGACAACCTGTCCTCGAATGCCTCAAAAAACAGCTACTCCAGGTACTCCGAGGTCTTCTCTGTCTTCATTAGGTAAGATTCCTGATGAATCTTTCCTTTGTACTTTTCTCCTGCTTGCTAACTAGTTGGCCCTTTTTTCTTAACTTCTTGGCTGACTCTTGCTCCCTTAAATGTGGTTTTACATTTAACTCTCCCAATGATTTATGCACTAAAAGAACATGAGGGGAAAAAGTATTGTTTAAGCATCCTGTGAATAACCAGCTTACTTTTTAAACACCATTGCTAAGATATATTTATTTCCTTTCATTTAAACTTTCTTATTTAAGAGAACACAATCTATTGGTTTTAATTTGTCAACTGTTTATTTATTAGGTATACTTGTACTGTCTTGTGCATAACTTAAGTATTGTACTATGATCATATGGCATTCTATGGTACATTTGGTAGCATTATTTATTATTCTTTTGTTGATTTATTCTTATTTTTCTGGTACTGTGAGCATGTTTGTATTTTTGAGATATGTGAGTGCTTGATCAGATTTATTTCTATTGAGTTATCTGCAATTAAGTAGGAAATCTGCTAGTGGTGTTTGTGTATATGAAAGAAACTTACTCTTATGTTAGACACTTAAGACATATGAAAAATGACTTCCATGATTGTAAGCGCATCTTAGACAGCTCTGTGATCTTCTATTTCACCTGAATTCTGAAAGGACACCTATATGTGCAAAGACTTTGCCGACAGCCCTCAAAATAGGTAATACAGCCACAGCTGTCACTACAATATCCTCTAGGATTCCTTTTAATGCAGTCAAAACATTTTCCTCATTGTTCCATTCCAAGATACGACCCATATGTCTACATGCATTGTGTGGCAATGTAAAGAAAAAACATGGACCATAATGCATGTTTTAACTGAAAGAATGACAGATAGAAGCATCTTAAGTGAAAAAATCTCAATTTGTTTGAGCTTAAAGTCAGACCGTAAACACTGCATTGATAAAACGTACTGCTGAGGCTTGGAGGTCTTTATTTAGTTGCACTGTTTTAGGAAGTCATCATCACTTTTGGATGCAGTTCCAAATCTGCATTTTTCTCCCTTCCCTTCCTCCCCTCCCCCAAAATATATAAGTAGAATAAACAAATAATTAAAAATAGAAAAGAATCCAAAGAAATTCCAGGAATAGTTTAAATTATGCTGTTACCACAACAGGATCCATGGTTTTCTTGTCCTTGGAAATACCTGAGTTTCTAAGCCCTCATCAGATCAAATTATGTGACAAGAACATAACTAGATCAGAATGATAAACAGGTTTCTATCCATATGTTATAAAGACATAAACATTCTCCAGTTGTGAATCATATAAAATGACAACCTTTGGAATTTTTTAAGGAAAATTAAACTGCAAGGACATTTTCCTCCCCTTATGGTTGCATAAGCCACAGTTTCCGCCCTGCCCATTATGTATGTATTTGATTCACGATTTTGTCTTCATGCACTAAGCCCTCCATGTACATTTGATAAGTGAGGCATTGCTGTGCAAATGGAGAAATGCATATTAGCATCTCTGCTATGCCTGATTTAGACCAGGACAGTGATTTTCAGCCTTTGCTCTGTAGACCCCTATGGTTTCAAAACAGCAAATGAAAAGGCAAGTCCACATGTGCTGTAGAACTGCATAGATGTGACATTTCTGAAGGGGTCCATATCTCCTTTGGGAGGTTTATGCAGGTAAACAAACTGAAAAAGGCTAAAAAACTCTGGACTAGAAATTTGAGCAAGTCACTCTCAATTGTGTCTTAGTTCTCAGGCTGTTTTGAAACTTGCATGTTTTCTGGATTAAATTGTTTCACTTCATAGGAAGGATTATGTATTCACTCAAGGGGCAAAGGCAAAGGCTGATGATGCCCTTATCTTTGAAGTTTCTGCAAAAAATAGCTTTTTTAACTATTTAGACAAAGTTGAACAGCTTGACCAGATGCTGATCTAATGCATAGAGGCTATTGTATTCTTTTAATTCCTTTTTATTTTTACCTCAATGCTCTATAATAATAAAAGGAAATCTTACAAATTACAAGGGAATGATGAAATTTAAATCTCTTTTAGGAAAATGGTGAGATTAAGTTTTCTGTGCATTTATAAATGCTGAAAGAATGCTTGGATTAAATCAATATCACCGATTCACTCCTCTCATTTTCCCACATATCTTTCCAAATCAGTAGTTAAAAATAGGAATGATCGAATCACTGCAGCTGTGAACATTACAAGATGCACACTCCAACAAGCACAAAATGCATGAGTTCCTGGTGAGCATTAGAAAATCTGTCTCTATGAACAATTGAAGGTGACAAGTTTAAATAGATCGAGGAATTCTAGTATTAACTTACTTCCAAACAAGTTATTTTAAAAATTGGAATTTTTTTACTGAAGATTAGCTGCATGAAAAATAAGCTAATTTAAACTCTCTTTAGGTGGGAAAACTATTAAAAATGGAAACAAGAATATTTCTGTACTGATCACTNGGGGTTATGAAGGTGCCTCCGCCAAAAACCAAAAAGAGTCCTCAGTTTTCTGTTGCCTTCTTGAAAGAGAGGGAAAAATCTCTGAGAACCATACCTTTTTCATCAATTACTTGTGACAGCCCTATGTGTGACTGATTCCATTCTGAAAGAGTTCAAGCCCTGCAGAGGGCGCCCATCAGACAGCTCCAGGAGCACCCAGAATATTGGCTGGCATAGCAAAGCAACAAGGATGGGGGAACAACCATTAAAAGCATTAGAAGGATATTCACAGCACAGTATTTTGCTCTTTTGTCAGTTATTTTACATTGTTTTATTCATGGAGAAGAAGACGGGAAATTATAATGAGGGCTCTAAGTACAATTGGACTGTCTCAAGATACCTAATACCACTCTCAGTGGGCACATAGATGATGTAAAAAGAGGACTAAAAATTATGTTTTTTCAAAGCAACTCTAAACTTCAGGGAATTGGAGAAATTGTTTTCTGTTACATTTGTGGGCATAGTCTCATCTGGAAGGTATTTAAATACCTAGTACCCCTTTAGCACATAATTTATGCACATTACAAAGATGTTTGTAGTTAAATGAGCATAGTCCTTGTTCCGGCAATGATAGGGTTAATTCTCCCCTGGCTCTAGCAGGCGCACAGGTATTCCATCCCTTGTGAGCCATGTCCAGGGGGTAGCCGGGAGCTGGCCACAGGAAGTGGGGCGGGGTTGGGCATTGTCTGGGGTGCGGTCGGTGAGCAGTCGGTATCATAATCGTGATTTTGTACTCCTTTATCCGTGTTACTGTTACTGATTTGTTGTTCTGTTAAACTGCCTTTGTCCCAACCCACGAGTTTTGCCTTTTTTTTTTTCTGACTTTCCCCTCCAAGCTGTCAGGGTTGGGGGAGGAGGGGGGTGAGGGGCTTGAGAGAGCATGGATGCCACGTGGTTCTTTGTTGTTGTCAGAGGCTAAACCACGACAGTGGTTTTGTTGATTTTAGTCTTTAACCTTTAGTTTAAATTACAGAAATAGAACATATATTTTTTACCCATTTAGAATACCTTTGCAATGTCTGTGCCTTTTAGCCATAAAAGGCGAAAGTGTCCAAAATTAAGTTCCTCTCTTTCCTACCACCTCCAGTATAAACCCTTTCTAAATGACCTGTGCACTTTCATATTTCAACTTTCTTACGCTGCATGATAGATGGAAGTGCTAACTTTAAAATTAGTCATCCTAACGTGCAGATCACTGGAAAAAGATGGATGTTTTGAACATAACATTAAACTGCAGCACAGATTAGATGAATTGTGGAATTATTGTGGAATTATGGAATTATTGTCGAATTGTGGAATTATGCCTAATACTCTTAAAGTGATCAAACATGCAGTAGGCCCATGCTGACATTAGGTCTGATACATCTAAGGTATATATAATCGGAATCCAGGGCCTTACAAACCTGCGGTTTTACTGGTTGTCCTGGTTCCGGGAGGGACAGGGTTAATTGTCCCCAGGATCTAGCAGGGGGACAGGTATTACACCCCATGGGAGCCATGCCCAGGGGGTAGCCTTTTTCTTCCAATTTTGCCCTTCAGGCTGTGGGTGGACTCAGGAGAGAGAGCTGCCATGTGGTTTTTTGTGGCTAAACCACAGCACTGGTTTATAGCCAAACTTTTACAATGTAAAAATGTTGACCAAAAATACTCATGTTTTTCTATAATCAGCAGTATCTCCAGTGGTATTTCGGGACAGTTCTGAGACTGTTCTGTGCCTGTATATTCCACATACTGTATGACATACAAATCTGCCGCCATACTGTGTAGTTCTCTTACACTGTAAATAGACTAGACTCACTTGTGTGTTATAGCTTATTGTTTATGTACTAGAAATACTTATGCCTTCACCATAGGACATTGACATGAAGTCTGCTGTGGTAACATATGAACTTAAACACATATAATAATATATTTCTTAGGAGATTTAAAACAATTTGGTTTATGGACAATTTTGGTTATGGTTTGCTAGTGTTCACTTATGGGTGAGGAAAGCTCTTTTCCATCTGTGGTATTATTAAATCTGTGGATTTAATCTTAGAGCTTTAGAAGTTAGACATCTTATGTAAGCTATTCTTATAGGCTATTTCATAAGATAAGGAAAGGTATCTAAAGCCCATGGAATCTAAGACAAATAAACTCCTGCCTGAAAGCTCCTGCTGCTGTCCAGGACTACACTAGTCAGCCACAGTTATGTGAGATGAATCTCATCCATAGTATGGAGGGCAGCTACAGCACAGCTTCAGATCCTTCAAGATGGGAAGTGTTCCTCATACGTGCAGAGGAATCTGAGACCTATGAACTCTGTCAGAAGTCACTGAGAATAGTTGAATACAGTTCAGTACTGCGAGACATAAAAAAACTGATAAGTTTGACTTTAAGTCAGGAACCGGTTGTGAGTTTTCACAGCAAATGATGAAATTATATGACCATTTTAACTAGCAGTTAGGCTGTATGAAAAAATAGTACTGTTTGGTGTACAGTACAGTGAATTTGTGTTTTCCATGTTTCCTAACAGTTTTATTACATTCTACACCCTTATTATGTAAGGATAAACAAATTGAAGAGACGTATCAAACTTATATAGCAAGGTTTTGGTAGTGGTGGGCTGCAGGTGTTGCGTCTGTGAGAAGACATCAGAAGCTGCCCTTGTATCATACACAGACAAATCTACCTGGCTCCAAGATGGTCTCGCCACTGGCCAAGACCAAGCCAATCAGCAACAGTGGGAATGCCTCTGTTATAACATATTTAAGGAAGGGAAAAAAAAGACAATCCACTACAACATGATGGCACAGATAGTGAATTTCAGACTAATGTAATACCAGTCTTTAAACAGTGCAAAATACAGAAGGTTTTCTTGGTAAATTTCATAAGAAGTTGTTCAGTCAAAAATGTCTGTGTTTATTTCTTTAATTTTTTGCATTTTAAAACCTCTTATTTTTCATTACTTGTATATTCACCTGGAGTACTCTATGACTTCCGATTATGCAGTCTGTAACATTTGAATAAAGAAACTGGAAC
>VXBJ01001411.1:0-24881 GCA_013400055.1 Nycticryphes semicollaris | reverse complement strand
TGGTGTGAAGCAATTCCTTTTTTTTTTTTTTTTCTGTTTGCCTGAAATACCTAATACCTCTAACTACCTACCTAAGAACCTTTGTTTCTAGTTTCCCCCAAACTGTTAGCCAGAAAATATTTTCAATTGCTTTTGCATTGTGCTAAGCAAAGTAGTCTATTGGTTTACTAATTTCTTCTTAAGAGAAGCAGGAGGCAGAGGAAAGCACAGCCAACATTTTTTTGATGAATCTTCCCTGGCCATGGCATTCTCAAACAAGTAGTTTTCTTGGCCACTGGTTGTTATCCAGTCATAAATTTATCTCCTCCCTTATTAATGATTTTTATTCATCTGTTCATAAAGGCTCAAAAGATCACTTGCAAAATGCGGATTATTTATATTTGTTCAAGTAGTTCCTAGATAAATCTTGCCAGGTGTGCATGTACAATACAAAGTAAATGGATACATTTAGCAACTGTAAATTGAAATGGACAATATAAACAATCAGGACTGAATCTGCTAATACATGGTATGATCTATTAGAGTTTCAGCTTAGATATCACATTTTCTTGGTTTCTTTAGTGTTTTACAATACATCAGGCATAAGAGTCACAATAAATTTGGGTGTATTCAATATTTTCACTGCATTTTTGAATGCAGTCACACACTGTTCATTTATCTTAACTGACTTCCTTACCCAACTATTTATTTCCTGTACAACTGTCCTTCCAAACATTATAACTAATGACAACATCAAATACTTCTATTCTGAAAGCAAAAATAAGTATAATTTTGAAAAATACGAGAGAAGAGAGTGACATTTACATGTCTTTATCGTTAGCTTTCTTATTTCCTCACTTCCATTTTTAATGAAAAAATGACTATAATTTAAAATATATGAGTCACACTAGGTCAAAGTCATCTGTATGGCAATTATAGTAACATCAAAGATGAAACACATATGTTTATAAAACCACATCCACTGGTACTTCTATTACATTCCATAGATGAAGTCAGTTACTCAGAATATATGTGCTGAATAACTACTTTATGTAATTAACCTCAACCATCAACAGTATAATTTAGCATTTTCTTCACTTTCAGTTCCAGAGTTAAAAAGTATAGTCTTTTAGAAGAGAGATGAAAAAATGCTGTAAGTTACATATTAAGTTTCAAATTATAAAATGGTCTTAAACATGAGTATTGATACATATGGCTAAATTACAAGACTGCTAAGAATCTATAATTTTTTGTCCATTATTTCCACAATATAATGAATCATAATTGTCTGGAAAATAATCTTGTTTCTTTGAAGTAAGCTAAATCAAACATTAAAACTCTTCAGATCCTTATGCTAGGGTAAACAGTGTCCATAAAACTGCAACTGAATATTAAGATTTTTTTTTATTCTAATTAGAGTAAAGGATTTGATCATACCAGTCAATAAGCTAGGCAGTAAAGCACATCAATTCCATACCGATTAGTCTCCGATATGTATTAAGTAACCTAGACAGAGTAGTGTAAAAATGTCAGCCTGCAGGATATAAAATATAACCCCCATATAAGTGAACCCCCAAATAAGTGAACCCCCAAATAACCCAAATAAGTGAATACCATGTAACTTTACTCTCATCCCTCTATATCTATATTCTAATAGACTTTCCATACCAGGAACACTTTTCTGAAAGCAAGTGACATTATGCTTATTATGCTTTTAAACATGTATGGATTTACAGGAAACACTTTTAATAAAACTTTTTCTAGTTTTAAGTCTTTTGAGTGGGATAGGTGTAACTCCACGAGGAAGGTTCATTTGCATCTCAAATCCCTTTCAACACAAACATAATACCTCCTGTTAATCACTTACTGAAATACTCTTGGCCTGTGTCAGGTGTTTAAGGTTAACAGAGCAGATTATTTAACAACTTTGCCTACACCTTGTGTCTTGGAAGAATACAAGGAAGATAATTTTAATATAGTCATGACATTTTATAAAACTTTCACTTTTCAAAGTGTTGATAATATAAGTTATATTGGCCAGTGATTAAGATTTTGAAGGTCTATATCAAACAATTTCTGCAATATGTTAAACACAAGGTAAAATCTAGACCTGGTTAATAATACATTGCTCTTGTTTATCATTGCTAACATTAGAGATTGTATCTACCTACTTTTTTTTTTTTAAATTTTTTTTTATTAGGCCACTGTGTTTTGCAATTGCCAATTTTCAACAAGAACTAAGTTTAAGCCCATGGGTTTACATCTGCAATTTATTAAGAACTGGCACTTTAAAGGTACAGTATTGAAAGATTAGCAGTGAATTATGGCACAGCCGGCACATTTAAACCACCAGCTTGTGCAGCAAATGTTACAGACAATCTGCAACCTGAAATATTAATATCTTAGTGCTTTGGAGATTACATTAATTACAGTCACTCTAAGAATGCAATAATTAGACTGTTTTACAGTAGCCACTAAGGTCAGTTTATACAAGTAATTTTTCACCTGCCACAGAGCTCCATGAATACATTAACTGATCACCAAGCTGTATTTCCTGCTTGGTTGTGTTGTTTTGAAAGGAAAGCAATAGGAATGCTGGGCTTGTGACAGAATGAAATTCCACTGTTGCTATGTCAGGGATGTTTTGGCACTGGATTTCATCAGAGGACAGTATATAGCCGTGAATGCTAATGGGTATTCCTCATAGATGTAAAGTTAATCCTGCAAGTTAATACAAAAATCTGCCGTGAGAGCACAGATGTTACTGGAATGCTGCCGGACATTTTGTATGTTGTGAGCTGCTTCCAAACATGCAAAAAAATTTGGGAGTATTGATTGTACTGAAAAGTCAACTTGAGAATCCTGTATTGGTTTAGAATTAATAGTGCATTCTGTGTAAGATCATCTCTTCTGTTTCTTTCCTACTATAGTAGTAGCTATGAACTCCAGGCATTATGAGAGTATTTAGATGTTATTAGCTATACCTAGGAATTAAAGATTTATTACCTTTTTTTAAATATCCAAGCAGCTTTTCTTGTAAATTATTAACTACTAAGATAGTTTTTAATTTACATTTTTGCTGTATTAAGCTCTTGTTGTCCCAGGAGTTTATGGTATGCTGACCTCTCTTTACTGGTGAGAAAAGTTTCACTGACTTATATAATAGTAGTAAGATAATCAACTAGAAAATAAGTTAAACTAATTACTTAAGGAGATACTAGGATAACAGCGAAAGGTGAGCAAAGAAGACTTCCTTTAGCATAAAATCAAGGTGTGAAGGAAAGAAAAATTTAATTGTCTATATATCTATGCCAAGAGTGTAGGTGATAAACATGAAGAATTAGAACTGCATGCTATGAACATAAATTTACCTTAATTAGTCATACTGAAACTTGTGGCATTCACGTTATTAGACTGTTAAAGCCAATGGCTATAACTCACTTATAGATTAAGTGAACAAAAGGAGAAGGAGTAGCTCTCCATCTCAAATGTTGTACTAATTAATTCTGAGGCATTGAAAAGTCTGAAGTAAACAATGTTGGATAACTATGTATTCATGTCATTTACATAAAAAGCACTGGATAATGTATCTATAGAATGATCCTGCTATTTCTAAAAAAAATTATTGGTTTTCTAATAGACCATTGTCTCTTCCATATGAGATTTTGACTTTAGATATTGTGAGAATTAAAGACAATATAATGACAGGAATAAAAACAAATTGATTAGATGTGCTGCATTTGAAATTCAAACTATTAATAAACTCAGTTGATGCTAAAAAAGAGATTGGATGTCCAGTCTGAGAAGCTATTTTGCACAGAAGCAGGTAGGACAATAAATATGTAAATGAATGAGTGACTACTGTACTAGATTCCATGAGTGAAAAAGTAATAAAAAAATCTTTAAAAAAATACTTGAAATTAAACAATCTATCATATATATTGAATGAAACATCTATCAAAACCCAAAAGCAAGACTCTGCAACATATCAAGTGATAGGAAGAAAAGGGAAAATTGATAGTCATGAGAAAATTCGAATTGTAGAAATTCAAAAGTAAAACACATAGCTAACACAAAAAACATAAACCAAAATCAACAAAACCTCAACTGATTGAGTGTTAATAGCAATAAATTCCACTAGTGTTACAAGTTAGCCTGAATACAGAAACACTATAGACGTTTGATACCTAATAAGCCTTACCTTCAGTGGTGGGGGCAACAGTGGAGAAATACCTCTTCCAAGTTCAGAAGAAGAGGGTTTAATTTATGCTTACAGCTCAGCATGAATTATCAAAGATTTTAGTTTGTGTTTGTAATTTCTCATTATCTTTTCCTAGTAATGTCCAGGTAAAGCAAAGTAAGAGTTTAATAGTACTAGATGGCTTCTGGTCTCAATATTGTAAATTTATGTCACTTCTTCCTGTAGGAATTTGCCAGGTTTGAGTGCAAGGGCCTCTTGTCTTCATTGACATCTCTTGTTGACATATGCTAAGGAATCATCTGCATTATACTGGACTGTTACATTGGGATATCCTAGCAATTGCCAGCCACAATGCAGAGAAGGAAAAAGGGTTTAGTTAATACGTCTGTATTTCAGGAATATCTAAATGCAGTATTCATGTGATAATGACAATAAACACTCTAATTTTGCTACTGGCTCTAAAGCATGTTAAGCAATACTTACTAGCATTAAATATTTTTAAATTGGCACACTTATTTATACCAGTTTTAAGTAAGCTTGGAAGACTCTGGAAATTTTTGAATAGTAGTAGTAGAAAGCTAATGCTATGTCAATATTTAGAAATGCTAAATTAACTTGTGTAATGGATCTGGTTAATTATAGGCCTGTCACACTGATATTGATCCCAAAGAAATAATGGAAAAGCTGGTGCAGGATTTGATTAAAAAAAGAATTAAAGGGGGTTAATATAATTAATGTCAATTAGCACAGAGTTATGAAAACTAAGTCTTGTCACTTCAATTCAGTATTTCCTTGAATACTACTGCACATTTGGAGGATGCACACAATCTCTTACTTTGACTTTGAATCATTCCATTTTGACACAGTGAGTTGAATAATCCTTGTTGTTTTATATATTTTATGGAATAAAATCTAGTCAACAGTGTATCTTGAAAGACAGGATTTTTTCTTAAAAGGTAGGATTTGTTTCTTGGTTCACCACTGATAAAAAAACACTAATAAAATTTTACTACTAATCTTTTATGAAAAAAACCCCAATTTATTAAATCATAAATGGTGAAGATCACTGACAAAAACAGAGTCACTTGTAAACTGGCTGAATTACAATATGACAAATGAAAAGTAAGTTAGTCAACCAGAAAAACACAAGGCATGATAAGAAGATAGAGAATCATTCATAGAAACACTGATTGTGAAAAATATTGTGTTTATTGAGATGAAGTGTATGCTAAATATGTGGGTCGTTGTGGCTAAAACTTTGACAGCATATGAATAATAAAAATTTTTCAATGGGGAAATAACCTAATTGGAGTAGAATTGTTATTACCTCTATGCCATTTATGTATCTCTGGGTTCGGACATGGATGTAACTGGAATAGTGAATTCAGTTATGGTGTCTGTACTCTGCTTTTTTTTCCCAAAAAATAATATTGAAAAAATAACATTGAAAAACAGAAGTTCAAAGAAAAGTTAAAGGCATTATTCAAGTTGAAATAAGCACTTTCAAAACTGTTTGCTTGTAACATTCCTTTCACATTTTTATAATTAATTATCTATATGGATGGCAGTGTAGATTTGTACATTTTCTACATTTTCCTCCTTCCAACCCCAGTTCCTACCCTCTAACTTATACTCATGACTAGCAACTTGTCCTTTTCTCCTTTTTGTCAAACAGCTAATGACAGTCTTGAGAGAAGCTCAGTCTATTTAGCTTATCAAGGGAAACACTGAGTGACAAAATCACTGTCTACAGGTGCCTACCAAGGGTTTAATGGATTAATTCTGATAAGTGGAATGTTCTTCAAGCTAAGGGAGAAGAAGCAGTGGGTGGACGCTCATGCTACATTAATTTATTCCAGAAATAAGACACAGATTTTCATGTTGATGTTGGATTGTAATTAAGTAATGGGACAATTTACCAAGATTTTAATAGATTTTCTATTACTGGAAATTTATAAATCAGTATTCAACTTCTTTGTTGTTTTTTTTTTCCCTCCTGAAACATGTAATAGTCCAAGTATGTCTATTAGCTATGAAGTATTAGTATCAATACGTCTTGTGTTCCTTCTGTACACGTATCTTTAGAGTTGAGTTCCTCTGATAGCTTGTTGTTTGGTTTTTTTTTTTGACTGCTGACCAGAAAATGATGGCTTTTTCTTGCTACTATAATCTTTGATGTTATCCAAAACCAGTAAAAAGAAAAACAATTCCAAAGTTCTGCCCCAAGTGCTGTAAGCTATTTTTGAGTCTGAAGTGAGTGAAGAAGATATGTGTGATGAAAGGGGAGCAACTTACATTCCTCACTTTCATAGGAGTGAGGCCATGCTCTGATTGCTATTGACAGGAACAAATATTTTGCCTAATATGTTTTGTGTTATGTTAATTAGAATATAGCCACAGTTGGACTAATCTATTCAGAAATGGTATTGTAAATTTTGTATTGGAAGAAGAAGGTTTGTATCTTGGCCTTGGGAAAAGTGTCTAGAAAACTGCCTGGTGGAAAATGTCAGCCTGGGGGGGATCAGCTGTGCCCAGATGGCCAAGAAGGCCAACAGCATTCTGGATTGTACCAGAAATAGTGTGGCCATCATGAGTAGGGAAATTTTTTTATTGTTCCCCCTGCAGTCAGAGCTGGCAAGGTTGCACCTCAAATACTGTGTTTAGTTTTGTGCCCCTCACTACAAGAAAGACATTGAGGTGCTGAAGCATGTCCAGAGAAGAGCAATGAAGTTTGTGAAGAGTCTGGAGAATGAGTCATCTGAGGAGTGGCTGAGGGAACTGGGGTGGTTTAATCTGGAGAAACAGAGGCTGAGGGAAGACCTCCCTATAGCTACCTGAAAGGAGGTTGTAGTGGTTGGTTTCTTCTCACAAATCAGAAGTGATAGGACAAGAGAAAATGGCCTGAGGTAACACCAGTGGAGGATTAGATTGAGTATTAGGAAATTTTTTTACCAAAAAGGTTGTCAAGTACTGGAACAAGCTGTCCAGGGAAGTGGTTGAACCACCATCCCTGCAGGTATTTAAAGAAATATAAAGGTGTCACTTAGAGACCTGTTTAGTGGTGGGTGGACTTGGCAGTGCTAGGCTTATAGTTAGATATTAAGGGTTTTTTCCAACCTAAGTGATTCTACAACTTTAACTGGGTAAGGTTAATTCATTTGCATTCATGCTTGAAGAAAAATTCACACATGAGCTGTGCCATCATCATGCTCAGTTTTTCAGTCTTTCTGCATTGTTCTTTCTACATGCAATGGAATAACCCTGTCCTGTCCAATATACCCTCTTGTGATATTTGTCTTCTGGTATTGTGACTCCAGATCACAAGTGGTGTTCCACAAATCTCAGTACCAGGGCTGGTTCGGTTTAATATCCTTGTCAATGATCTGGATGAGGTGATTGAGTGTACCCTCAGTAAGAGCGCAGATGACACCAAGATAGGGGAGAGTGTCAACGTGCTGGAGGGTAGAAAGTCTTTGCAGAGGGATTTTAACAGGCTGGATTGATGGGCTGAGACCAATGGGGGATGAGGTTCAATGAGGTCAAGTGCCAGGTCCTGTACTTGGAGCACAACAACCCCGTGCAGTGCTACAGTCTTGGGAGAGCTGACTGGCAGAAAAGGACCTGGGGTGTTTGTCGACTGTCAGCTGAACTTGAGCCAGTAGTGTACCCAGGTGGCTAAGAAGGTCAACAGCACCTTGGCTTGTGTCAGGAACAGAGCGGTGAGTAGGACTCAGGACATGATTGTCCCCTTGTATGCGGCACTGGTGAGGCCCCGCCTCTAGTACTGTGTCCAGTTTTGGGTCCCTTACCACAAAAAAGACATTGAAGAGTTGGAGAAGGTCCAGAGAAAGGCAACAAAGCTGTTGAGGGGTCTGAAGAAATAAGTCTTATGAGAAGAAGCTGAGGGAGATGGTTGTTTTTTTTAGCCTAGAGAAAAAGAGGCAGAAGTGAGACCTTATTGATCTCTACGACTACCAGGAAGGAAGTTGTAGAGAGATGGGGGTTGGTCTCTTCTCCCAAGTCATGGGCAATAGGACAAGAGGAAATGACCTCAAATTGCACCAGGGGAAGTTCAGGTTGGACATCAGGAAAATTTATTACACCAAAAAGGGTTATTAAGCATTGAAAAGGGGTGCTCAGGGAGGTGGTTGAGGCACCATGCCGGGAAGTATTCAAAATACAGGTTGATATGGTGCTCAGGGACATGGTTTAGTGATGGTTTTCTGTCAAAGTTAGGTTGATGGTTGGACTAGATGACCTTAAAGGTCCCTTCCAACCTAGAAGATTCTATGATTCTATGATTTTATATGAAATAGAATGTTCATCTCACTCGGGCGACATTTGCAGGTGTGGAAGTTTTACTTTACCTGGCTTGTAATTTCTTTCAATGGAGTAATGAAAAGTCTAAAAATTAATTAAGATTAAATATTCTACCAATCATACCCATGGACTTGAAGGCTTTGATCTAGTAAAGAGTTCGAAAATTAATTCTGTCTTTATTTGACCAGCATTAGCATGACAAACCAGTGTGGTTGCCATTGTTTAATCAAACAAATCAAATTTCTGTCAATAAAACTTGTCTGTATAATCTTTTGTCTGCTATTGTTGATTTTGTATGTGTTAGAGAAAATTGCTAATATGACCTACAATTAAGTGGCCAATTCAGTAAGAAGGTATAATAGTGTACAGATAGGTGGAGGATAGGAGACTAGATGATTTCTTTCCATGGAATGTCTGACCTGGTAAGATTTACAGTGCACATCATAGTGACAGAAAGAAAAACATTTTTTCTTTCTATTTATTTAGTGCATTTAGAAATGCATAATCAAAATTCTGCTCCATTTTAATCATGAGTAGGAGCCCTCTCAAAAGCTACAGGGTGTTTTTGAATAAGGTTTATGAAATGTTCATAGCTCTTAATTTGTAGTGTGGTACATCAAATTTTTATCTATCAAGTACAGTAGAAAAACAAAGATAAAGTCAGTCAAGTTTTCTTCCATAACACAAGGAAACAAGACCATTTGCTCTGATATAAACTGTGGTGTACATATATCCAACACAGTTGAGTGCAAGGCCACAAAAACGAGTAGCAATGCAAACTCCAAACATACAAATTATAAAGCAAAGCCGAGGAAAAAAGTTAGTGGCTTTATCTTTAGAATAGAACTGCTCTCAGAAGCAGACTTTATCATTCAGTAAGGCTTTTAGGGCTTTTAACAGTATCCCTCTTAGTACCTGTTCCACTTCCAGTTCTCTTATAGACATTCTTGCAGGTTGGTTGGTGCTGTACTGTGCTTCATTGCGTTATTTGCTGTCTCCTTAGTGGGAAAATTCTCCAGATAGCTGAGTTTCTTTGTTTTATGTATCCAACTGGTTTTTCCTATTTTACTCATCAATTTCACATGAAAATAATTGTTTAATAATGGAACACATGATTGTCATGAACACAGAAAATTATTATTTATCTCACTTTATCCTAAAGTTACACAAATAATTGTAGTGCAAATTTTCTGTTTATCAAACATATAATTAAATCTTCACAGATAATTTTATGCACATATCCGTAATGTATGCATAACAAATATCAAAACAAAACTACAGTTAATAGTACAGTTAATGAACGTTCACACCACAATAATTATATTTACTTTATTTAATATACACTTAAAATGAATGCATTTGTAATTGCTTATTCTTCAAACAAATTAACTCCTGCCTCTTTAATCCTTCTACTATGCAATCTTCAAAATGAAGCTTCACAGATGGGCTGAGAAATCTGGCAGTTTAGTATTCTTACATGCACAGGGGTGAAAGGACTATATTAACCCTTACTGTATCTTGTTACTAACTATGCAATATTTGAAGTTAGTTATGTTTGTCTTATAAAAGTAAAACCTTTCAGACTGACTCAAAGTTTCTGAAGGGAAATTCAGATGTCTGAAAAACAGGTTCTGAGTCCATTCTGTCTCATGGAATAGTCAGATATGGATTCAATGTACAAACTAAGTTTGACAAATATACTTTCAGAAATTACTGCTATTACTGGGAATCCTATTTGTGCGTCCTTACATTGATATCACAGACTTCAGCCTGATACTGCACCACATTCTCAGATGGCATAAAGGCAACTTGCTTTTGCTGAAGTTGTAAAAATGTTAGCAAGGATGCTGACCTGGTGAATCTATATGTAAATGTGTCATTACCTATTTCTTCCCCCAAACACGCTAAGCTGTGCAAAGGGTTTTCTTGCTTAGCAAAGGAAAAGCTGAAGTTTTAAATCACCGTTGTAGGACTGTCTGCTCATAAGATCAGAGGCTACCTGTGCACATCAATGTGCAGCTGTGAGATTCTGCATATAGTGATGTACATATAGAACGGTCTATGGAATCATAGAATATATAAACATGCACATGTATATTTAATGGTGTTTTTAACTCCTGGCAAATTATCTTCCCCTATTCAAGGTAAGTCTCACAAGGATTGCCAGGCTTTATTTCTCTTTCTCTGAAAAATAATCTTAGGAGGCGAAATAAATGTAATGATAAGCATCAGAGCAATGCCAATCTGGTAGAAAATCATGGCCATGTCACAATGGCATACTTTTTTCTTATTTTTCCCTCCTTGTTATTTTTATAATAGATTAAAAAAACAAAATCAAGATGGACTTTATTGATTTACACTCTGATATCTGCTAAAAATAACTGAAGAATTGCATAAATAGCCCATCAGCACAGAAGTCAACATGGCATTTTAAAAATGAGCAGTAAACGCTTCAGAATTAGCTGGTTTCAAGTCACACCCTTAGTAGCAGAACACAACAGAAATGTCAGTGTGAGGATAATGTTGAATATTTTGTTGTTTTGCCTCCAAAATGTAAAAAAATCATATTTTACACAAATTGTCTTCTATCTCAGCATATTCCTAAAGCTTATAGTTGGTGCAACAGGCATACTTTGTAGTGAAAATTAAACACAACTGTTTCTCCTGATATAACTTTACTTTCCTTCACCTGGTCGATAACATAGCTCCAGACTGCCAACTTTTTCTCCTTTAACTGTCATTCAGATGAGCTACTGCTCTCCTTTAATCCCTCTCCACTCAGATGCAATGAATCACAAGGTGTACTGGTTTGACCTGACAGGGATCAGTTTAATCACATTAAGTTGCTTCCAGTCACTGATTCCATATAGACATGACCAAGGGTTGTGATACATAGATATTTCTCCTCTTGAGAAGACCTAATCCTTCAGACTTACTACCACTTGCTTTTCAATGGTACATTTAACTCAGAGCACTGGAGAAAATACTGACATGAGACTAAATACTGTATCTAGCTGTAGCTTTAGCAATGCTCAGTATAGAAAAGAATTTTAACTTGTTTATTAATATTAGCGGTTCTATTGAACAAAGGGCTTTCAACAGAAAGGATCAAGATTTATTTGTTCACTTGTATAGCATTAATTTCCAAATGTATATCTGTAGCACATAGTTAGTAAGCTAGCTAAACTGCATACATACATTCTAATTTATTAGGTTTTTGTAATGTTGCTACTCATTTTAAATTCCATCCTATTGTAATTAACATAGCAAAACTACATCTGACAAGTAGAACTGTATGTGGCTACAAAATTTTCAGAACAATCTGTACAATTTTTTTCTGTCCCAGTAAGATGACAGCAAATTTGACTGACTGAATCCAAAAACTTAGCCTTTCGAAGCAACCACCTGGATTTCAGCTTTTCCCTTTTATCCTTCTTTAAGGTATTATTGTTGCAATTGCCACAGTCAAATAAGCAAGTCTACTTCCAATATGTAAGATAAAATGCTGATGCTACTTCTCCTTTGTTTTGTAAAAATGCATTTGTTTTTCAAAGACAAGGGTCTTGATATTTGCTTTATGCCAAGGTGCCTTTTAAACAGGCTTTTCAGTAAAATAGGTCTTCAAATGGCCTTTGAGACGCTGTCACTGTGTTACAGCTAAGCAAAGTGGTGTAATAGTGAAGGAGAACTAAGGCCAAGCTTCTTTTCCTTGTAACTGTTTGTCTAGTGCAAATCTCCAAAGTGATCTGGGAATGTCAACTGTGGGTTAGAGAAAACTAATTTTAAGCAGAAAGAATTAAATAAATGGCTGGAGAATCTTCAGTTTATACAAATTCCTGAACTTCATTGACTTTTGATTCTGCATGTATAAAGCTGTCTCTTTGTTCAAGCTGTTCAGTTCTAATTAAAAGGAAAACCTGACATTTTCAGGAGAAAACAAATATGATTAATAAGTACTTTTTAAAAAAAAAATAGGAAAAAAGTGGTGCTTCTCATTTAACCATTGCCAACTTTGCAAGTGTCTTTGCTTTCCATCATTTTTGTCTTCTAGTTTCTTTCAGAGTATGACTTTGCTAATATACACATCACAGCATAAATAGTTTTGTAAATGTAATCTGATTACAATTTTAAATGCTGAGATGACCTTTATATATCTCTATACATGCCTGGCTTTTATTACTTCTCCTGTTGGCTTCTTATGGCATTTCTCTTCCTCAATTTCCTCAATATAAATGCCTCAGAGAAGGCAAAACTCCTGCAAAACTGCAATGAAGTGCAGCTGTCCCATTTCTGCATTTGTTTTGTTTCATCTTTGACAATTAATTCACCTTCTATTTATACAGCTTCTACAACTTAATTTAGTTCCTGCTTTAATTGTGAAAGTATCTTCACATAACTGTCTTCATAAAGCAGTCTACAATGGAATCCACAGCCCTATTTTCTCCTTAAAATAGTCAACTGTGTTCAGGAGGTCAAACCTCAAGGTTTATGACAGATGAAGATCGTATCACATCCTGTCTCAAGCAAATCTACCACATGTCTACTTTGCTTCCTAAGTATCTATACATCATAGTCCTTATTTCCCTCTCTGATTTGTTTATTTTATCTACTGGTTCTTGAAATGTCCTTTAATTACAAACAAAAAACCAAACAAACAAATTTGTTCCTGTTAATACAAAGGCCTTTATTCCTATTATCCTTGGATTTGAAATGGTCTGCTTATCTGAGGTGTTTCAGCATAAAATGTCATAACGTAATCAGATATTTAATACTTTTGTGTCTGTAAACATACCAGTCATTTTTATAAGTAAAAAATTATAGGAAGAATTGACCCAGCCAGAATCTCTTGGGAATGTGCGGGAACTTTGTTATTTGAGGTCTGAGATAATTTTATGTTAGTCAGTGAAATAGTAATTTAGCTGTTCGCCCCCACTCAACCTATTAATCAGAACATGATAGGTAAATAGAAGGAAGATAATTAAATAGAAACATCAAAGACACTCTAGGGTACAGAGAGTGGTACAAACTTAAAAAAAAATAACACTGTATTAGCTGACATTCAGATGTAGATCTGTGTGGTATTTTCACAGTCCCTGCTATTGTGTTGCTGAAGACTTATAACAAAATTGAATTAAAGATTTGCAGATGCAAAAAGGAAGAAGAAACTTGAAGAATAAAAGGTATGAGACAACAGAGGATGTGGCTGAAACATGTGATATGGGAACAAGGCAGGGAGAGAGAGGGAGGTGATTCAAATGCAGCCTGACTCTTGACAATGAGCAGAACAAATACACATGACAAGTAAGGACAGAAAAGAGAGATCAAGACTAAGAAAAGTCAGATAGCTGCAGAACTGAACAAAAGAAGTGGAGTGTATGTGATTAGGACTAAACTTTGAATTTATCAGGAAAGCTTGTAACAAATAATAGAAAGCATGGATCCAAATAAATGGAAATGTTCATGTTCATTCAATTCTCCTAGTTCAGACTTGAATAAGGAACTAAGGTACTGTTCTATTCAGGTTTTCTAAATTACAACCTTCTCTTTTATCTAGTAGAAGTAATAGGTATCTGTTAATAGCTATAAAAGTGGAAATTTGTTTAACTTCTTGGTAATATTAAATATAATAAAAAAATCACTAAGTATTTAGTAATCTTACTAGTCACATAACATGTCTTTCTGCCTTTGCTACCTTTTACTCTATTCACTTTCAGTTCATATTTCCATTTAACACTTTGTGGAGAAATATATTACTGACTGAGAAACGAAAGAGATGTTAATTTCTTTCATTTTTTCAACTTTCATATTTTTCAAGAATGTTTTAAAATAGTGTTTTGATCTGATGGCAACTATTTAACAGTTAAAATGGGAATAAAATTATAATAATAGGAATTTTGAACTCTTTTACTTATATTAGATTTGTAAATTCTGTGGTTTAGCTTAGCTATTGACACAAAGATTCTAGAAAGCAATTCTGTTCTAGAAATTTTAGAATATCACAGATATCTCTCAGTAGCACTTACGTCAGTCTAGGCACCTGTTCAGACTAGTTAAATTTGTTGTCAGTAAAACTTTCCCAACAACAACAAAAAACCCCAATCAAAACAAAAAAAAAACCTGACTCCAATTAAGAATGAAAAAAAGTGGATTGTCTTTGTTCATACAACTATTTCCTTATGCAATTAAAAATAAGATATAAAATTTCAATTACAAACCAGTCACCCTTACATCTATAATTGTGTCAAGTTTGTCTCAAAGATTCTAGTGAGATAGAATAAGTACTTTAGATCCTCCTGGAACCTTGGCTAAGACATAAAAAATAAAGAGGCGATTGGTGACAATCACAATGGCTTCACCAAGGGCAAGTCATGCCTGACAAATCTGGTGGCCTTCTATGATATTGCCACAGCAATAGTAGATAAAGTGAGAGCAACAGATATTGTCTATCTGGACTTATACAAAGTGTTTGCCACTGTCCTGCATGATATCTTGGTCTCAAAACTGGAAAGGTATGGATTTGATGCATAGACCATTTGGTGGATAAAGAATTGGCTGGATGGCTGCACTCAAAGGGATGTGTCCAATGGCTCAATGTCCAAGTGGAAGCCAGTGATGAATGAGTGATATTCCTCAGGGGTCTGTTAAACAGCACCACTGGGACAAGTGCTGCTTAACAACTTTGTTGGAGATATGGACAGTGGGCAAGTTTGCCTACAACACCAAGCTGTGTAGGGTGCAGTTGACATGCTGGACAGGAGGAGTGCCATCCAGAGGGACCAGAACAGGCTTGAGAAGCGAACCAGTGAAAACCTCATGAAGTTCAACCAAGCCAAGTGTAATGTCCTGTACATGGGTCATGGAAACCCCAGGCTCAAATAAAGGCTGGTCAGGGAATGACTGAAAAGCAGCCCTGAGGAGAAGGACTTGGGGGAGTTGGTTGGCGAGAGACTCAACATAAGCCTGAAATGTGTGCTGGCAGACCAGAAAGCCAAACACATCCTGGGCTATGTGAGAAGAAGGGTAGCCAGCAGGTCAAGTGAGGTGATTCTACCCCTCTACTCTTCTCTTGTGAAACCCCATTTGGAACACTGTTTCCAGCTTTGGAGTTCTGAGAACAGGAAGGACATGGACCCTTTGGAATGTGTCCATCAGATGGTCACAAAGATGATCAGAGGGCTGGAACGCCTCTCCTATGAAGAAAGGTTGAGAGTTATGTTTGTTAAGCCTGGAGAAGAGAAGGCTCTGGGGAGACCTAATAGCAGCTTTCCAGTACCTAAAAATAGCCTACAGGGGAGATGGAGAGGGACTGTTCGTCAGGGAATGTAGAGATAGGATGAGGGGTAATGGATTTAAAATCATTAAAAAAGAGGGTAGATTCAGACTAGACATTGGGAAGAAAATCTTTAGTGTGATACTAATGGAACAGGTTACTCAGGGAAGTTGTGGGTGCCTCATCCCTGAAAGTGTTCAAGGCCAGACTGGATGAGGCTTTGAGCAACCAGATCTAATGGGAAGTGTCCCTGCGCATAGCAGGGGGGCTGGAACTCAATGATCTTTAAAGTCCCTTCCAATCCAAACCATTCTATGATGTTATGATGATTATACAACAATCTGTAACCTATATTATCCATGCATACATACATACACACACACATGTATATGGAGATGGGGGTATGTGTGCATGTATGTGTGTCATCAACACAAGTCTAACCATTCTATGATTCTATGAATTTCACACAGATCACATATTCAATTGATAGTGCGACTTCTTTTGAAGGTATTCTTTATGTTCTAGGCTTACAAAAACACAAAACATGTACTTTGGAAGACAACAATATTATGCAGGAAAACTGAAAATAATTTTTTTTTAGAGAAAGAATGTATTTTAACACTTGTGTAGCATACAATATCCCCTGTTCATAATCAGCTGCTCACTGGAAGTGCAAATATTTTTTAACTTCTGTATCTGATACACAGAAAAATTATGAAGACATTCCTCCCATCACATACATCTGGAATCTATTGCCTTCACTTTGTGAGCATCAGTTGGACTAGAAAACAGCCCAAACTCCAAATGCTACCTAGTTATAAAATCAGAGAACACCACAGAACGCTTTCCTTTTTCTTAACATATGAAAAGAATCTGTGTACTTTCTCATCCTTCAAAGATATAAAGCTGTCTTTGGCTCAGACCTGAGCAATAAATTGTGCTTGAGGAAACAAAAACTAAAATAAATTCAGGTGCCAAATAAGTAGTGACCTTATGCAGCTGTCTAGCTACAAGACATTCAAGGGAATACTACTGAAATTTTGTATTTGTTGTTAATTGGGAATTTACATAAAAGTGAAATGCAAATCAATCCAGTTTCATCTGTGTTGGTTTATCGTTTGAACTGAAAAGAATCATTGCCCTGTATGCTCAGACGAACCCTTCCCTCTGTGTCTATAAAGAAAATATTTTTTCCCAACTCACATAGGCGTAACTCAGAAACAATTATTTTAAGGACAATGGAATTCCCACTAGAATAAAAGCAACATGAGTAACTAGAAAATGAGACATATAATTGAAAATTTTAAGTCTTTAAGAGCAAGAAATATTTTTCTCTAATTCACCAGCTCATGCACCAAATTAATCAATCTTGTTAGGCACACATGGAATAAAGTCCCATGTATTTTCATTTTGGAAGTGCATATATATGTTACCTATTGGATTATTCTCTGCTTCCAGAATTTCCCATAAAAATTTTTATCCCTGTCCAAAACCGTAGTGTCACTGAAATCCTGATATTGAAAATTGCACATATATAAATATATGTGTAGGAGCGGAGCTGTGGTTGGACAAGAGCTATCTACAACAAAGGTACAAAAGCCCAGATGTTCATTTAGTAGGAAACTAGGGATGTATCAGAAATCATTTAATTGAACTGGGAGGGATTATCTTCAGATAACAGTAACCTGTGCTGCCCTTAAATCCCGGTTAAATTCCATGGAGAATTCAATGCATTTACTATTAGTTTTACACTGATGTACTAAAAGTGTCAGATAATTCACATTAACATAAACTGTCATGGTTTGTCCTTTGAGCAATTTAGGAATCATATTAATTTCATCGCAGAAGTGTCTATGTCAAATGCTAAACTACCCAGGCTCTTCTTTAAATGTGCAGGAATTTTTCAAAGTTTCAAGTGGATTGCAGAAAAATACAAGCTGATCTCAGGGGTGCATCTTTCTAGTTCTGTGAACTGATGTGTACAAAAATGTACATGTATTTGTACATTAAGAGGTAGCACACTAAACAGAGTTCTCAGTAGCAGTACTTGGGATAATAAAAGCAAACTTGAATTCTTTATTATATAGTAAAGAAAACAGTTTTCATGGTGAACATTATTTCAGGAGGAATCTAAAATCCACACTTAGCCCTTGAAGGTGAAATCACCTTGTTTTCCTAGGTTCATTTGAAAGCAGTGTAATTTTGTTGAACTACAAACAAATATTAATTTATTTCTTTATTTTCACTTTTATTTTCTTTTTAACAATATCAGTTTCTTGAGCTGTTCCAATCCTCCAGGATTATAGGTTTTATCAGCATTTTGAATGAATAGTGAACTAGAATAATACACTTCATTGGCATGAAATAATTTTTATTTGGAATGAGAACAATTCCTATTAATTTTTCTGAATGCTAAAACATTCTGTATAAAACAATTGCAATCTCCAGATGCATGCACTATTATTGCAAGATATTCCACATTCCCTAGAGACAATTCATTCTATAAACCAATATTTCCTTTATCTCAAGCATTCCCTATAAACCAATTCAAACCTGTTCTCAGTATATTTTGCTATTTTCCTACTTCTTCTTTGGCATAATCACTAAGTTAGAATAAGCATGGGTCTCGGACTGTACAAATAACTACTTGCAGTTTGACATAATGAATATGCAAGAATCAATTACTACAATCCTATTTAGCCAGACTAACAAAAGAGGAATTTTGTCCTCAAGGTTAGAATTAAAAGTCAGTACGAAATAAAACTGAAATTTCTAAATTGATTGTCATTTAGATAACATCTAACAGAAATTTATAGTAGTATGCATAATGGACTTGAGGCAGTCTCATTTTAGTACTTTAAGTAGCCTCTTGCAAAATTCTAGTCCAGTCCTCTGTTTTGGTTCTCTTGTAATCTTGTACAAATTGGCTACTGAGGCTTTTGAGGGCTACGGGTTGTTCAGAAGGGAAGGAGGGGTGGAGGTATTGACTTGTATGCTAAGGAATGGGTAAGAGAGTGGGGAGATGTCCTTAAAGCCCTCCCTGGTGTCAGATGAAGAGACAGTTAAGAGTTTGCAGGTGAGAATTGAGGGGCGGGCCAATTTGAGGGACACTGTTGTGGGTGTTTGTTACAGGCCACCTGATCAGGATGGGGAAGATGATAAGGCCTTTAACAATCGACCCAAAGTAGGCTCGTAATCAAAGGCCTTGGTTCTTATGGGGGACTTCTATCTCCCTGATATCTGCTGGGAAGGCTACACAGCCAGAAATGTAGAGTTCAGGAGGTTCTTCCAGTGTATTGATGATAACTTCTNAGGACTGAAACTTTGGATTTCAGGAGGGCTAACTTCGACCTCCTGAAGAAACTGATTGGAGAAATCCCATGGGTTAGAGCTCTGGAAGGTAGGAGGGCTCAAGAGAGCTGGATGATATTTAAATATTGTGTTGTCCAAGCCCAGGATTAGTGCACCTCTAGAAGAAAAAAGTCAGGCAAGGGAAGCAAGAGACCTGCGCTGTTGAGCATGATGCTTCTGAAAAATCTCATGTGCAAGCACAAAATTTACAGTATGTGGACTGACCACTTGGGAAGATCACAAGTTATATTACTTTAGGGATGAAATGAGGAAAGCCAAGGACTGGTTGGAACTAAAATTGGCAAGGGACATCAAAGTCAACAAGAAGGGGGTTTTTTTTGCAGTATATTGGAGGCAAAAGGAAAACTAGAGAAAATGTGGGCTTACTGTTGAATGAGTTGGGGCCATGGTGGCAGAGAAGGTGGAGTTGCTGAATGCCTTCTNGGTGGCAGAGAAGGTGGAGTTGCTGAATGCCTTCTTTGCTTCAGTCTTTACTTCTCAGTCCAGCACTCAGGAGCTATAGACTTTGGAGGAAACAAGAGGAAGTCTGGATGAAGGAAGACTTTCCCTTGGTTGAGGAAGATCAAGTTAGGGAACAGTTAAGTAAACTGGACATCCATAAGTCCATGGATCCTGATGGGATGCAACCACGAGTGCTGAGGGAGCTGGCAGAAGTCACTGCTGGGCTCTCTCCATCATCTTTGAAAGGTCCTGGAGGACAGGTGAGGTGCCCAAGGACTGGAGGAAAGCCAGTGTCATTGCAGTCTTCAAAAAGGGCAAGAAGGAGGACCTGGGAAACTACAGACCAGTCAGCCTCACCCCCATCCCTGTAAGATTCATTGTGGGCCTCATCTCAAAGCATCTGCAGGAAAAGAAAGTTATCAGAAGTAGTCAACATGGATTCACCAAGGGAAAATCACATCCGAATAACTTGATAGACTTCTACGATGCCATAACTGGTTGGATAGATGAGGGGAGGGTGCTGGACCTTGACTTTAGTAAGGCTTTTGAAACAGTCTCCTACAACATCCTCAGAGGTAAGCTTAGGAAATGTGGATTAGATGAATGGACAGTGAAAACTGGATTGAAAACTAGCTGAAAGACAGTGCCCAGAAGGTCATGTGTAGAGGCACAGAATCTAGTTGGAGTTCCAAGTAACATTGTGTAGCAAGTAGTGTTCCCCAGGGTTCAGTACTGGGTCCAGTCTCTTTAATGTATTCATCAATGACCTGGATGAAGGGATGGAATGTACCCTCAGCAAGTTTGCTGATAACACAAAACAAGGAGGTGTGGCTGACACACCAGAAGGTTGCCATACAGTGAGAATTGGACAGGATGGAGAGTTGAGTGCTGAGGAACCTGATGCAATTCAACAAGGGCAAGTCTAGGGCTCTGTACCAGGCTCGGGGCTGATCTGTTGGAGAGCAGCTCTGTGGGAAAGAGACCTGGCAAGTCAATAGGATGATTATACGCCATTTACTTGATGGTGGCACAACACTGAAATAGGCTGCCCAGAGAGATGGTGGAGTTTCCATGTCTGGAGACATTCAAACCCCTCCTGGACAAGTTTCTGTGCAACCTGCACTACGTGTACCTGCTTTGGCAGGTGACTTGGCCTAGATGATTTCCAGAGGTCCCTTCCAATCCCATGTGATACTGTAATTTTGTGATTTGGATTCTGTGAAGTTATTGCTTTTATGTCAGTCATTAAAAGGTAGCAAAAATATTGTCTTGTCAACTACTACAAAAACTCGTGACCATTTAAAATATCCTAGCTTGTGTCATGGAAACTTTAAAAGACTAATGGGAACACAGTTGTGTAAATACAACATGAAATGGACATATGGCTTATAAAATACAATTTACATTATAAATAAAACATTTCAGAGAAGAGAAACTATTACAATAAGTAATGCAGCTCAAAATCTAAACCTATTGCTAATCAGGCCTGTAAATAGCATTTGACCAAAGGAATCCTGGGATCTTACAGTGTCTTTAGAAACAGAACAAGTTGGTATGGAACACACTGGAACAAGGTTGCCCAGGGAAGTTGTGGGTGCCCCATCCCTGGAAGTGTTCAAGGGCAGGCTGGATGGGGCTTTGAGCAACCAGATGTAATGGGAGGGGGGCTGGAACTCGATGATCTTTAAGGTCTTTTCCAACCCAAACCATTCTATGATTCTATGATGATTAAACAACAATCTGTAACCTATATTATCCATGCATACATGCATACTCACATGTATATGGGGATGTGTGTGTGTGCGCGCATGTATGTGTGTAGTCAACACATTGTTAAAGGGAAATCAGTTAAAATTAGTTCAAGAAACATCAGTAGATTATTCATGAGTACCTTTAATCATAGTAAGTCTAGTAGTATCATATAACCTATATTCAAATATATCTTACTTAAAACTGTAACCATTATGTGCTATTAAAAGGTAGTCATAATGTTTAATAGCATCAAATATTAAAACAATCATTACATTCTACATATTTTCTTTATTTTCTGCTGTACTTCTGAAAGAATTCTTCAAATTAATTTAATTTATCTCTCCTTAGGTACATAGTTCACTGAGCAGACTTCCCTAGACAGATGTGATTTTCTCTGTAATTGCATACTAAATTAATACTTCTCCTATGATTTTCATAGGTATCTTTAAAAGGGAAATATTTCCACCTACAAGCCTCCTATTAGTCAGTTTTGGACTCCACCATCATGAAGAATTTCTCTGACAATATTAGTGTCTATGGTAACATTATATGGATAAGTTCTCTAATCACTAAGTCCCAGGGACTCACAGAAATGTTTTCAGCCCTTTCAGCCAAAGTCTAGACACAATACAGACAGCCTATTTCAAGTTTTAAAACCAAAAAATAACTTAAAAAACAAAAACAAAAACCAAAAAACACCCCACCTCAACAACAAAAAACCTCCTCCATTACTGTGGAAATAAGTCTTCTTATGCAGTCTGTGGAAATAAGTCTCTTATGGAAATCCTGGGCAACCCACCTGGATCATTCTGAAAGTTTACTTTGATACTAATGCAGAAACAGTTCTCTTCTATCCACTTTTTCTCTTACCATTATAAATCTTCTACTGGCAATTCTTGTATGTCACATTCTGTCCTTGCATGATAGAAACATGCTATGGACCCTCTCTCTACAGTAGCAAGGGAATTTCCTGCAGTCAGACTTTCTAGTCATTTAATTTGTCAAGGTACTGAAAAACTGTCTTCAGCTATGCAACATCAAGGGAAAAATTAACATTTGTGTGTATCTCACAGAATTATAACACTTGTTTCTCACATCAAATTTAATCAATGGTGTCAGGGCTCTAAATTTTAACAATGATTCCTCTGGAAAAAATTTAGTAATCGAATGTATTTCTGTAAGACTGTAAGAGTGTATAAGATCCACAAATTAAAAAAGTTCGATTGAATTAGAAGATCAACCCATTCATATTAGGCTCGTTGTAGTTTTGTTTTTTTTTGTTTTTTTTTTTTTTTTTAACTCAGATCATCAGGCAAAATGAGTATTTCTGAAAGCCCAGAAGAGCAGAAACAATAAATTGAATGGAAAATGTATTGAAATGAAACAATCTCATATTTAGATACCTGATTTTCTGAAGCAATTCTTCTGTCTTCAGAAAGCTAGTACTCACTGTATTCTTTTTTTGGGAAACCGGCACATCAAAACACCCAGGAAATTTAAGTTAATATTAGCTTGTAACATAAAATAACAAATTCATGACATAAAATTGGGGCAAAACTATGAAAAGTGTCAATTATTTTTTTCTTTTTTGATGTGTGCTCTACATCATTAAACCCAGTATGCTTCTCCTTGTTAGCTCTGATTCCTATGAGTCTGACAATAATACCAAGAGATAGAATGTACAACTTTTGAAAACATTTAAAGCTGTATTTTAGAAGAAATCTCTTATTTTAGTGTTTCTACATGAACCCCAAGATGTCCTTTTAAGAAAATCTTTACATAGCTGCTTTGAAATACTCAAGCTCTGTACCAGCTACAAATTACTGATTATTTTTTTTATCATTTTATGCAGGGGGGGTGTTTAATCTTTTTATGCTGGTTTTTTTTTTTTTCCCTAATTTTAATCATTATCTTTTCCTCATTGTATAGAGAATAATATTTTTTTCCCAAGAACAAACCCAAAATACAAAGGTTTTATTTCCTAGCAGTTGTGGGGTTGGGATTATTCTTTTATCTCCAGGGGCACATGGTGTCTCCAACACCTTGATATTATACATAGCCAGTGTTTTTATTACATTAAGGATGTTTTAGATGATAGCTATAACTGCTAGCACTGAAATCTTAAGGCTATGTCATTAATTCCATGATAAACACCTTATTTTGATTATGATTCAGCCTTAAAACTTTTCTCTCAGTTCAAACTGGAAGACATGGTGTCATCTTTGAAGGACATTTTTTAGTTTTGGGGGTTTGTTTGTTTGCTGCTTTTGTTTGGGTTTGGGGTTTCAGTTCAATTGATTGATTTTGTTTGTGTTTGGGATTCTTTTTAACTGAGGTAAACCAAGTTAACAGATAAGTTGATATTTTTTTAAATGGAATAATCTGCCAAAATACAATAGAAGCAATTCATTGTCTGTCAGTATAATATGTTCTTATATTTAACCTCCCAAACACCATAAATAAACCCATACATAAAGTTCTAACTTTTATTTGTAATTGTACCATGATGCAACTTAGCTTTGAAAAAAGAGAAAGTGTTACATAAACGATTCATTTGTAAAATGCATTGCACAATCTATTTATCAACCTTGTGAAGCACACAAAGTATTCACAGGCTATCAAAAAAAAACCTCAAAAAACAATAGTACATGTGTTTCAGGCCACCATTCAAAATTTTCAGTATGTCCATCAAAGTATTCTTCTGAAGTCTGTTGTTGCTGGATGTAATATTAGTGAAGTTTAGTAGTGAAGACTAGTTCTAATATTAGTAAAAAGTTTCACAAACAGACTAAGTGTTATTTAAAGTAATATAAACCCAAACATATTGCAGTGCTTTGCTGAAGTAAATGATATCTTCTTAGGGAAAAAAAAAAAATAATGGACTGTCTCAAGACCTTTGCTTTGATTTTTGACTGCTGTTCACTTCCTAGCCTTAAAACCACTCACTAAATGAAATCTTTCACTTTGAATATAAAATTTCAACTGCTAACTACTGCTCTTATTACAAACAAAATCTGATTCTTTTATTCTAGTTAAATGATTATGCATGCATGCTTGTCTGTACGTGTCAAAATTTTGTGTCTCTAAAGGCTTAGGTCTTTAGAAAGCTGTTCAGTTACCAGAGAAAGAAAGGGAAATAATCAGATTAACATGAATAAGATAGAGTTCTAGAATGGAAGGGACCTTAAAAATAGTAAAGTTTTGACCCACCAACCATGGACAGAGACACCTCCCATGAGACCAGGTTGCCCAATACCCCAGTCAGCATGCCCTTAAACACTTCCAGGGATGGGGCACACACAACTCCCCTGGGCAACCTGTTTGAGTGACTCATCATTGTCCTGTAGAGAGTGTAGAGTCCTGTAGAGTCCCTCTCCATCTCTTCTGTAGGCCTCTTTTAGGTATCGGAAGGCCACTATAAGGTCTCCCTGGAGCTTTCTCTTCTGCAGGGTGAATAACCCCAACTCTCTCAACCTGTCTTCATATGAGAGGTGCTCTAGCTCTCTGATCATCTCTGTGGCTTTCTGCTGGACTTGTTCCAACAGG
>VXBJ01001410.1:58846-89243 GCA_013400055.1 Nycticryphes semicollaris | reverse complement strand
CAAGGGGGGGGGCCGTCCTGGCGAATGGCTCTCTGCCTTCCAGACATGTCCCTGGAAGAGGTGCGAGCCTTCGAGACTCAGATGCAAGTGGCCACAAACCAAAAGCTGGGGAGCCAGTCCCCCTAACTGTGTGTGTCGTGTGTCATCCCCCCGGTCCCCGTCCCCCCCGCCAACTCCCTCCAGCTGCCTGCAGGGGACAGACACCCCGCAACGCTGCCTGCAGGCTGGTGCAGGCAAGGGTTGGGGGGTGGGGGTGGGGGTGCACGGTGCACGCCGCGCCCTCCCTGCCCTTCCCTGGGCATCCCCTGCCCTTCCCCGGGCATGCCCTGCCTGCGCTGCCTGCACATCCCTTCCCCATGCTGGAGCTGGGGGGACTGGCTGCACTACCCCATGTCCCTTGTCCCCCTTCCCAGCCCCCAGCTTGGGTGGGAGGGGTGTGGGGGAGTGTGCAGGTTATGCCCCAGGATGTCGGGGTGCAGGATGCGGCCCTGCTGAGGGTCCCCAAGCCCGGCTATGCTCGGCAGGGATGACGATGGAAGAAGTGCGGCGCTACGAGCGGGAGACGCAGGAGGCCACCAACGAGCTCATCGGCCTGGTGGCACCCACCATCTCGGTCAGCGAGGTGGGGCACCCCACGGCCACGCACTCAGCCCCTGCCAGCGCCCCCTCCACCCCTATCGGCGACGAGGCCCCCGATTTCCTCGCTCCCCCCAAGACTCGCCCCCGCAAGAAGTCGGCGCCGGAGACCCTGACGCTGCCCGCCCTGCGGGAACGCGCTGGCGCCGAGTGACACTGGCGGTGCAACACCACCGTGTCACCTCCCCAGCCACCCACGGCCCCTCTGGCAGGCACCAACCCCACGGTGGGACCCACCATGGGGGTGCGGGGAGCCCCGGGCAGGTACCGGCCTCCCCGAACCATCGCGGGTGCCCACAAGGGACATTGCCACCATTGCTGCACAGGGAGGGGACACCAGGCTGGCATCAGGCAATGCCACAGGCATCAGTGCCACCTGCCCTGTCTGGCTGGCGAGCAGTGGGGCTCAGCATGTGATGCTGGAGCACCATCCTGCAGGGGCACAGCACGTGTGACAGTGACAGCGACAGCAGGGTGCCCAGGCTGGGGCTCCTTGCAGGACCCTGGGGTGTATGGAATGTCCCACAGTGGGGGTCCCCTTTGCCATCCTTTTTGGGGGCAGGAGGGGGCCTGGCCATCTCAAGGTGGGGTTGGGGCAGGCTCAGCCCTCTGTTTTCTTTGGGNATGTGTCCAGTGAAAGATGGCTGGATTCCCAATCCCAGCATGAAGAGATGGGGTCCCGGCCCAGGGCAGCGAGGAGCTCTGGTGGGCAGGGCAGGCAGGACGGAACTGCCTGCAGAGGCTCAGCTCAGCCCTGGGGCAATGCCCCCAGCCCCACCGGTGGCACCGGGCTCCCATCCCAGCCAGCTGTCACTGTCCTCCAGCTCCTCGGCCCCCGGCACGGCCGCCACCGCCGGCCCCAGCAGGGCAATGTAGAAGGAGCTGCAGTAAACGGGTGCCTTGTTGGGGCTGGAGTAGACCTGCTCGGGCCGGAGGGAAGCAAAAGGGTTGGCAGCGTAGCCCACGACGTGGGTCTCAAGCTCCACCAGGATCTGCAGGGAGGACTTCAGCTCCTGCTCGCTGCCAGGAGAAGGGGGAGGATGAGCCCCCGTTACTGGCCCCTTGCCCCCCAGAACACCAAGGGCAGGGGTGGGGGGTGAGGGGACAGCAGGGCCACGCTCACCTGTAGACGGTGAAGAGGACGGGCAAACGGTAGTCCCGCAGCAGCAGCAGGGTGGGCAGCCAGCCCGCCAGCAGGTCCGGACAGGCATGGAAACCTGTGGGGACGCAACAGTGACGGTCCTCCTGCCCTCCTGTCCCACCCCTGCACCGGGAAAAGCTGGTTCTAACGGCACCCACTCTGCGCTGGAGACCCCCATGAAGCTGGATCGGCAGCAAGGTGGGTCCCGTCTCCCCAAAAGCATAGGGTGCTCCCCCCACTCTAATGCCCCCCTCCCCAGTTCTTGGTCCTGGACTGGGCCACCACACCTGGAGTCTAGAGGCAGGGACCCCCCCTGGGTGCTGCTGGCACCCACTGAGCATCTGGGGGAGACAGGGCAGCACGGGGTGGCCCATTGCAGCTTCATTCATGGCCATGACAAGACCTGGCCATGTCACAAGCCACCAGTGATGCTGGGACAACTCAGGGTCTGCCCTGTTCCCTGCTGGGGACGTCCCTCTCTGGCCAGCAAGGGGTCTAGGCCCCTCTGTAGCGTGGGGACTCACCAGGGTGGAATCCCACCACCAGGTCAGGGCGGGCGGCCAGCTTGGTCTCCACATGGCTTTCCCAGAAGTCGTGGTAAAGCCCCTTGTAGCTGCTGAGGTAGACCCTTCCCCGAGGCGCCGGCGTGGCCAGGGGGGGCCTCATGATGGATCCATCCACCACATCCACCCCCACCATCACCACCTCCATGCCCCAGTGCCCAGGGAACATCCGCGTCAGCTCGTCGTAGTCAGTCAGGCGGGTGTTGAGGGTCTCGACGTGGGAGGCTCCCACCACGTGCACGGTGAGGACCTTAACGAGGGGGTCGATGCCGAAAAGCTGCAGCCCCAGACCGATGGTGAGTGGCCGTGAGTGGAAGTCAGTGACCAGGCGCCGAATGGATTCGCGCAGCTCCCCATCCTCTGGCCGGGGCTTCCCAGCGTTGGCCCAAAGGAGGGTCATGTACCGCCCGGCCAGGATGGTCCCCAGCTTCTCCTCTAGCTGCTTCTGCATGGAGAACCAGTCCTCCCAGCCCTTCACAGCATGGGCGGGTTTGGTCCAGGTCTCCGTGGGGAAGGGGATGTCTCCTGGAGGGTAGGAAGAAGCGTTGGTGGTCACAGAGCTGGCCCACCAGACCAGGCTCCCCATCTCACCTGGGCTGTGGCTAGGGGGGCTGGAGCTGGGAGAAGGAACCCCACATCCCTCCATGCCTGGGGTGGGGGTCAGGCAGGCATAGGGGGGGAGCCACACAGGGTGGGAGCAGCGTCCTCTGCCCCACCTGTGAAGACGAGCCACTCCACCAGCCGATCCAGGGCCACCAGCTTCAGCTTCTTGCAGAACTTCTTGTGCAGCGGCCAGTTGGCACGCTGGCATGCCACACTGCAGTAGTACACGTTCTGGCACCTAGGGAGAGAGAGGCAGCATGCCCAGCCATAGTGAGGGGGTGGAAGGGCAGGATCCCTGCCACCCACCCTGGGGCTGACAGGGGTTTTGGGGGTGCTCTGCAGCTGGAAGTTGGGGCCAGTCACTTCCAGTTTCTCCCCAGCCACCACGCTGGTAGTGAGGGGACAGATCCAGCCCTGGACCACCAGACAACGTCCTACCACCACCACCATACCTCTTGCATCGCCTGAGGCTTTTGGGGTCAGGGAGGGCATCAGGGAGTTTCTTGCACTCGGCGCAGAACTTGAAGGTGTCTTCCATCTTCTGGAACATGTCAAAGTAAGTCCGGATGCCGAAATCGCTGCTGCTCTTCCTCCCGTCCATGGCAGACCTGCAGGCATCGGCAGAGGTGAGCTCCAGCCCCTGCTGCAGGGGTGTCACAGCGGGGTTGATGTCCTCCCTCCAGTGATTTTTAGCTCCAGCCCAGGGCATCCTGGCCCGGGATGGGTAGGGAATGGGGAGATGAGGAATGGGCTGGCGGAGAGATATGCACCCAGGAGCCCCATCAGAGCACCCCACATGCAGGCAGAGCTGGGAGGGTGGGATGAGCGAGGGGAGATGCTCCTCCCTGGGGACACACCACACGGGACGCTCTGGCCAGGGGGAAATAAACACCGACACATGGCAGCACCCATGGGTGCCCACTCACTTGTAGTCCTCATAACTCTTCATGTTGAGCTTCTGGAGGATGACGTGGGACAGCCCCGGCACGTTGCGGTCCATGGCTTGGAAGCCCAGCGAGTCCACGTCGGGTCCCCTCACCACCGGCTCCTCCACGGGCTTCTTGGGGCGGGCAGTTTTGGGGGTGGCTCCTGCGTTTTTCTGGGCCGCAGTGGCTGCAGGAGAGAGAGGTGATGGCGAGGGGGCTGGTTCACGGGTCCCCGGTTGCTGTTGGGGTCCCCCACGCCGCCCGCTGGCCCCACGGCGCCTCCCGCCCGCCATCCCGCTGGGTGTCCCCGTCTCAGGCAGCGGGGAGGACGGAGGGACTGGGTGATGTCGAGGACGGAGGGCTGGGCTCAAATGTCAGCCCCAAGAAGATAGCGGCTGAGGAGGGCAGCCGTGGCCCCTCCGTCAGGAATCGGATAGCAGAGCTATTCTGGTCATCCCCTCCCAGGGAACGGGCCAACCCGCGCCGGGGTGGGGGGCTGGCACCCGCCCCGAAAGCCACCGATGGTGGTAGGGGTTCCTCAAAACCCCTTCTGCCATGGAGATGTCATCCCCCTCCCCCGCCCCCAGCCCAGCACCCCAGGGTGAGCAGGGGTGGCTGCCCCCCAAGCCCATGACCTTGCCCCATGCCTCTCCCCTCCATCCCTGTGGGGGCTGTAGACTTCCACCTTGAGGTCCCCGCCACGGGGACCCCCCACCCTTCTCACTCCAGGCCCTTAAGGGGTTGCGGGCAAGCGGCTGGGTGGGCACCATGGTCTCTGCCAGGAGGGGCCAGGGGCCCGAAGTGGGGTTGGGACGGCAGCCGGGCTCCCCAGGGGCACAGCAGGCTGTAGGACCGCCACGTCCTGCCCTGCAGCCCCCTCAAAGCCGAGCCGGGTGGGTTCGAGGCGGGGACCCCCCATAACCCACGGGAAGCCCCACAACGGGGCCTGGGAAGGGCTGCCCACACCCATCATGGCGGTGGAGGCTTCAAGGGCACGCCCCCTGACACGTGATGCGAAGCTGAGATCTCGCGAGGCTGGAGCTTCTCGCGGGAGTGCTATCGTCGCCGTGGTTACAGGACGCGGGGCCTTCCCCTCTCTGAGGCAGGTAGGTCGCAGGTTCGCATCCCGCCTCCGGCAGCCTCCCGTGGTGAGGAGCTGGTCGGCTGCACCCCGAAGCCTGAAGGCCTCCCAGGGAGGCCGAGGGGCCTACGGGCCTCGGAGCAGACCGGCGGGGGTGGTTGGAGCTGGGTGGGGGGTGACAGGGGTGTCACGAGGCAGGCCGTGTGTCCAGGGGGGTTTGATGCAGGAGGCTGTGGACAAACCCGTGGTTGACGGATGGTGACACGTCCCCTGGGCACCTGTGGGAGCCATGTGGGCTCCTGTTGAAGTTAAGCAAGAAGTAGAAGAGCAGCCAGGGCTGTACCCTGCGCTGGGGACAGCCCTGCCGATAGCAGCCTGTCACACCATGCCCTGCCTGTGCCCATGGAGGAGCTGGGTTAAAATTGCAGAGCCAGGCAGTTCTAACACCTCCTTCCCTCTCTCAGGTTTGTCACTGACAAAGTCTTTCAATGGCGTTTTGTCAGCTGAGCCCTGAGGCAGTGATGGTCCCCCTGTCCTGGGCACTGCTGAGGCCCCACCTAAAGGGCTGTGTCCACTTTTGGGGCCCTCACAACGAGAGGGACATTGAGGTTCTGGAGCATGTCCAAAGAAGGGCAGCGGAGCTGGTGAGGGGTCTGGAGCACAAGTCTCCTGAGGAGCAGCTGAGGGAGCTGGGGGTGTTCAGCCTGGAGAAGAGGAGGCTGAGGGGAGACCTCGCTCTCTCCAACTCCCTGAAAGGAGGGTGTAGCCGGGGGGGGGTCAGTCTCTTCTCCCGAACAGGCAATGGGACAAGAGGAAATGGCCTCAAGTTGTGCCAGGGGAGGTTTAGGGTGGACATCAGGAAAACTTTCTTTCCTGAAAGGGCTGTCAAACATTGGAAGAGGCTGCCCAGGCACGTGATGGAGTCACCATCCTCAAGGGTATTTAAATGATGGATAGATGTAGTGCTGAGGGACATGATTTTGTGATGGTTTTGACACTATGGACTCAAGGACCTTAAAGGTCCCTTCCATCCTAAGCGATTCTATAATGCTGCAGCCATGGCTGCTCTGTCCTGCAGACATTTCTGGGAGAGAAACAGAGCACTGTCATGCCTCTCTTCTCATTCTTTTTCCTGCAGAGCCATGGAGGTCTCTGCCAGAAGGGAGTCCTGTGCCTTGCCCGCTGCTGCAGCTCTTCCCAGAGAGTCACAACCCACACCATTGAAACCAGTACAGATCACGGTCCTGGCGGCGCGTGAGCTGGTAAAGTTCTGAAAGCGTCTCTGCTGGTTTATTAAACGAGGCCAGAGCCATTCTGTGTGCTGTGATCCCATCCAAGACCAGGTGTGAGGTGATTAAGGTGACAGTAAGGTGTGGTGAGAACGCTGGAGGTGGCTGTGGCTCCCTCCTCCCCACTGAGGACTTGTTTGCACGGAATGAAGGCTTGTGATCCACGTGGCTTGAGGAACGCACCTCCCCAGCAGCGGTCAGAGATGCTGTGTTGAAATGTACCTCTCTGCCTTCTCTGTCTGTAAATGGCAGCTTTTTTTTAAGCCAAACACAGTGAAAATGCGTATCAGGGAGACAAATACCTCTAAAAAGAGCTCACCTGGGATGTAAAATCAGCTTTTTTTTTGTCCCAGCTACAGTGGTTTTAATAGTGTTGGAAGCAATAGGGTGGCTCTAGTTTTAAAAGGCAGAGGCTCCAGTGCGGTTGCAGGGCAAGACTACGGGCTGGTTCCCATCACACCATGACTGCTTTGATTTCCATGTGCTGTCCTTAAACTCCTCGGGAGGAACTGGCATTTGGGAGGGAATGCGGAGGAGAAACTCGGCTACTGCTGCAAGCAGAAAAATGCAAATCCCCGCTTCTGCTGTAGCAGCAGACCAGAAAAAAAAATAAAAATATGCATAAAACAAGCAAATAAAAACCACCTGGTTGTTTAGGGTGGTTTTTTTTTTGTTTTTTTTTTTTTTTTGGGGTTTTTTTTTGTTTTGTTTTGGTTTTTGTTTTTTTTTTTTTTTGAGGTTTTTATGTTGCAGTATTTCAGTACCTCTCTCACTGACAGATTCAGCAAACTGCATCTTAGGCGAGAAGTAGAAGGTAAGAGGAGGGAAAACAATGCTGGAAATAATAGGCCGATTGCATCCGGAAAGTTGCTTTGTAGTTCTGATTGCTCCATCTGAGAAGAGGCTCCAGCAAACGGAGAAGAAGGTTACAAAAGTGCAATAATAACAACAACAATATGGAAAAAAATAATTCCATCTATAAGAAGTGTGGAATCTGCTTAATTAGAGGTGCTGTAGAGCAGGATGAGAAAGGAGTCTGGGATAATTAATGGTACAGAGAAAGGTTAATTGGATTCTTCTGTTTAGCCATTCATAGAATAGATGTGCTCAAGGAGAGAGTCAGAAGGACTGAAAATTAAAACCAAGTGAATGAAAACTTTTTGTGTGTGTGAGAGCCAATATGGAATTAATGACTCCAGCAGCATGGCGAGAGGGAGACGCCTGTGGAGATTAGGCATCCCTCTGGCTCAGGGGAAAAAAAAAAAAACCAAAACAAAAAACCAGAAAAGCTTGGTTTGGGTACAGCGGTCCTCGTGTCCAGGTCAGCAGCCTCTCTTCCCTAGACGGAGAAATATTTCTCCTGCAGAGAAGCTCTAGGTAACTGCCTGTCTCAGCACTTCTTGTGCTGCTGTGGAGGGTCCCCAGCTGCGAGGTGCTGTGCTCTCACCATCCCTCGTCACCTGTGCTTAAACCCAGGGTGGTGTAACAAATTCCAGAGCTCCCCAAAGAGCTTGCTAGAGCTCTTCTTTGATTTCTGGGCATTCCCCAGCCACGCCGATACACACAAGTGTCCTGTGAGCTCAGCCATGCAGCTCAGGGTCTACCTTCGTAGGCGCCAACAAAGGTCTCAAGCTTCCTGGAAGCACAAAAATATCAATGGGATATTTTTGGGTTTGCTTTTAGATATGTCTTTCATTGCCTTTCCCGGGGTGAAGCCTGGACCTATCCACCTCCCCTGCCCCTTCCAGCAGCAGGTCTTGATAATCCCAGGGGCATCACAGCCTGGTGGAGCAGGAACTTTCCCTCCTAACAACAGGGAAGGGTGAGGTTCTCAGCACAACCACGCTCTGTTCCTCTTCCCCATTCATCTTCCCCATTCCAGACAGAGCCCCCGCAGTGTTCCCTGTCCCAGCACTGAACTGAGCTGCCCTCCCAGATGCAACTTTGACCCTGGGCCTGTTGCTGCAGAGCCAGCTGCTACATGTGCTATTTGTCTGACAGAAAACTATCAAAAGCAACGTGTCAGCCACTTTGGTGTGCGTGGAGTACAACGGAGCGATCCTGGGAGAATCCTCCAAGACTGACATCCTGCCAGACGGGACAGCAAACTATAATTTCGTGACCAGCTTTGAGTGCGGCCCCGATGGGCCCAACTCCTTGGCCGACATCGCGCAGAAACCTGTCCTCTGTAAGTACCTGGTGCTGAATCTCCCTCCGAGGAGGTGGGTGCCGTCAGCTGCCCCTCTCTGCCTGCCTGCTGTGGGAGTCACTCCTTCAAGAATAGCACTTCAGCAGCAGCTGTTGGGGGGTGGGAATCTCAGTACTTCTGTTCCCGTCTCTGCCAGCTGGAAGAATCCCCTTTCATGTTGGCCTGTGCTCCTTGGCTTCGCTCATCTTGGGAGATGAAGTAGGAAGCGTGTGCTGGAGCTGACACAGACCCTTTGCAGCCCCTGAACCACTGGGCTGAAGCCATCTGAGAAACTCTGCCAGCTCCTTTCTCTTTGTCTCTCTAGTTACAGTGATAGAAGTGATGCAAAAGGATAAAAAGCAGAAGGAGAAGACCATGCCTCTTGGCCAAGCTGTGGTGGACCTTCTACCTCTGCTGCAAGGTACAACATTAACTTCCACAGCCTCTGTAACTGCTTTTTTACTCCCTGGCAGTTGTAGATCTTTGCTTATGGACCCCTGATTATGACTTTACCTCCTTTTGACAAAGTGCACTTCATGGCATCTGTGGAAAGCTGGGCCTGGGGGAAGAGGGGATGACGTCAGTCGCTCAGTGTGAGGAGTTAGGCCATGATTATTTCTCTACGGAGAACCTCACTTTACACTGTTCCCATTCCTGTTTCTTCCCAGGACAGTGTTCATTTAAGGTCTCGGCTCCTTTGTATGCAGTGCTTCCTTCTCCGTTAGAGAGCATTCACCCAGAGGCCAAGGTATGTGGAATTTGGAACTGTTCCTTCGCTCAGTTGGCTCTCTGCTGCTTTTTAATGGGAAGGAAGGCATGACTCAGCCACCTCGCTCCTCACGGATGTCTTACAGCCCCTATATGTTACAAGCTTGGAGGCCTTTCCTACTCCCATTGACGTCTGTCCCCATTTGCCCATGATATAGGTGAGGTCGTGCTAGGAAATGCTAATGTGTGCAGCTACCAAACTGCTCAGGGAGGAAAAAAAAAATAAATATTCGAGATGGAACAGGGAGTGCTGAAAAGTCAGGGGAAAATAAAAAGGCAAAGGCAGGATTACCTGCCCAACTTTATTAGTCTTCCTTGTTGCGGATAAAATACCTCACAGCCCATTACTGTGCAAGCTCCGGCTGCCTTTCCTGCGAGGTCCTTACTCATTCAGCCTGTTCAAAAATACCCGGTGGATAAAGTGGGGAACGAAGTAGGAGACTGGGAAAAGGCGTCTAATTTTCCTCCTGAGCCTGCCCGCAGTTAGCGCTGCGAGGGAATCGGTGGGGCGGATATTGCATTCATTTTCCTGTGTTTAAGAGGTGCTACATAGTAAGCAAGGCAGGGGGTCATTCATTAGAGAGGAGAGTTAATTAATGCAGACCAGCTGGTTTTTTGTGGCACACCATCCATCCTGGCTTGGGACAGGTAATTAAAGGCTGCACACAGCGCGCAGAGTTGAAGTGCGGCCCTAGCTCTGGCGTGCTCTGAATCGCCATGGGGAAACCATGATTTTCCATCCCTGGTGTTCTTTCTCCGTGGCTTGTTTTATGAGACTCTGAGTCTTTCTCCCTGTCTCGTTTCATGACACCCTTGGGGCACATGCCATGCCACCAGCAGGCTCCTTTTTAAAGGAACAAATATCACACTTCAGACGAAATGATCATGAGATTCCTTTCCTGTGCTGGTCTGGGGTTTTTTTTTTTGCATCTGAAGCGAGGGAAATAAGATAACGTTATACATTCTGGCCTTGGGTTTCTGCCTGCTTCTCCCTCCAGAGCAGAAGAGTTATAATTGTCTAGTTACTGGCTCTGCTTTATCCTTGTCGCACAGGGTGGCCTTGAAGTGACAGTGTGCACCGAAGAGCCCCTGCTTTCTGCAGCTCAGCTCTCAAACAGTAACCTCCTGAGCGTCACCCTGGAGGCAGCTTACTCCGTCCCCGAAGCTTTCACTCCCGCTGGACCTTCCCAAAACTACATGGCTTGCTTGCAAGTACCAGCAGCTGGGGAGGTGAGGTTTGATCCAGGCACGACGAGAGGGGTTTTGGCTGCTCCAAAGTGGGTTGTTCTCCCACGTCATGCACCGTGGAACAAGCGTCCAGGCCCACAGGGTGCACAGCTCCTTGTGGTTTTCTCTTCATCATGAGTTCTCAGGGTCTCTGGGGCATGATGGGTTTCTTTTAATGCCTTTTTTTTTTTTCCACATGGCTGTTAATTCCCACCCCCCCTCTTTGTATGCCTGCAGGTGGAGTGTGTTTTCTAAGCCAGGCCCCTGCGCTGCTCCTTTGCTTTGTTAGACCCAGCTCGGAGCAGCCGGTGTTGGAAATGCAAATCCTTTCTTTCTCATGTCTCTTTAGAAGGAATTCCCCTTGCTCTTCAAGAATGGCATCCTGAAGCTTGCTGGGGAAAAAGAGCCATTACCCCGACCCAAAAAATGGTCCCTTGCTAACGTCATGGCCCCTGCTGCTCTGAACATGCCCAACTCCTTCGTTGTTGGTGGTCCCTATGAGGATGAGGATGGAGAGCTCAACAAAAGGGAGGTGAGGAAGGGACTGGCAGTGTCATGGCTGGAAGAGAACCAGCAGGTCTCGCCAAAGGGACGGAGAAAGACTTGCAGGGACTCATTACAGGAAGAGGGGAGGAAGGAGGGTGGTGGGTCCACCTTAGTGTCCAAACACGGAGATGGTTCCCCTGGGACAGCAGACACGCTAAATCACCACAGGAGAGCCCACAAGGGTTCATGTGGCAGGTCTGGTCACCAGTAAGCTACCTACTCCTGAGCTGCTGGGCTGGGGGTTGTATTATCTCCTTGTGGGCCAGGATTTTAATATTTATGGGCTCTGATGTCTGCAGGGAGGGCTGCTAACTGACTCTGCAAGGGTGGCCTCTGTACAGTGAGCTGGACACCTCTCTGTGTGACTCATTTTCTGCCCCCGGGGGACGTTCTAAGGGGTGATTTGAGGAAAATACAGGCTGTAGAGGTTGCTCTCCTGGCTCTGACAGGCACACTGTTTCCCCCAGGACAAGGAGTTGAGGATCCAAGCAGAAAGCACGAAGAGAATCGTATGGGACATGGAAAGGCGTTATTACCTGGATCCTGCTGCAGTGGTCACGTAAGGGACCTGAGAACCTCCCTTCCAGCATGGAGCAGTGGGGAGAAACCACCCTAGAATGCACTCAGCTGAGTGACCTGTCTCAGGCAGGTGCTATCAAACCTTTTACACGGGCAAACCATGGCTCTGCCTCCCCTCCTGTGGCTCGTCTGTCAGCAAAAGGTGTTCACGGGAGCAAGGGAGCAGCTAATTGCCTTTAATTGCTGGCAGCAGCCTAGTTCTGCAATGGTGGGAGAAGATGAATTGGCTGGAGCTGTTGTCTCCAGGCTGTAAATGCTCGCTCATGCTGCCAGCAACCGGAGCTGGTGACTGTTCCCTCCGTGGTTTGAAGGAACGGACAGCAGTTACGGTGAGGAGAGATGGAGTAGGGTGGCCCACACAGCTCTCCTCTGAGCTGGTAATTAAGTTTTGCTGAATTCCCAGGGCGTTAAGATGCTTTCACTCCACGTTCTTGGCTTCAGCTGCATCGCGCTATGAGTTTCACAGCCAAATTACTCCTCATGTGTGGAAATACTCCTTTCAATCTGGTTTGATTTTTGAATTTCTTTTTGCCCCCTACACTTTCAGCAGTCTGCCTGCTGGCTTCAGAGTTACCAGACGTGTTGAATGAGAGCTCAGGGTCCCTTTGCTCTGCGCAATTCAGGATTTATACCAAAGTTAAGCTTGTTCCTTCTTCTTTGCTTCATTTCTGAAGTAACCAGGGGAGAGAGAAAACCTAGTGCATCACTCTCACAATTGTTTTATAGCTGGTGATGCCATAAATGCTCCCAGTGGTGGATGGAGAAGAAAATGTACCAAATCTGCCCCAACCCACACATGTTCCAGTGGCCCAAGGCTGCTTGCTGCAGGGCTGGGTTGAAGCAAACCCAAAGTGGGGTGAGGGTAGGGGGGATGTTTTGGGGCTGCTGAGGCAGAAAGGAGGGCGGTGTGACCCCCCAGCTCAGTTCCTGCACCTTCTCAGTGCCCTCTTTTGTGTTCAGCCTGCAGAAGCGTGTTGCGGAGTGCCAGTACTGGCCCGTGGAGGTCTGCAGGGTGACAGTGGCCTCAGCCAGCAAGGGGAAAACCAGCAAAGCCGATAAGGTAAAAGCCGGGAGGGGCTGGTTCTTCTGGCTCGTGGAGCCGCACCACGTTGCCGAGCATTTTCCTTTCCATGCCTTTATAATACCAAAACCAGCCTCGAACCAGCCAAAGCGAGTCAGAGAGTTAGAGGCTTTGTTAAAGGGATTAATCAGCCTGACAGAGCTGTTAAACAGACAAGGGATAATATGTTTTTTTCGTTAGAGAATGACAGTCTGCGGTAGCTCGGTGTGAAGGGGTCGGGAAGATGGTGCTTTTTGAGAACTGAGGTAATTCCCCAAGCTTATCTTCAGCCAGCCTTTGGAGCATCTTGAAGAAATCCGTGCCTTCTTTCTCAGGGGGGTGAAAAATAAACTGGGGTTGTTTAACAAAGAAACAGCCTGCAGAGCTAACAGCTCTGTTCCTGGTGGCTGGTGGTGTGAGAGCTGTTTCGGCGGCAAAGCCATATAAATTGGGATAAAACCCTTTCAGCACTCACTGGTGCCAGGATTTTGCAGCTCTGATGGAGACTCTTTACCCACACTCTCTACCACAGAGTCCAGACTTTCACACCTCCTTAGCTACCTGGTTTCTCTCAAACCCGAGATGCATGGCTCTGGTACGATCACTTGGATTTCTACCCACGTGGCTGGTAATTTTGCAGCTCTACCTCCAAAAGACCGTCCTGAGGAATAGCACAGTGTGGGCACTAGAGAGAAAAAAAAAAAAAAAGAAAAGCTGCCCTGCAGGGATCGGGATAAAATTGATATTCTACGTGTGGAATGACTCCAGTGCTTTCCTCCAGGTTGTCTCGGCTGCGTGCCAGTGCCAGAGGGCCACTGGTGCATCAGTTTGCTGCCTGGCCTCTCCTTAATGGGATCGGTGACCTTCTTTCCTTTGCAGAGAATAACAGCCCGTTCGGTATCTCTGTCCCTTGCTCTGCGTTTCCAGGGAGATGAGGACAAGCAGATTTTCTTCCATGGCGTGGCGTACGTCAACGTGCTGCCTTTGCTCTGCCCCGGTGTGAAGCAGATCCGAGGTGCTTTTCGTGTCTTTACCTACCGAGACAGCGAGGTGTTGGAGAAGGTGAGAGCAGATCAGACTGGAGGGGCTCTGCAGCTGTGTTTGCCCAGAGCCAGGGTCTCATGGGCAGGGTGGAACTCGAAAGCTGGCTCTGAAACTTCCCTGCCCTTCTGGTGATGGAGAAAAGTAACGAGGCGAGCCTTTAGGTGCTGGCTTCTCAAAGGCAGGGGGTTTCTGAGTAGATTTGGGGGCTGGGAAAGGCTCTGAATCTCACTCCGCTCCCTTCTCTGCCAGCAGCTGAGCAGGGAGAGCTGTAAGAACGCTCCTCTCCTTCCCCCAAGTCTGGAACATGGGCAAATGAACCGCGTGGCTGGGAAGAGCAAACAGTGGCTCTAAAAGGATGGCGTTACCCCAGGCAACAACCAAAAAAAGCTGTCACTGGAGCTCTTTCAGCTGTAGCTCGTGGAGGTTTATTTGCCTTTGCTTCCCCCCCCTCGCCCCCCGCCTCCCCTTCTGTTACTAAGAGTGACAGTTACATCTCCATTTTCCCACAGTCCTCCCAGAACAGACCTGAGCTTGTTCCAAGAGGGGCAGAGGTGGGTTTTGCTGCCCACGTTCCCTGTGGAGCTGCTGTCCAGGCTGCAGGAGCTGGGTGAATTCCAGCCCTTCTCCCTGCTCTCGCTGGCCTTTGCAAAGCAGGGCTAGGCACAGATCCTTGTTGCTCCCCGCTTCATCCACCGGGAATAGCGGCCTCTCGGCTGCATGGTACTCCTTGCCCTGATGCATTTATGTGTCACAAGTGACACACTATCTCTCTGTTGGTCTTATTTTCTGGTTTTGTGGATGCTTTGGGCTGTTCCTTGGCCTTGGTCTAGATGCTGTTGGTACAGCCGCTCCATTCTCACACCAGCATCCCCTCGGTTCTTTCCAACCCCTATAACGGTGACGGCTGGGGGGGAAGGGCCTCTCTTGGTGGTCAAACGGTGTGTAAACAGACAGCCTGAAAAACCTGTCCCTTGCAATTCACTGAGGTGTGGCAGGGAAGCTGCTCTGCACCAGAAGGTGAGCTGGGAGCTGACATTCACTGTAGGCACCCACAAAAATGTGGAGCAGCCCTGGTGATGGTAGCCAGATTTATCTAATGGTCCGCATCAGTAGGCAAGTCCAGAATCAAGCTAGGAATTCAGTCCAGTAGGTCAGGATTGGGGCCATATGGGGATGGGCTCCAGCTTATCCACCACATAGTTTGGGGCAAAAACGAAGGGGGCAGAACGTCAGTGAAAATGCAGCTCTCGAGAGAAGATGGAGATCCCACTGAGGATGGAGTCTTCTTCTCCAGTACCTCATTTCCTGGAATCAGGGAATTGTCAGAGTTGGAAGGGACCTCCAGAGCTCACCCAGTCCCACTCCCCTGCTAAAGCAGGGTTGCCCAGAGCACATCCCTCAGGGCTGCATCCAGGTGGGGCTTGAAGGTCTCCAGAGAAGGGGATTCCACACCCTCCCTGGGCAGCCTCTGAGCAGCCTCTTCCACCCTCACCCCAAACAAGTTCCTCCTCATGTTTAGATGGAAATTCCCGTGTTCCAGCTTGTGCCCATTGCCCCTCGTCCTGTCACTGGGAACCCCTGAGAAGAGTCTGGCTCCATCCTCCTTCAACCCACCCTTCAGATCCTTGCGAGCATGAAGAAGGTCTCCCCTCAGCCTTCTCTTCTCCAGGCTGAAGAGTCCCTGCTCCCTCAGCCTTTCCTCACCAGGGAGATGTTCCAATCCCTCCATCAGCTTTGTTGCCCTACGCTGGGCTCTCTCCAGTAGTTCCCAGTCTCTCTTGAACTGGGGAGCCCAGCACTGGAGGCAATCTGGGGCTTCATGGTTGTGGGGTATCAGAACTGGCTTCAAGCACCAGCAACTAAAGCTCTTGGAGGGAAGGGAGAGGATGCAGAGCTTCCAAATGCATTTAGGAGCCTGACAACATGTTCTGCAACGTGTGAGGTTAAGACAAAGGGATGGGAAAGCCTAATTTGTCCCTTGAGTCCCTTCATTCCCTCTTTTTCTTTTTTTTTCAGACTAAATGCCAGCACAGTGTTTTCCGGGATTTCAGGACACAGCTCGGTCTGACGAAGGAAGGGTCGTGGACCTCAGGAATCAGTACTCCCCTTTCCAAAGCCTTTCCCAGCAAGACTCATAAGGAAGAGAGAATCAGCAGAAGGGTAAGGTCTAGAGGAGCACATTGCGACGCAGTTGCTCCATTTGTGCATGAGAAGTAGTTGGGGCACACAGAAACCAGGGGCTGATGCTTTGTTGATGCTCCTCAGCCAACTGGGAGAGTTGACTTGAAATTCTCTTGAAATTTTAGTATGTGCCACCTGAACGAATTTACATCCTGCATTTGCCAAGGTGTGAGGCTTATTGAATCTGAATCAAGAGGTGGCTTTTATTTTTCTTCGATAGATGTCCAGCGTGCCCAAAATCCGCTTGTCAGACTCTTCTCTCGAAAATGAAAATGCCACGAACCTCAGCCTCGATGGACAGGTAATTGTGTGCCTCCAAAAAGAAGAAGTGGCTGCTAGATCATCACTGCACCCGTGGCTCCCAACTTTCATGAAGAAGGTCTTCCCTCAGCTTTCTCTTCTCCAGGCTAAAGAGTCCCAGTCCCATTCTTTAAGAGTGAGTTGGACAAGGGATGTTTTACGTAGATGCTGTCCTGGAGTTCTTCCAGTGCTGTCCAGCTGGAGCCCAGTCCAGCGTTGGGCTAGAAGGTCAGGCGTTTATTTAGAAGGCTTCCTTTGTATTTTGGCTTCTTCCTCTAAACATCCAGAATGCACGCTTATTCTGCAATGAATGAATTTGCAAGCAGATTGATCGTCAGGGCTTTCTCCTTTTTCCTAGACTGGTTTCTTGAGCTGAGTTCTGCTGCTGTAAATCATCCTGAGGGCAGGTTATAAAACAAGCTGCAATCTCTGCAGTTTGGAGAGGATTTGCTGAAGATGTGTAGATACAGGCTCAGTCTTCCATCAACGCCAGCAGTGGCTCTTAGACAAGCTGAGAGAGTAATGTTTATCTTCGCAGCAATATGCTGAAGCAGGAACGTTCCTGGTGATGGAGATAAAGCTGGACAAAGCCTTGGTACCGAAGCGATTGCGGGAGGAGCTCACCAGACGGTGCGTATAAAGACATGCTGTAAACTCTGGGGCTGACAACTCATTTCTGCAGGGTTGAAACAGCGAGCCCATCCCCTTGGAGTGCTCCATTAAAGACCAGTTGAGGGCCTAAGCCAAAGGCCACTGGACTCAAGGGGGAGGATTTGGCCAGACTGCTTAAGAGATGGCATCTGGTGTGTTGGGAAAACACTTGCCTTCATCTGAGCCAGCATCTCCCTGCCATTCCTCTCCAAAAGAGAGACACCAGAGCAACAACAACAGTCTCTTCTGTGTTCCCAGCCGGGGCTTTGTTTCCCATTAAGCCCCATCTGCTTTCCTCTTGCATGTGATGTTCAGCTGCTTGGTCAGGTCTGGCCACCAGTGTGGGGAGAGCTGTTGGAACTTCACTTTTTTTCTTCCCCCCTTCCCACTCCCCCAAATCTTTTCAGGAGGTTTCTCACAATCTTCTACCCGTTTCTTGGCTCCTACATTAGTTCGCACGTTGTTCTGCTGTAGAGTTTCTCTCTCATCTCTGCAGCTTCACTGTCTGCTTGATTTGAGGCAGTTGCTCCCTGTCCAATGGTAGCCCTGGGGCATTACAGTCTAGGAAAGGCCTAGCATGTATAATTTATTGAATAAAAAAAGAAAAAGCAGCAGCAAATGAATAAAGTATAATAAGTGCAGGCTGGCTGTCTCTCTCAAACAGAAATATGAGCAGCAGCCATTCTTTGAAGGGAAAGAACATGTGTCTCCTGTGCTGCCTGCTGGCTTCTAGGATGAACAGGTTGAGGAAGGTGAACACGCGCACACACACTTCTCCTGGCAGGACAGACCTTCTCCTGGCCCTTTTTAGACCATTCCTTTAGACCATTCTAGACCATTTAGACCCCCACTGCAACTCGCGTGAATTCAATGTAGTTCCTCCTTTTTCATTTGCCACGTGGAGCTTCAGCTTTCTTGAGTTGGGGGAAGGGCCCCATCTTGGGTGGAGGGGGTGTCCAGATGACGTGTCCTTGGCAGACGAGCCCAACAGTGAGGTTCATTTTCTGGGAGGACATTTAAATGCACATATCTCAGTAGGTAGCAAACCGTAGCTCTCTTTCTTGGGCTCCATCCAAATTCCTCTGCCAGCCTGCGCTCGGCTCTCTTCCCTCGCTCCTAACCAGCTTGTTGCTGGTTCTCTTTTTTTCATCTGAAAAGTGAAGCAGTTTGGTTTTCACCTGGGCCACGGGGCGGAGGGAAAACGTCAGCGCAAGGTGCTGTTCTGCGGGTGGGATGGCGAGCGTGGGAGCTGCACCACCCGCTGCTGCCTCAGGCTTTGGGGCTTCCCAAAGAGCAGTGATGGATGCCCTGCAAAAGAGGGGTCCACACAAGTGCACTAAGCAGTGCAGCAGAGAGGGTGAGGGACTCTGGAAGCTGGCAAAACGGGGAGAGGAGTGGCTCATGTTTGGTGAGGAATAAGCAATTTTCTTGGCTTGTTGTAGGAGCCAACGCGGGGATGTGATGCTTTTGCTCGGGCTGTGTTGTCTTCTAAGGACCAACAGTAGTTTGGTAGCAGCAAGCAGAAAATCTTGATAAAAATCCCAATGAATGTAGGCTGGTTTGACACCAAGGATTTTAATAAAATCTTAGTAGAAAAATCTGGTAAGCCTATGGGCTTTTGATTAATATTTGACAGGTCAATGTCACTCTGGCAGTGGTACGAACAGGGCTGGTGAGGTGACCTGGAGTCAAGGGATGAGGTGCCACAGCCACACAGTGTGGTTTCAGGAAGTGATGGGTCGGGTGGCCGGGGTTTACAGTGATAAAAAGTCTTCAGGTTGGTACTTTTCTTACACCCAGGAGGTTGGGAGTTAAAGGAAGAGCAGCTGGATAAGAAGATCCGCTTCTCTAGGAGAGCGTTTCTGATTGCTGGCACTAACAAATGTTAACCCCACCTGCTGGGCTGAGCTTCTACCACAGCTTTTTGTGTTGATGGATCAGTCAAACCCCATGAAAATAACAATAAATCTTCTCTAATCCTCATGGAGTGTCACTGTCAGCAGGGAGCGAGGCAGCAGTTCTTTCTTTCACAGAGTCACAGAACGCTATGGGGCTGGAAGGGACCTCTGGAGATCATCCAGTCCAAACCCCTGCCACAGCAGGGTCACCCACAGCAGGTCCCACAGGAACATGTCCAGGTGGGGTTGGAATGTCTCCAGAGAAGGAGACTCCACCATTTCTCTGGGCAGCCTCTGCCAGACACTGACACTCTCACAGGGAAGAAGTTCCTCCTCACGTTTAGGTGGAACTTCTTATGTTCTAGTTTGTGCCCATTCCCCCTTGTCTTCCCACTGGGCACCACTGAAAAAAGCCTGGCCCCATCCTCCTGACACCCACCCTTGAAGTATTTCTGGGTGTTGATCAGATCCCCCCCTCAGTCTTCTCCAGATTGAAAAGGCCCAAGTCCCTCAGCCTTTCCTCATCAGAGAGATGCTCCACGCCCCTCATCATCTTGGTGGTCCTCTGCTGTCCCCTCTCCAGCAGTTCCCTGTCCTTCTCCCAAGACGTAATGATGAGCTACAAGCACAGAACGAGAGGTCATTCTTGGTCTGAGACTTCAGATCCCCCCCTCAAGGTCCCTGTGAGGTGTCTCGGGCATATAGTGACAAGCCAGAACCCTGGCACTACAGGCTGCCTGCACCCGAGAGAAGCCAAGGCTGCTGGCAGGCTCTCTGGTTGATCTCCTCTGTCCTCTCATTGACAGGGTCAAGCAGATGATTCCTCCTCGCCCTCCGCTGCCTCCCCGGGCTGAAGGAGCCAAAAAGGTACGCCCAAAAGTCTTGCTAACTCTCTGCCACCTCATCCTGCCCTCATCCCTCTCGCACAGGAGAATCTGCATCCTCAGGCTGAGCCCCGCAGCAACACGCAGATGAGGTCTGAATGGAAAATGCACAGGAAAGAAAACTTCTGGATGTGTTATCTTCATCATAGCATGCCTTGGGAAGCTGTTTCTGGGCTGCATCTCTCATGCCAGCAGCCTATACGAAGGGCAGACGTGCTTCATCAGACCCAGACAAACACGAATCAGTCCCAGCCACTGTCAGGTCACGCAGAATTTTTGAGGACACTTGTGTCCTCAGAAAACGGTCTGGGAGTACACTGGCTTGTCTTCTGTGAGCACAGCGCAGCCATCAAGAGGAGAATGTCCTCGGGTGGCCCCTGCCCGATGGGAAATTTAAAGCAATGGTGGGGGAAAAAGCAGCACTTCAGTGACTGACCCCAGAATTGATTTGTGCTGGCCTGTCTGCAGGGCAGAGGGTGATACGTTTTGATTATTGCAGCATGTGGAAGCTCCTGCCACTGAGATGATGGAGATTAGAGACTGCTCAGGAGGGCTGGCCCGTGGGTTTAAAAGGCTCCCAGCAAATGAGATGTATTTTACTTACAGTCACTTGTGCCGCTTTAGAAGTGGGGACGATGACTGAAATAGTGGGTTCTGATTGAAAACCGTAGCAGGAGAGGTATCTAATTATGAAGGAGCTCTTTTTTGGTGTTTACACGTAGATATTTTCGCAGCCCTCGGGCGTGGACGGGAAAGGATGCGTGACAGACTAATTGAGACTTGAGTCAGGTGGAGTTTATGGGAGGTGTGGGCTCTGGCAAGTAAAATACATTTCAAGGTTGATGGCTTAAGTGACTTGTGAAGTTTGGTTGTTTGTTTCTTTCCTAGGCCGTGGAAGATTATCACAACCACATCACGAGCATTGCTGTTGCCATCCTCAGTGAATGCCACCAGCTCTTTGGGAAGCAGCTGCCTGAGGGGGGAGCGACAGACCCCCAAACTCTGGAGGAACAGAAGCGTCAGCTCAACTTCGAGCTCAATAACTCTGGGAAATATTTTGCTTTTAAGGAACAGCTAAAGGTAAAGGGTCTCATTGTGCTTCTCCCTTCCCTACTTTTTTCCTCCTGGCAGTTTCTCAGCGAGGAACCATGGTGGTAACTCAAGGTGATGTGTTGCTCCAGCATCCCTTCCTGCCACTCGGGGCTGTTGCAGCGGGCTGGCGGGGAGGGACAGGTTTTCCCTCTAAAAAGAAGGGAAAAAACAGGCACCTCCAAAGCAGGCACCATGTCACGCACCAGGAGAACCATTCCTGTGAAAGAGGGGAGACTCCAGAGCTGGTCACATCCATTTGCACCATCCTCATGGCCCAGGGAAGGCAAAGTTGACTGCTCTTACACACTCAGAGTCAGAGCTGGCAGAAAGAGGGGTTCCCCTCTCTGCCTGGAGACCCGTTCTTTGCCAAAGGGGACAAGCTACATGTGCCTAAAGGGGCACCGGTGTGTCAGGAAGAGCCAGGGCTGGGAGGTGGGGAAAGAATTCACCCCTGCTTGCTTTTTTAAACTTCTATCAATGCTGGGCTGGATTTCTTCCTCAGAAATAAGTTGGGTGCTTCAGGAAAAAATCAGTGTGTTCTGGCTCTGTGTGATTACAGAGCTGGTGGGGACCTGCCTTGTCCAACTGTCACGTGTCTCCACAGTACGCAGTTGTGAAGATTGTGAGGGAGAAATACCAGAAGACCACGGCATTTGAGACCCAGAAAGAGTTTCAGGAATTTCTCAGTGAGCTCTATGTGTATCTCACGGACCAGATGCACGTTGCCCTGAACCAGGTAGGGACAAACCCTGACATGTGTCCGGTCCCTTGGGATGGGTGACCTGGGACACGGCTTCCCAAGTGGATCCAGGGCTCGATGCTGCTTCTAAGTGAAAGCAGCCGGATTTTTCCATCGATATCCCACTGCTATGAAATCCTGATGGTGGGATGTGTATGAGACTCCACTCCTAAAAGCTGCCATAGATGGTTCATGATGCGGGTGGCTGGGTCTGTGCCATCTGCCACCCACCCTGGGGAAAAGCATGAGCTGGAGTCACCAGTAAGTGACACCACCGAGGAGTTTTGCTATGATCTTGATCTAGGAGATGTTTTTACCTGTCGGCAGTGCTGGACTGGGGACTGCTGCTGGATTTGGGATCACGTGAACCATTCCCATGGCTAACACTTTCTCTCTCTTCTTACCAGCTTCTGTTTGAGGAAGCTGCTTTCCCTGTCCCCGTGTTCCGCATGAGCCCTGAGCAGCTCTGGCTCTTTGCTCGCGAAGCTGAAGTCAACAAGGACTATGAGCTGGCATCCTTCTACCACCAGCAGGTAAAGAAGCCCTTGTTCTTTCCTGCCTGTCTCCCGTGTGTCTGGGCTGGCAGCCAGCACGGTGTCACGGCCGTCGCGGCAGCATGGGGCCCGTCTTGCTGACAGCTCGGCCATCCCTGACTGTTCTGTGTGGAGGAAGGAGGTGAATGTGATGGGGATACTCAGGCTGAATCTCTGAGGGATTTTCTAGGGAGATGCTGCTCTCTGGAGGATGTGAGAGCAAGGCCTGGCCGGGTCACTGAGGACTTCAGCCTTGAGGCCAGGGGAAATGGGATGAGCTGCTCCAAAAGATGTGCTGGGTTAGCACTGGGGACACTGGGCCTTATAACAGGAGGCTAGAAGGAGTCCAGCTGAAGCTGGGGGACATGCATTAGGTGAACCAAGCTTAAAGGAAGGCCAGCATATCCCAGTTAAGGGAAACCCTAGCACATGACAGGCAAGGGTTTAACTGTTGCTAAATTGGGCCGGGGTGGCTGGAGGAAAGCTATGGTCATTCCAGTTGTCTCCCCAGTCCGTTGTGTGTGCTGAGCATGATTGCAGCAGTCCTCATCCCACCAGTGACCTCTTTTGTTTAGAGATTAAGTCAGGACCAGCACAACATCCAGCACTGGCTGGACTATGGGGCGTTCCACCTCCTGCTTGAGGAAACGATCAAAGCTCAGGAGTGCTTCCGGCAGGCCCTTTCTCTGGACCTCCATCACATCCAAAGGTGCTGTGCGCTCCCGGTGGGTGGGTGAGTGGGATGGTGGGGGATGTCCTAGCAGGCCAACCTCTCCCACCCTGTCCCCAGCTTGCTGCTCTCCGGGGTAGTGGCCGTCATGCTGCAGCACTACGAAGAGGCAGAGATTTTCTTTGAGAGCGCCTGCTGCCTGGAGCCATCCAGCATCGTCGCCTGGACGCTTTCAGGTACAAAAGCAAGCCAGCCTGTGTGCTCAACGCCTTCCTGTAGAGCCCAGCATCACTTCTGCCCCTGTCCCTCTTCTCCTTCCTCTAATCTGAGGGCTAAGGGAAAGATTTTGCTAAGGGATAGGTGTTTGCTCATGCTGCTCTTGCCGTCTCTCATAGGTTTATTTTACGAGCTGCAGAATAATAATACTCGGGCAGAACTGGCTTTCCGTGAGGCAAAGAAACTACTGCAAGCACAGCTCACCGAGGAGAGGAGCATCCCTCAGGCTGCTGAGGGAGAAGGAGAGAAAACGCAAACTTCTGCTACATCTGTGAGGTCTCCAAGCCCAGGCCCAGACGAATCCTTGTCAGGTAACGCCGGGCAAAACCAGGAGGTGCCCTAGGGGCTCGGAGGGGGCTCGGAGCAGTCTGGGAGGTGGCGAACAGCAGAAGGAGAGGGGAAAGCTCTGGAAGTATTTCTATGAGGAGAAATACAAAGGAAGAAGATGCGGACTGTGAGCTAGGATAGAGTGACCACGAACTACAGGGGTGAGAGACAACAGAGGGGAGTTTGCTGCTTTAAATGAGGGGGCTTTCTGAAAGCAGCGCAGCCAATGCTCTGCCTTACCCTCAGCCTAGAGAGGGTCCCGTCTTAGCATTTATTTTCCTGCCCCAGCCTCCTGCGACCGGAGGAAGCGACCATGCTTTTTTTGAGGCTCTGGGAGGGCAGAGAGGCCCCTGGGACAGTCCTACATTGGGGTCACCCAGGTTTTGCTCTCCTGGAAGCTGTTGCTGTGACTTCCCAAAGCAAACCAGCTGCTCAGTGGTGACCCTGAACTAGAGGCTTCCCTTGGAGCCAAACTGCGTCCGGCTTCACCCTGAGACAAGGCTTTCTGTCCCGAGTCCCAGATATTTGGCCAGGTTGCGGGAAATGCCAGCTGGCTTTATATTTAATGTTATCTCCACTCCCTGCGAAGGGCCTCAGGCAGCCCTAGTGTCATGTGCCTTTTTTCCCCCCCCTTTTGATTATGAGGGAAGGGATATTGCCTCATTTGTACCTGTTTCTAGCTTCACATGGTCATCTTGCACTCAAAACCCCAGACCTAGGTATTGCCTCCTGCAAAGAAATTTCTTCCCAGCTCTGAAAATCTGGTAGATTTTTTTACTATTTATTGTATTTTCTACATTTCTGTGGAATCATGCTCCAAACTGGGTGGTTTATGGCAAATCTTTTGTTTGTACCTAACAGTTGCTGGGGGTATCTTTCCAGATGGCTCAGCCAAAAGGGTGCCAAAGGTGGTGGAGCCTGCCCTGGCCTTTGTGGCACCCAAGGAAGAGGATACTGCACCAGAGGGAGCCCCAAAAGGTACGTGGATGGGGATCTGGAGTGGAAAGGAGAGCCCAGAGTTAGGAGATGGCCTCATGGGGAGGGCAGTGACTTGGGAGCACTGAGCTATGCCCATCCTGTTGCCAAGGCTGGGCATTGAGACTTGTTCTCTCTCCATAGCCTTCATTGGCTGCTCGGATGTCTTCCTCATGAGATGCCAGCTCTTTAACTGTCCCTATGGATCTCCTCCGGTCCCGTGTTGTGTGATCTGCCTTCTCTACAGCTCCACTCTCCAGTGGGAATGCAAAGAGCAAAGAGATGGCAATGCTGGGTGCTCCAGACCCCGCTGGGTTGGTTTGGGGAGACAGGTGCCTTGCTCTGACAAGCTTCAGTCCTCAATTTCTACCTTTTCTTCCTCCAAGGTTGGATTGGGAAGTTAGTGGGTCAAGAGCATTGTTTCTTTTCACATCTCTGACAAAGACTTAGGCCCTTCAGAAAGAAATGCTGAATTGAGCTTTGCTTCAGCCTCCTCTGCCACCTCCTGGGTTTTATACCATGTTGCTTGGATTCCTCTGTCCCCAGCAGGGTCTTCAGCCCCTGCTCTTGCTTCAGAAATAAAAACCCCAGTTTTGGGACTGATGGAGACATGTTTTCTTGCAGCACCATCCCCCGTTTCAGGACTTGGCCAACCTCCCTGCACCATCTTCATGAAGACGGTGGAATTCCTGATGAAATTCAATGCCATCCAGGTCAGCTCAACGTGCAGGAGAGGGAAGGGAGGTTCGGTCTCCTTCCCTGGGCTATTACCAAAGAGCAGGTGGCAAGTTCCAGCCAGCCCCCTCCTTGGGCTCAGGGCACAAGCTGTGGCTACCCCAGTTACCACACGCGAGCAAAACCACCACTTCCCAGAAAGCAAAACTGACCAGGTGGAGAATTGAGACCAAAATGCTGTTTGGGGACGCTGTTGTCTCAGGCAGGCGAGCGTTCTCAGGCTGTCTATGCCAGAGTAATTTTTGTGTCACCTGTGGAATGTCCCTGTCCCACACAGATGTCTCTGTGGGATCCCACTGGCTGCCACGTTATGCTGTCTGCCTTCATTTCACATGGCAGTTAAAGCAAAACAGAACTAGAAGTGATGGAGGTAGATACTCAAAGGAGAGGGGGGGGGAAAGTCTCCTGCCTGTTTTCTCTCCATGGCAGTGAATTAGGTGCGAGTGAGTCCTCCTGCCATGTCCTTCTGGGGTGCTTGTGGTTTTCCTGCTCCCCTCACTGCCCTGCTGTGCTGTTCCTCCCCAGCTGGCCCACATGGCACTTGCCCACGAGCTGCTGAGCCTTCAGGGAGGTCCCTCCTGTGAGTACTACTTGGCCCTGGCCCGGACTTGTTTGCTGAAGGAAGATTTCTCCAAATGCCAAGAATGTCTCTGTGAAGCCGTTAGGATCGACCCCATGGTAATTCTCTGGGTGCTCCCGGGGTGCAGCAAGGTGTCCTGAAGCAGGACACCATCCAAAAGCCACAGCAGCCTGTGTTTTCGCTGCCTGTGAACCTAGAGCCTGTGCTTCGTTTCCACTTGAGCAATTCTAATGCGGGTCTGCAGCAACTTGTGCAGGGGAGGATAATCAGAGCTGGTGAACCACGTCAGGCTGTGGCTGCAGCACCCCCATCTTCATTACCCTGCTTATTACTTGCCTTCTATCATCTCCTGCACAGACAGGCAGCATTTCTGAGCGAAGGCTCCTCCCTCCACAGTGTCTGTCTTTCTTTTCCCTTTGAACATGTGTACCCTGATCCCTCTTGCCCTCTGTCGGCGAGTCAGGCGCTGTTTTGTGAGAGACCAGGCTGCTCTTCACCAGACAGAGAGAGAGGGAAGGAAGGTGGCTTTGGAGAGTCAGGTTGAATAGAAGGCAGAGACATCTCCCAGTACTCACAATACCTGGGGAGCCTAACGGTTCAGGGCCAGGACACTGGGCAAGGGAAGTCTGGAGGGGGCTCCCAGTGCTGTGGTGTGAACGCAGGCAGCCCACTGAATTGACTTTAACTCTGTATATAAAAACTGCCCTGATATAATCAAACACCGCTCAGCTCTTCCTTTCTGCTGATTAGAGGGGTGCATGGCCCTCTCCCTGGTCTCTGTTCCTTCCATCTCCCAGCCACGTCTCACTCCTGGCTTTCTCTGCACAGAATCCAAATGTCTGGGCTCAGAAAGGGCACCTGTGCTACCTGCAGAGGGACTTTGGTGAGGCAAAGAAGTGCTACGAGCGAACCATTGGCTTTGTGGAGGATGCTGCAGATATGCACTTCGTCTACCTGCGCCTGGGCTCCATCTGCCTGGAAGAGAAGGAGGTGAGGAAGCAGCAGGCGTGAAGGAAGGAAATTTTACACGAAGTAGTAGGTTCCAGGCCCCAGGTACAAGATGCCGTTATTTGCAGCTTTAGCTGAGATCTCACAACGCAGCAAACCTTGGAGCTCTCAACTCCTTGGAGCATGGACCTACCCTGTTCCTTTGTGTAAGGTCTCAGAGTGCTGCTGAGCCATCCTCAACATCCTGGCAATAAGGGAGGCTTCAACGTGAGCCACCCACTTCCTCACCCCCAGGGCTGCCTCCAGCTCTGGGGCCACCAACATCAAAAGGAAACGGAGCTGTTGGAGCTGGAGCGGGGCCAGAGGAGAGGCCACGGAGATGCTGGGAGGGCTGGAGCCCCTCTGCTGAGAGGACAGGCTGAGAGAGTTGTGGGGGTTCAGCCTGGAGAAGAGAAGGTTCTGGGGAGACCTTAGAGCCCCTTCCAGTCCCTCCAGGGGCTCCAGGAAAGCTGGGGAGGGGACTCTGGGTGAGGGAGGGGAGCCCTAGGAGGAGGGGAAAGGGTTTGCCCCTGAAAGAGGGGAGATGGAGCTGAGATGTGGGGAAGAAGTTCTTTGGTGTGAGGGTGGTGAGAGCCTGGCCCAGGTTTCCCCAAGAAGCTGTGGCTGCCCCATCCCTGGAGGGGTTGAAAGCCAGGTTGGAGGGGGCTTGGAGCAGCCTGGTGTGGTGGGAGGTGTCCCTGCCCAGGGCAGGGGGTAGCACTGGATGGTTTTTGAGGTCCCTTCCAACCCAAACCATTCCATGATTCTGTGACTGTATCGGTACCTTCCAGCACTGCACTGGGAGCAGCGAACAGGCTTTCAGCCCCCCCAGCAGCAGGGGGGACGCCGGGTGGTCTGTGCCCCACCGGAGGCAGGGTGTTTGGCAAAGTGCTGAGGAGGGGGTGGGGTGGGGGGGGCCTGTTCACAGAGGGACATGTTTGATGCAGAGAGAAACACAGTGGTCTCTCTCCGGGCAGTTCGGCCAGGCCAAGCAGAGCTATCTACTCGCCTGCGAGAACTCCCCGTCCTGTCTCACCTGGCTGGGGGTGGGCATTGCCTGCTACAGGGTAAGTGCAATAATTACCTCCAGCTCATCTGTGCTTTAATTGGCTTTGTGGAAGCAGGGCTTGCTTTTGCATGCTCCCCCTTTATTAAAGTAAAGCTTAGCTGCCCGTGGAACATGTGCTTTTGGCCAAGCTGCCATCACAGCCCAGGCGTGGCACCCGGGGAGATGTAAGAGGGCTGTCACACTCGGGAGCAGCAATCTGTCCCCTCTTGTCCCACTGCCAGCATCTACCACCCCAGGATGTCACGGCAAGGCTGTGATGTGGGCCTGGGCTTTGCTCTGAGTGCCCGCCTGCACGTAAACCTGCGTGTCACCGTGCAGGAATTGAGCGGAACGTTAGTGGAGAGGAATCTCGGTGCTTTCCCTGCCCAAAGGGAATCCAGTGCTTCTGAAGGGCTGCCAAGGACACCCTGGTGGCCACCAGCAGTGCAGTACCTCCCAGAGGTACTGCACTGCTGGTGCAGTACCAGCTTGCCAGGTTTCCTCCAAGGGAGTGTGGCTGGGGGATGCAAATGGAGAAGGAACTTTGACTTCTGTTTCCGCCTTGGCCAAATGTACACCTCCTGGGAGGTTGTGGAGGTGAGTGGTGGCCTGGAAGCTGGCCCCACCAGCCAACCATGCCCCCCAGGAGCCACCACACAGCTGGAACAGCGATGGGGAATTAAGTTTCCCCATGGATCTAGACTACTCTGTTCCCAGAGGTGGAGCTCAAAAGTGTTCCCACTGCTTTCCTTACAGCTAATTTGGAAATACGCTCTGTGGTCCCACGGGGGCCAGGAGTCAGCGGGGAGGGGTTTGTGCTCCAGACCAGAGCACTGGAGGCGGCTGCAGAGGATAACTGGTTGTCTGAGCCCTAAATCCCTTCCCTACGTCCCTACCAGAGAAACCCTACCAGAAGGCAATTTCATCATGTGCTAGAGCAGCCGCCCCTCAGGTTCTGCAGCTCCTTCCCACCTGCTGTTTGCCTTTTCCTCACACCTCTCCTCCTCTCTCTCAAGCTGGAGGAGATGGTGGAAGCAGAGGACGCTCTCTCTGAAGCCAACACCCTAAATAACACCAACGCTGAAGTGTGGGGATACCTCACCCTCATCTGCCTGCAGGTGAGTGCCCAGCCAGCAATTCCCATCCCTCACCAGAGCTTTATCAGCATCTGAAGAACATCTTGCAGATCTGGGGCTCCTGGCAGACAGTGAACTGTCCATGAGCCAGCAATGTGCCCTTGTGGCCAAGAGGCCAATGGAATCCTGGGCTGCGAAGGGAAGAGTATGGCCAGTAAGTGGAGGGAGGTCATTCTCCCCCTCTGCTCTGCACTGGGGAGGCCACAACTGGAATCCTGCCTCCAGTGCTGGGCTCCCCAGTTCAAGAGAGACTGGGAACTACTGGAGAGAGCCCAGCGCAGGGCAGCAAAGCTGATGGAGGGATTGGAGCATCTCCCTGGTGAGGAAAGGCTGAGAGAGCTGGGACTCTTGAGCCTGGAGAAGAGAAGGCTGAGGGGAGACCTTCATGCTCACAAGGATCTGAAGGGTGGGTTGAAGGAGGATGGAGCCAGACTCTTCTCAGGGGTTCCCAGTGACAGGACAAGGGGCAACAGGCACAAGCTGGAACACAGGAAGTTCCATTCCAGTATGAGGAGGAAATTGTTTGGGGTGAGGGTGGAAGAGGCTGCCCAGGGAGGGTGTGGAGTCCCTTTCTCTGGAGACCTTCAAGCCCCAGCTGGATGCAGCCCTGAGTGATGTGCTCTGGGCAACCCTGCTTTAGCAGGGGAGTGGGACTGGGTGAGCTCTGGAGGTCCCTGCCAATGATTCCGTGATCTCAGTGGTAAAAACAATTCGGGGACTATGCTGGGATGGCAAAAGTAGCCCCTTGCTGCTCGTCATCCCCTGGGGCATGTCCTCAGTGATGGGCTTACATACAGTATGTTATTCCAGTGGGAGTCTGCGCCTTTCCCGTGGGATGGTTTTCCTCACTGCCTGCTCTCGTCCCATTTTCCCAGGGAGGCCGGCAGCTGGAGGCAGAGCAGTGCTACAAATACACCATCAAGGTTGGTGCCCCCACACCCTGGTGGGGTGGGGTGGACAGCAGGGAGGATATCGTCCCAGAGCCTTTCCACAAACACCAGGCACTTTCCCTTTTAACCTGCGAGTTTAATTGGAGGATGTGGCAGAGAAGAGAGGATGTGTGAAGGCCTGGCGTGGGCAAGGGGCTGTTGATGGGAGGGTAGATCTCAGGAAGTGATTCTTGACATTGAGGATGGCAAGACCCTGGTCCAGCTCATCAGAAGGACATGGAGCTGTTGGAGCAGGACCAGAGGAGGCCATGGAGATGCTGGGAGGGCTGGAGCCTCTCTGCTGGGAGGATGGGTTGAAAGAGTTGGGGGGGGCTCAGCCTGGAGAAGAGAAGTCTCCAGGAAGACCTTGGAGCCCCTTCCAGTCCCTCCAGGGGCTCCAGGAAAGCTGGGGAGGGACTCTGGATGAGAGAGGGGAGCCCTAGGAGGAGGGGGAAGGGTTTGCCCCTGCAAGAGGGGAGATGGAGCTCAGATGTGGGGAAGAAGTTCTTTGGTGTGAGGGTGGTGAGAACCTGGTCCAGGTTGCCCCAAGAAGCTGTGGCTGCCCCATCCCTGGAGGGGTTGAAAGCCAGGTTGGAGGAGGCTTGGAGCAGCCTGGTGTGGTGGGAGGTGTCCCTGCCCAGGGCAGAGGGTGGCACTTGGGTGGGCTTTCAGGTCCCTTCCAACCCAAACCATTCTGTGATTCTATTAAAAGCTGCCCCTTTCTGAGCCCTTGCTCCCAGCTCCGGCAGAGCAAGGAACGCCCGTTTCTCTTCCCCGGGGGGGGGCAGCCCCAAGCCGGGAGGGA
>VXBJ01001410.1:47282-57625 GCA_013400055.1 Nycticryphes semicollaris | reverse complement strand
GGTGTTGTTGGAACTGGGTGTGGGGGGGACATGGACAGACTCTGTGGATGGGGGTGTTCTGGAGCATGGGGGGAACGAGGGGTGTCGCTGGGCACGGAGGACTCGGAGCATGAGGGGAACAGGGGTGTCAGTGGGTGCAGGGGTGACACTGAGACTGGGAGGACTCAGAGCACAGGGCTCGTGGTGGTGTCCCTGGGCATGAAGGACTTGGAGCACGGGGGTAACGGGGATGTCACCAGTCGCGGGGGTGACACCAGGACTGGGAGCACAGGGCTAACGGGAGTGTCACTGAGCCGGGGTGGGGGACTCGCGACATGGAGGTGTCACCGGCATGGGGGCAACACCAGGGTTAGGGGGACACAGAGATAATGGGGTGCCACCAGGGTAGGGGACCTTGGGATGTAGCTGCGCCAACGAGGTCCCTGGTACAGAGGGGAACGGGGGGCGTCTGGGTTGGGGGGGTACCGTCCCCCCACCGCTCTTGGTATCGGCAGCCTGGCAGCGTCCCTACCTGAACGTCTTCAAGCACTTCCGCGTGGAGGAGTGGAAACGCTCTGCCAGGGAAGGGGACGTGGCCGCCCTCACGGTAACGGGGGCACTGGCACCACGGGGCAGGGGGGCACTGGCCGAGGGCTGGCACCGCTGACCCTCCCCTCTCCCCCCGTCACCCCTTTCTGTGGTTTTGGCAGGACGCGAAGTTGAAGGGAACCGTTTACCGGATCCGGGGCTCCATCCCCGCCAGCAACTACCTGCAGCTGCCCAGGACGGGGACGCAGTCGCTGGGGCTGGCGGGGCGTTACCTCTACCTGCTCTTCAGGCCCATGCCCCGCAAGCACTTCCTTGTCCACCTGGACGTCGCCACCGAGGTATGTGACACGGGGCAGCCTCATTTTTGAAGGCTACTAGGGGGTGCATGGTGGTCTTCTGCGCTTGGGGGGTGGAGGAATCAGCTGGTCTTTACTGCTGCTGGTGGGTTGTCTTGGGCTGGAGGTGGTTTCCATCCTGGTGGCATCTCTGCTGAGGGCAGGGGACACGAGATGCCACCAAGCGTCTTCTCCTCTGTGGCATTTCCCTGCCGAAGCCACCAGGGTGACTAAAGTGCTGTGTGTATCTTGGCTCCTCAGGAAAACCGGGTGGTTCGCATCTCTTTCTCCACCCTCTTCAAGGAGTTCAAATCCACAGCCACTTGGCTGCAGTTCCCCTTCCTCTTCGGAGCAGCCGAGGGCTCGGTGTGTGACAGCGTGACCAGGACGGCCAGGCGCGGTGAGGAGCATGTGTGGTGCCGCTGGGGTGGCCCGTCACCACCCCCAAACAACGTCTTAGAACGTCAATTGAATTCAGAAGTTGATTCAAGGCGCTTGAGGAGGGCGAAAGCTGGTGGTCCCGAGCAGGGGACTCTCTGAACAGCTGGAAGGTTGGAGCTGCAGCTCCTGGGAGGGATGTCCCCTGTCCCTGTTCTCCTGAGCACTGGGACGTGGTGTCAGGTGGGGTTGAGTCCGTGGAGGCACCAGCTCCCAAACCCGGTGGGAATCTTGCTTGGGAAATACTTTTGACTGAACCACCTTAATCTTGCGCCTCCCTGCCCGCAAGGTCCAAGGTCTGTAGCGTCTTTGGCCATCTTCTCTCTTGCCACCGTCCCCTCCCCTTCCCAGATCTCGTGGGAGCCGCCCCCTCTGACACCCGCTGGACCTGCCTGGTGCTGGACCTGCCCTCCATCCTCTCCCTCTACCTCAGCTGCCGGTACAGCCACCTGAAGGGCGTCAAGCTCTGCTCCAACCTCCTGGTGAAAAACCTCTGCACCAGCGACTTGGTCTTCGACCCAGGTGAGGAGCTGAGACCTCGGGACAGCTTCTGCTTTCTCTTGTCACTTCACCTCAGTCTGGATGGAACCCCCAGGGGGTTTAAAGTGGTTTTTGACACCCTCTATTCCGCTCTTGTGAGACACCACTTGGAGTACTGTACCCAGGTCTGGGGCCACCAACACCAGGAGGACATAGAGCTGTTGGTGCGGGACCAGAGGAGGCCATGGTGGTGCCACCAGGGCTGGAGGCCCTCTGCTGCGAGGACAGGCTGAGAGAGTTGGCAGGGTTCAGCCTGAAGAAGAGAAGGCTCCGGGGAGACCTTGGAGCCCCTTCCAGTCCCTCCAGGGGCTCCAGGAAAGCTGGGGAGGGGCTCTGGGTGAGGGAGGGGAGCCCTAGGAGGAGGGGGAAGCGTTTGCCCCTGAAAGAGGGGAGATGGAGCTGAGATGTGGGGAAGAAGTTGTTTGGTGTGCGGGTGGTGAGAGCCTGACCCCGGTTGCCCTGAGAAGCTGTGGCTGCCCCATCCCTGGAGGGGTTGAAGGCCAGGTTGGAGGGGGCTTGGAGCAGCCTGGTGTGGTGGGAGGTGTCCCTGCCCTGGATGGTTTTTGAGGTCCCTTCCCATCTGAACCTTTCTGTGATGGTAGAGCCTGTGCTTTTTTTTTTTTGTTTGTTCCAGAAATCTTCTAATGTACTGTTTGGGGGTTTTTTAAGTCCACCTGCTCAGTGTGACAGAGATACTTTGGTCGAAACCTTTGTTTCTGCCTTTCTGGGTTTTTTTGAGGGCTGGAAATCTGTGCCAGCTCGCTGGAGAAGGGCATCAGTGAGGAGGAGGTTCTAGGTTGCTACTTTTGGGTTCCTCAAACACCTCTGCCGAGGTGTGTCGGTTTGTTCCAGCCCTTGCGGTTGTCATCTTCATTTTTCGGGTGTTCTCAAAAAGGAAGGGGCTTGTGCCTGGGTGATGTCAGTCAGCTCCACGGGCCTTGGAGGAGAACTCACTCTCTTTATCTTCCTCTCTACGCTGCCAGGTGTCACCTTCTCCGAGGCTCGGCGAGCCGACCTGGCCTGCCACGGGGTGGCTCCCATGCCACGGGAAATGGCTTTCCCTGTCCCCAGAGGAGAGAGGTGGCACGATCTCTATGACTACATCAGGTACGTCTGCGCCTGAACCCACCGCCCTGGAGACCACTCCTTTCCCTTGGGAAAGGCAGTTTAAGGAATGACGGATCCAGACAAACCCAGGGGCTCAAGCAGAGACATTTTGGTCATCCCAGCTCCAGCATTTAGGTGTCATTAAGACATCTACCCTGGTCTGAGCTTAATTGCTGATCATTGTGGTTTAGCCCCAGCCGGCGCTCATCCCTCATTCCCCCCCGGAAAGGTGGGGAGAAAAGTAGGGGCAAGGGAAAAGGCCAAAAAAAAACCCCCGTGGATTGAGATAAAGGCAGTTTAATGGAACAATAATGGAGAAGGAAAATAGTAATAATAATGGTAAAAGAATAAGCTGAGAGAGGGGAGGTTGAGATGAGACGTGGGGAAGAATTTCTTTGGTGTGAGGGTGGTGAGAGCCTGGCCCAGGTTGCCCCGAGAAGCTGTGGCTGCCCCATCCCTGGAGGGGTTGAAGGGCAGATTGGAGGGGACTTGGAGCAGCCTGGTGTGGTGGGAGGTGTCCCTGCCCAGGGCAGGGGGTGGCCCTGGGTGGGCTTGAAGGTCCCTTCCAACCCAAACCTTTCTATGAGTCTATGCAAATATACAAGAGACAAGTCACACTCGCCACCCAGTAAATTGGGGAACTGGCACCATCCTGAGCAGTGACTGTGAGTACTCACCACATTGGCTCACCCCAGAACGTCCACAGTACAGAGTATTCCAGTGGGTCATTCCATCTTGCTCTTTTTACTCGTTCTCAGCTTCTACGGGAAGCTGAAAAAAGTCCTTAAAAAATATAACCATCACCTGGCAAGAACTGAAACAATATGCATTATCGACGCTCCTTTCATACCGAGTCTGAAACGCAGCAACCACTAGAAAGAAAATGAACTCTTGTCCCAGCTGAAAGCAGGACGCTGATTTTTGGGGCAGAGAAAAGGCCATAGAGCACTCCTGTGCTAGTGTTAACATCCATATTCTCTCTCAGTAGCCCTATATTTGGGGGAGGAAAGGGCAAAAGGGGGAATCTTTTAGGAGACAGTGAAGAGTCTTTTGTGCCAGACAGTGTGTTACTGCGTGGGGCTCCTGGGTGCCCGGTGACACAGCTCCTTCCTCTGCTTTTGCTCAGGTTCCCCTCGGAGGGGTCCAAGCTGCCCTGTGACTCCATCCAGAAGAGCCGTCCCGTTTCTGTGGCAGGTGGGAAGGTTGGGGACAGCAACCCAGGCTGTGTCACCCCAGGTGGGTGCCCCTGGGTTTCCAAAAAGAGTCTGACCCGCTCCTCGTGTCACCCAGGTGGACAAGTCTTGGAGGACTCCCAGCCAGTGACGCTCACCAAAGCAGTCCGTGACCGCCTGTCCCTTGTCCATCAGATCACCAGTCCCAAGGCTGTAAGTGCACCAGGGAGGAGGCTGAAACTTCTGCCTTCCTGTCTCCCATGGAGTTTTCGCTCCCTGTCTTGCCTTTGAGTGCCTTTCTTTAGGATGTAGAAGCTGCTCGTCGTCATTTGCAGCTGATCGGGGCAGGTCAGAGCCCTGATCTGAGCATGGTTTGTTGACCCTGGATGGTTCAGTCTGGCCTAGCATGGAGCAGAGACAAGATAAAGGCCAAATACCTCGTAATCTCCAGACATCTCTCCTCCCTGTCTCGGCCAAAGCAGAAAATAGTTGTGTCTTCAAATTAGAGATAGGAAATGAGAGATGGGGATGGAAGAACTTGCAGGGCAGTGTCTGGAGGCCCCATTGCTGGGACTGAGGTTTCACCTTCCCTACCAGTGGTGATGCTGGAGCTGGTGCTCAGACTGGCTTACCAGATGCTGCGGTGACGGGCCCTTGGGAAGGGACTGAGGGAAGCCATCCCTCTCGTGCTGTGGAGAGGGAGAAAAGGAGGAGTGGGACCACTTTGCTGTTCTTGGCCAAGAAGGTCAATGGTCTCCTGGGGTACATCAAGAAGAATGTGACCGGCAGGTGGAGGGAGATCATCCTCCCCTCTCTGTTTTGCCCTGGGAAGGCCACATCTGCAGCACTGGATGTAGTTCTGGGCTCCCTAGGTCCAGAAGGACAGGGAACCACTGGAGAGCGTCTAGTGGAGGCTGTGAAGATGATTGAGGGACTGGAGCATGTCTCTGCTGAGGAAAGGCTGAGACACTCGGGGCTGTTCTGCTGGAGAAGAGCAGACCAAGAGGAGATCTCATGAACAATATCTAAAGGGTGGGTGTCAGGAGGATGGGGACAGTCTGGTGGGAGGTGACGAGGTGACGGGACAAGAGGGAGCAGGCACAAACTGGAGCATAAGAAGTTCCATCTAAACGTGAGGAGGAACTTCTTCACTTTGATGGTGGCAGAGCCCTGGCAGAGGCTGCCCAGGGAGGTGGTGGAGTCTCCTTCTCTGGAGATGTTCAAACCGACCTGGACACATTCCTGTGGGACCTGCTGTGGGTGACCCTGCTCTGGCAGGGGTTGGACTGGATGATCTCCAGAGGTCCCTTCCAACCCGTAGAGTTCTGTGATTCTTAATTGGGATGCACCGAACTGGCTGGCTTTTGGCTTCCTCCACTTGTTGCGGTGAGGGCAGCTTTTCTCCAACAGGGCTGGGTTTCTCCTGGGGCTCTGCTGTTCTGTCTGGAGGAGGTTGGACCCTGCAGGCAGAACTCTGGGGGAGTAGGGAGACAGGCTTAGTATGTGGCCAGACCACTAACCAAGAGGGGTGCTCTTCCTCCATGTTGCTTCGTCCTCACTTGAGGAGTGCTGTGAAGAGTCACTTGGGAGAGACTCGGTTTCTCCCTGTCTCTGCCCTTGTGGTGGTGGAGGAGTGATCTCTGCCTGAAGCTTTGCTCCTTCTCAGATGCCGCGTCGGTGCCCTGTGATTACAAAAAGCATCCCTGAGGTTCACCTGATGGTCCCTGGGTCTCTGACAGCTGTCCCTGCTGGGGACCAGGAGCTAGAGAAGAACCAGAGACCCCACAGCGCGGGGGACACTGGGCGCTCACCAGCAGTCAGTGACGGTGGCATCCACGTCTACGCTCACCAGAGGAGCGAGCGAACCCTCCCAGCGGTCCCCAGCAGCTCAGAGGAGGTGGGTGAAGCACGGAGGGGTCACAACCACCCGGGGGTGGCTTTTGGGACACTTAGGGTTGATGTCTGTGAGCTCAGCAGAGGGAATGCAAGCTTCAGGCTGGAGTTTCTGTAAATCCTATGGAGTCCTTTTGCCGCCGTTAGTTTTTCTGACCAGCAGTTCCTTCCCGCTGGCATCTCACCTGCCTTGAAAGAGAGACCGTGTGTTGGAATGCACTGACCTTAAACCAATAATGTGTGTTTATTAATTTGGCCAGAACGTGTACAGTAAGGACCCTGGACCAGGCCTGTCGTCCAGCAGAAGACCTTCTGCCTGTAAGGTGAGAGGACAACCCTTCCCACAGCGGCCACCACTCTCTGGGCATCACTGGGCCAACTGGGATGGAACTCCCAGCCTGAGTGGGAGAGCTGCCGAACACCGGGAAACCCCAGCTCCTCCTCCCCCTTCCTTCCAGACTTGCATTCTCCCCCGTTGAACACTTCAAAGCCATCCCCTTGTTGGGAGAGGAGCCAAAGCTGCTTCTGTGCTTTAGAGAGAGTCTGTTTGGTTTGTTTGATTTGAGGGTTGGGGTTTTTTTTGGGGTGTTTTCCAGACGTTCTTACCAGATCCCATCCTGAAGCTGAGAACGATTATCGGCTTTGGAGGCTGCAGCACCAAATGGGTCAGTAACTTGGACAGTTTGGGGCATTTATCTGTAACCACAGATTGATGGGTTTTTTGGTTTTTTTCAGAGACATTAAAGGCAGCTGGGTGTCATTTTTGCTGCACTTCTTGATGGGGAAAAGCACCCCAAAGATGATGGGCAGGAGCTTATGTTTGTGCGTGGGGCTTCTGCTGTAATGTTGGTGAATTGAGAATGATGGGAGCCCGTTGGATCTCATGGCTTCTCCTGTTTTTTAACATGTTAAAATTACAGCCACTTGGTAGGAGTCTGGAGCACGTCTCTGCTGAGGAAAGGCTGAGGGACTTGGTGGGTCTTTTTAGACTGGAGAAGACTGAGGGGGGATCTGATCAACACCTAGAAATCCTTCAAGGGTGGGTGTCAGGAGGATGGAGCCAGTCTTTTTTCAGCGGTGCCCAGTGACAGGACGAGAGGGAACAGGCACAAACTGGAACATAAGCTCCACCTCAACATGAGGAGGAACTTTTTCGCTCTGACGATGGCAGAGCCCTGGCAGAGGCTGCCCAGAGAGGTGGTGGAGTCTCCATTTCTGGAGACATTCAAAACCCACCTGGAGACACGTTCCTGTGCAACCTGCTCTAGGAGGACCTGCTTTGGCAGGAGGGTTGGACTGGATGATCTCCAGAGGTCTCTTCCAACCCCACAGCATTCTGTGATTCATGTAGAGATGACTGGTACAGTAAATCCACTGAATCAAGTAGCATGTCAGCTGGGCTCTTGGGTTTCCTCTGTGAGTTGGAAGAGTACCTGTATGGAAGAGCACCCTCTCACCCGCACATGTGGAGCACATCTCCTGGCAAAGAAATCTCTGCAGGTCCAGCCAGGGACCTGGGGCACCTCTGGAGGATCTGCAGCCCTCTCATTCCCGTCCTGCAGGCGCTGTGGACTCGGAACAACGCTGCGGTGGTCTACCCCTGCCACGCCGTTATAGTCACCCTGCAGATCCAGACCGGAGAGCAGAGGTTCTTCCTTGGCCACACGGATAAGGTGAGCTTCTCCATGTGGTATCCCAGATGTATCCCCTGGTCCCAGCTCTCCTCCGGAGCCTCTTAACCCGGCGCTTCCTGCAGGTGTCGGCGCTGGCCTTCAACGGGGACAGCACCTTGCTGGCTTCCTCCCAGGCTGGTCCCCTGAGCGTGGTGCGTCTCTGGGACTTCCCAACGGGCACCTGCATCTCCCTGTTTAAAACCCACGTCCGCTCCCTCCTGTCCCTGAGGTGGGTGTCAGCCTGGGCGCAGGGGTGGGTGCCGATGGGCTGCTCAGCGGCCTCATGCGTGATAAACCTGGGGTGAATTATAGCTCTCCTTCAGCCACCCGTGTTTATCACTGAGCCCTGCTGGCAGCCGGCTTGGGGCAGCCATCTCCCTCTTGGGCTTGTCCCTTGGGTCTTGTTGTCTCCCCGCACCCTGGATTTGTCTCCTTTTATTTCCCCCCCAACACATCCCGCCTCTGAGATGCGCTCAGGGTAGAAGGAGCTGCCTTTCACCAGGTGACTTCTTCTTGCAGCTTCTCCTCCAGCGGAGCCGTTCTCTGTGGTGCAGGGAAGGACAGGCATGGCAAAACGGTGAGTGATAAAACTTGGGGTTTGGAGTTTCCCCTGCGATATGAGATGGCTGTTCCCCAGACTGCAGAGTTATTTTTGCAATCACACCTCTGCTCTGGGCTTTCTTAGCCAAGTCCTTCGCTGTTGTTAGAGGGAGATCCCTTTCTCAATCAGCTGCTTGGAAAACACTCCCCTCCCACCCGATGCCTGCAGGCGTTCTCATCCGCAATCCGTGGCTTCGAGCAAACAAATCCTTTGGGAGTCAGCCCGAGAGACCTGCTTGAGTTGAGCTTTGGGGCTGTTTCTGTCCCTGGTGTGGTCCTTGCTGTGTGATTCTGTCTGCACCCTGCGGGGATCGCCGCAGGCTCACCCACGGCGGCATCTCTCGCCTCCGCAGCCGTACCAGCCCACCGGGCTGCGGGTGACACGTGTTCCTGTGGTATTTGGAGCTGGAAAGCTTGCAAGCATGCAGCAGAGGGATGAGAATTGAAAAGGAGAGGCTCAGCACTGACTAGAGCCCCCCAAAAAACCGTTGGGTTTTGGGTTTTTTTAATAGTTTTAGGGCAATATGTGAGGTTCAGTCATTCACTTCTGAGCATCTCGGGCAGTGTTGCTGGAAGGGGTGCTGGGCACCGAAGCTGCCTCCCAGTGATGGAGCTTCCACATACAGCAGTCAAAAATAAAATAGTTTCATGGGTCCTGGGTTTTGGATTTTTTTTTTTTTGCTTTATCAGCCCTGATCCCTTATTGACAGCCACCAGTAATTAGCTGTGCCATCACTAAGTGCGTGCTGCCTGCAGGAAAAAAACCAAACAGCACTCTGTTGTGTTTTTTTTTTCCTGGCATGTGGCAGTGATGGTCCATGACGGTGAGCTGGAACTGGGGAGGGAGGGCCAGGGGAAGAACAGGATGGGAGAAGCTGGGGAGCTGGCCAGGAGTGTCCCTCCTGGGACGATGGGACCTCCGAGGTGATGCTGGGTCCGGTTTTAACACTGTTCCGAAACACGGAGCCGCGAATCACTTGTGTATCTTGACTCATGTCCTGCTTTTCCTTTGGAGAAAGAGTTGGGTTCTCCTGCCCCTTGCGATGGGCGCTGGGAGAAGGCAAATCTGCATAGGAGCAAAGGGCTGCGAGAGCCGGGGCAGCCGGACGTGGGCTACCTCCAGCTCTTGATCTTGGCAGAGAGAGTTCCCACTCCTCCATGGATTTTTCTTTCCAAGTCTGAGCCCTGTTGCCAGGCAGCCCGGCGATTTAGAGCCTATAATTAAGGATGCCAGACAAATACACTGCCATTGAGCTTTGCAAAGCTGTTGGGCTGTCCTAAACCCTCAGCTTGAGGCGGGGTGGGGGGGTTTGCTTTCCAATTCTGTTATTGGTACTTTGTGCCCAGCTCCGGAGCAGGCTCCCGTGCCTGCAGCTGCTGAGCAGCTGCCGTGAAAACCTCTTTTCCTGCCAAGGTTTTCATCTTTGAGCAGCTCCCCCATCCTGTCTTTCTCTCTTCAGATGGTGATGGTGTGGAACACTGCTCAAGCAACCCGTGGCGGAGAGGTGGCCGTGCTGGCCAAAGCACACACGGATGTGGACCTCCGGGCCTTGAAAATGGCTTTTTTTGATGACACCAGGTAGCCGTGCGAAGAAAATAAATCAAAAGCATTGGTTTGGGCACAGCAGCGGGGTTAATCGTGGTGTTGCAGCCATCTGGTTGCCATTCCTGTTCTCATGGTAGCCCTTAGGGCACTGACCTTGCAACAGGGGCTTGGAGGGTCCTGCCCTGGTCCTCATGAAATCTGCCCCGGGACAGGATGGTGTCGTGTGGCCGAGACAACATCAGGCTGTGGAGAGTGCGGAGAGGAGCCCTGCGCTCCTGCCCCGTCAATCTGGGCGAGTACCATTCCCTGGAGTTCACTGACCTGGCCTTCGAGGAGGGACACACAGCCGAGAAGGAGACGGAGGAACGTACGCTGTAAGGGGCTCCACCGTCACCACCCCTGGGACACACTGCCAGGGGGGATCCCTACCACTGCCTTTAGCCAGAGGAGGCCACAGAGATGCTGGGAGGGCTGGAGCCCCTCTGCTGGGAGGACAGGCTGAGAGAGTTGG
>VXBJ01001410.1:29828-47163 GCA_013400055.1 Nycticryphes semicollaris | reverse complement strand
GGGCTTGGAGCAGCCTGGTGTGGTGGGAGGTGTCCCTGCCCAGGGCAGGGGGTGGCACTGGGTGGTCTCGAAGGTCCCTTCCAACCCAAACCATTCCATGATTCTATAATGCTCTTGCTTATAGACAGATACACACCTTTTTATTATTATTATTTATTTTATTTTAATCATCAAAACCAGACCTTTGTTGCTACCACACCCTGGTTCATAAAGGCAGAGCTGTTGGCTCAGCTGGCCCTGCCTTCCCTGATGCAGAGAGAGGTTTCTTTAAAGTCTCTGCCAAGCTTTTACCTCTTTTTGCTAAATAACATTTGAAAGGTACAAGAAATAAAAGGGGAAGCTATGAGTGGGTTCTAGGTTTGTAGGGTGGTGCGTGGAAAGGTGCCTTTGGAGGCCTCGTTACTCGTGAAGCAGAGCTGCTTTCCATCTGGCAGAAGAGTTGCATGGGTAAATCACACTGGGTTTTACTAAATCACAGCTCCACGTAACCCTGGGGGGTCTGTCTCCCCAGCTTTGTCTGCAGCAAGAGTGGCCACGTCCTGGAGGTGGACTACAAGAACATCTGCGTGAGGAGCGTGCGGCGGCTCCTGCCCGCGGAGCCCCGGGGCTGCCCATCGCACGACAGGGCAGGTAGGAGGGTCTGCAGGCAGGGACGACTCCAAGCAGGCAGCAGCCCCACCACCCTCAGGGTCACTAATTAATTCAAACCAAGCCCTGGTAGAATAAACCAGCTCTTTACCTACCGCCAAGGATAATTTTGAGTTGATTAGAGGGATCGTTTGCCTCTTAAGCACCGCAAATTATCTTCCTTAGTGCAGCAAAGTATCATTTTAAGGAAGAATTTTAGCATTTGCAACGCTGATTGCACTTTCAGAGCAGCGCTCCTTTTAGAAACATGAAACAAGGTCTTGATTTGCTGATGGGAATCTTAATGGAGAGATGGAAAAAAGAGCGAAGCCGGCCAATGAAAAAGATTAATTTGGGGATTTTTCTTTTTCGTTATCCAGCCCGTGCAGAGCGTTTGGGAAGTCTTTGTTGCTGTGTACTAAAGAGCCTTTTTGGCTCTTCCATTAATTTTAACAGCGGGATGAATTCACTTGCAAGAGTGATTTGCTCTGATATTTTAACACATAGTGGCATGGTTTGCTGTGGCAAATTGAGCTAATTAATCCAGAAGGTGCCCCTTTGGAGAGGTCTGTAGCTCTGGTTCTCACTTCATGGGCGAGAAAACACCCAAGAGGAGATGGAACGATGTCCTTGGGTGTCCTGCTGGTAGCAGCGCTGGCTCCTCCAAGTGCTTTGGCTTTATAATCACAAAATCCTGGTTGCAGTAGATCTGTATTGTCTCTCCCTTCTCAACCACACCGAAGAGAGGATTTGGGGCATGGAAATGAAAATGGGTTGTGTCTTGGGCACTTACTCCAGGAAATCCCTTGCCACAAGGTCCTGATAAGTCGAAAGGATGGCAGGCTTTTAATTTTCTGTAAGAATTTTCTGTGCCTGGCGAGGGTAAGTGGTGTTGCCCAATGGTTGGGTGGAAAAGGACGGGGGTTGAAGGCATTAGCAGTCCCGAGAAGGGCAAGCTGAGACTCCTCAGCCTGTGTTGTCACTCGCCATGGGATTCCTGACATCATCTGAGGCTTCAGCCACCGGTGAGACCGTTGGGCTCGGCTCTTGGGTGGGGGAACCCTCAGTTTGTGTTTTCTAGTTTTAAGTGCAGAAGACAGTGTTGGTTGTTTTGGGTTTTCAGGCTCCGGGATCGCTATAAACAGTATAAGCTTCTCTTCAACCTTCTGCGCCACGGGTTCAGAAGACGGCTACCTGCGGCTGTGGCCACTGGACTTCTCGGCTGTTCTGTTGGAGGCGGGTGAGTAGAGCTGGGACCAGCACTTTCTGAGCTCCACCTCTCCCATCAGCCTCCTGCTGTTGAAGCCAAAGCTCCGCTGCCACGTCTCCTAAAGCACTTCTCATCAACGAGGGCATCGTTTGTGCCTGCTGTCCCTAGGGTGGCTGGCTTAGAAACCTTTTACTTCAGCAACAGTTAGTCATGTTGATTCTCATGACTTGGTAGGAGAAAGGCAGGATCTGCCGGGTAAGAGCAAGGGCTCCAGCTTGATTTCTGTGCCCTTCTGCCCGCTATTCTTCTGTCCGTAAAAAATCAGGAGAAGTGGAGTGGTTCTTTACTGGTTTTGAAACAACCACCATAAAAGCAGAGCCTGGGGACTCCTAGAAAGGGCAGAGACTAAGTTGTCTCTAAATTCAAACCTTGAAAGCACTCAGTCATGTGGGATGCCTCTCCCAGATGTGAGTCTGGATCGGTAGCTGGGCTCCAGCTGCTACTCCTCCTTTTCCAGGGGGGGACAACATATTTCCTGACCCCTGCCTCTTTCCCCAGAGCACAAGGCTCCGGTGACTTCTGTCTGCATCAGCCCCGACAGCCGCAAAGTCTTGTGCACCACGGCTGCCGGGAACGTGGGCTACCTGGCTATCCAGTCCCAGGAATACAGCACCCTCATGCGCTCTCACGAGGACTCCGTTTTGGCCTTCTCGGTGGAGGGGCTTTGGAAGCAGATGGCTACGGTGTCTCAGGACGGCACCATCCGAGTCTGGGACCTGGTGTCCATGCAGCAGGTAGGCAAGATGAGAATCAGGAGGCGTCTCACGCAATGAAGAGTCTCCTTGGTCTCTGTTGGGTCCAGTTATCAAAGCTCCACAATCAAATGTGCCATTAAATGTCCTTCCTGGAGCACTGGACCAGGGTAGGGCGGGGGTATAATGAGCAAAAATCCATTGGAAATACAGAATTCTGAGAGTTTTAGCTTAATTCATAATGTGGCCTTAGCTTCTGAAGGTATTATTAAACAAAACCACTTCCTTTTCTTCCTTTTGAATACTGCTTTCTAATACCAAAAATAATACCCGAGGTCTTTATCCAGACACCCCAAAGACCCAGGACTTCACTGGGCTTTTGTTCTACCCTGACGCCTGTCTCGAGGCCCTTGGTGGAGGTGGGAGGCTGCTGTTTGGTTGTTGGCTGGGGCTGCCAGGTATGGCTTCATCCAGCTCCCATTATCCAGCGTGTCTCTCCCCCGCAGCTCTACGACTTCACGGCTGCGGATGAAACGCCGAGCGCCGTGGCCTTTCACCCCACCCGGCGGATCCTGGCTTGTGGCTTTGATGGTGGGATGGTGAGGACTTTCTGCTTGGCCGCCTCCGACCTGCTGGTGGAGCACAAGTAAGTGCTTGCAGTGGGAGCCGAGCCTGGGGGCAGGGGTAGGGTCTAAGTGGTGTTGTCCTGGCAAGAGCCAGGGTGGTAGTGTCCTGGCTTGTATCAGGAACAGTGGCCAGCAGGACAGAAGCAGTGATGGTCCCCGCCTTGTACTGGGCCGCACCTCGAGTGCAGTGTCCAGTTTTGGGCCTCTCACAACAGGAGGGATGTTGAGGTTCTGGAGCATGTCCAGAGAAGGGCAACAGAGCTGGTGAGGGATCTGGAGCACAAGTCTCCTGAGGAGCAGCTGAGGGAGCTGGGGGTGTTCAGCCTGGAGAAGAGGAGGCTGAGAGGAGACCTTCTGGCTCTCTCCAACTCCCTGAAAGGAGGGTGTAGCCAGGGGGGCATCAGTCTCTTCTCCCAAGTCACAGGTGATGGGACAAGAGGAAACGGCCTCAAGCTGCACCAGGAGAGGTTCAGATTGGATATTGGGAATATTTTTTTACATGGAAAGTGTTATTAAGCCTTGGAATGGGCTGCCCAGAGAAGAGGTTGAGGCACCATCCCTGGAGGTATTTGAAAGACGGGTTGACACCGAGCTTAGAGACATGGTTTAGTGATGGGGTGTTTAACAGACAGGCAGACGTGGTGCTGAGGAATGTGGATAAGGGGTGGGTTTGGCAGTGTTAGGTTAACGGTTGGACTCGGTGACATCAAAGATCCCTTCCAGCCCCGGCAATTTTACGATTCCGTGGTAATCGTGGAGGTGGGAAAAGTGCTTTTCTTGAGCTCAGCAATCCTCCCGACCCAGCTGAGTGGTTTTCAGGCAGCGATGGCCCCCTGTGCCAAGGCTCTGGTGGTAAAAATCCAACCTGCAAAGGCTGTGAGTGCTTTCTTTATGACTTCCCGACAGAAACCCGGCCAGCGGTAGGGAAAAGCTTGTCCTAGAGAGCAGCTGAGTAAGGAATCCTTGGGAATCTTGGTGTGGAAGGAGAGGGTGCTCCAAGGGGAGAGGGAGCTTGTCCCATCCAGGGGCAGCTGGAGTCCTGCATTAGCTGCTCGGCTTTCCAAAAATTTGGAGTGTTGGTTGCCCTGGGCAGCTGCAGGTGTGAGGACGGTGGGGTCCTCTCCCTGCCCCTGATTATTTTGCTCTGCTGGGTTCCTCATGTTGCTGTTGTTTTCTGGGCTTTTATAGTTGTTCTCCTCTGCTTTTTCATGTTTTCTGCTTTCTCTCAGGCAGCACCGCACTGTGATCACCGGACTCACCTTCTCTCCAGACGGCAACTTCATGTTCAGCTCCTGTTTGCAGGGAACTCTGGCTCTTTACAGCTGCGTGGCACAGAAAAGCCACGTCCTGAGAGTCCTGGGTAAGATGTTGGGGTTACAGAATGACAGGAGGTTGGAAGGGACCTCTAGAGATCATCAAGTCCAACCCCCTGCAGGGTCACCCACAGCGGGTCCCACAGGAACGTGTTCAGGTGGGGTTTGAATGTCTCCTGGGCAGCCTCTGCCAGGGCTCTGCCACCCTCACAAGGGAGAAGTTCCTTCTCACATTTAGGTGGAACTTCTTATGTTCAAGTTTTTGCCCATTCCCTCTTGTCCTCTCACTGGGCACCACTGAAAGCAGACTTGTCACCATCCTCTTGACACCCATCCGCATCCTCTTGAACCCACTTTCTGGGTTGCTTTTCTCCTTTGATTTTTTTTTTTCATTAGCACAGACATCCCAGCCCCAAACTCAGAGAGATATTTTCTGAGGAACCTTCTGAGCCCTGTCATTTGTGTTTATACTGTTTGTGTGAGCAAACCCCCGTGACTGACAACCCTTCCCTACCCATCCCCCTTCAAACTCTCTCTGGCAGGGGGTTTGGACTAGATGATCTTTCAAGGTCCCTTCCAATCCCTGATATTCTGTGATTCCTCTGCGTTTTGATTTCCTGAAACGAGGTGGAAGCACGGGGACCTGCCCTTTCAGGTCTGGGTTCAACAGAGCATCACCTGGAAGCAACTCAAGAGTAGAAACCTTCCTACTTATTCATGCCCAAGCCCTGAATCTTTCCGGTTTGTGGATAATTAAATAAATTTAATTTATTTCAGTTGGATCGTTTCCCTCATCCCGCCCACAGCAGAGGGACGTGAAGAGAACGGAGAAGGTGGAGGGCTGCAGGCAAGGGAAGCGGTGCAGGGGACAAAGCGGTGTTGAAACATTAATGTCATCTTTACTGCACCCTTTGGGTTTTTTTGGTTGCTTTGTTGTTTTTTGGTTTTGGTTGCCCCACCAGCTTGGGCAGGGAAAGGGAGCTCCATTACACAATATTTTGTACAAAAAGGAGGCTTCTGCCCCAAGAAACGTGCAGTTGAAGTAGGTGGGGAAGGAATAAAGGCTCAGACAGGCCGGGGAATTTGTCCAAAATCACCCAAGTTTGGTGGCCGTGCCGCAGCTGCACCTTCACATCGTGACTCTGCTTGGCCTTGCTCCAGGGATGGAACTGTGGAATTTTGGTAGTGGAAGAAATATAGAGAATTGCTGTGATTTCTGTGATGTTTAGACCTTTGGTTCTATCTGCCCACTGGATGGACGTCAGCATAGTGGGGTTCCACCACGGCCTTCCTTTAGCGCAGGGTTCAGACCCCCAGGCTGCAGCTGAGAAGTCATATCTGTAGCAGGGACCTTGCTCCTTTCTTCATTCTCTCTTTTGCTGTGGTCCTCAGGCAACGTGGTGGCCCGGGATGCTGGCAGTGGTCCGGATGCTTTGGTGGTCAGCGGGGACAGCCGTCTCCTGGCCTTTGTGGGTCCCTCCAAGTACGTTGTGACCGTGATGGAGGCCTGCTCCTTAGATGAGGTACCCAGTGGGCTCCCCTCTTTCCTGGGGGAGGGTGGTAAGGGCAGGACATGCCACAGGGGAGATTTCTGTAGGCTCCACCAGATGAAACACATCAAGGGCCTTGGGCACCGGCGCTGTTGGAGAGGTACCTTCCTCACACAGCAGATGCTTGCTCAGGATGCTTACAGTGAGGCTTGTTTTCCCCTTCTCTGACACAGAAACAACAAAGTCAAGGTTTTTCTTCTTCTCCAGCTTCATTGCCCTCTGGAGAGATAATTTGGAGAACTCTTGAGCAGACTGTCAGCTCTGGCTCCTTTTTGTGAGCTGTTCTCCTTGGCAGTAGGGACATTGCCTGGACCCTGCAGCCCCCCCAGACCTTTCCCTTCCCCTAACTGGGAAGGGAAAATTCGGGGCTGGGGTGGTGACGCTCTGAACCATATAATAGGAGGGCCGTGAGAGCAATCCTCAGGCTTCTGCAGTATTTTCTCCTGGATGTATATTCAGTAGCTCCTTGTTTCTCACAGCTGCTGAGGGTAGACATCAGCCTCCTTGATTTGAACAGCACAGCCTTGGACTCGGCACTGAAGGTCTGCTTTGCTCCGGTGCCCCGAGGCGAGCTCCTGGTGTCCACTTCTTCCAATAAAATCCTCGTGCTCGATGCAAAAACGGGACGACTGGTGCGAGAGGTAGGACCCTGTGAAATTCCTGCACTGAGATCTTGTGCCATATGGGGCTTTGGCGCTTCATGTTGCTGTAGGAGGCTAAATGAGAGAAGAGCTGCTCATCCTGGTGGATAGATGATGGTAAAGCAGTGGATGTGGTCTATCTTGACTTTAGTAAAGCATTTGACACCATCTCCCACAGCATCCTCGCAGCCAAACTGAGGAAGCGTGGCCTGGACGATGGGGTAGTGATGTGGAATGTGAACTGGCTGAAGGATAGAAGCCAGAGAGTTGTGGTCAATGGGACGGAGTCTAGTTGGAGGCCTGTATCTAGTGAAGTCCCTCAGGGATCAGTACTGGGATCAGTATTATTCAATGTATTCATCAAGGACTTGGATGAGGGAGTAGAGTGCACTGCCAGCCAGTTTGATGATGACACCAAACTGGGAAGAGTGGCTGACACGCCAGAAGGCCATGCTTCCATCCAGANTTGTGTCCAGTTCTGGGCCCCTCAGTTCCAGAAGGACAGGGAACTGCTGGAGAGAGTCCAGGGCAGGGCTACGAGGATGATGAAGGGAGTGGAGCATCTCCCACAGGAGGAAAGGCTGAGGGAGCTGGGTCTCTTCAGCTTGGAGAAGAGGAGACTGAGGGGTGACCTCATGAATGTTTATGAATATGTAAAGGGTGAGTGTCAGGAGGATGGAGCCAGGCTCTTCTCAGTGACACCCAATGACAGGACAAGGGGCAATGGGTGCAAGCTGGAACAGAGGAGGTTCCTCTTAAATGTGAGGAAAAACTTCTTCCTGGTGAGGGTGATGGAACACTGGAAGGGGCTGCCCAGAGAGGTTGTGGAGTCTCCTTCTCTGGAGACATTCAAACCCCGCCTGGAGGCGTTCCTGTGTGACCTGCTCTGGGTGTTCCTGCTCCGGCGGGGGATTGGACTGGATGAGGTTTCAAGGTCCCTTCCAATCCCTGTAATTCTGTGATTCTGTGATCCTGGAGTCCACAGGCCTCAAAGAACCACGAGGGGCAAGCGTTGTAGCTACCCTAGTGCGATCGTGCTCAGGGTGAGCCTGAGCTTGTCCTTGCTTTCCATGCTGTCACGCTCTTGTCCTCCTGCTGAAGCTTAAGAAAGGATGTGAACCACCTCAGTTAATGCTGCCAGTGTCATTTCTTGTCCTCAGGTGTCTCCCGTGCACAAGGTGTCCTGTTCTTCTTTGGCGCTGAGCAAGGACGGCAGGTACCTGCTCACTGCCGGTGACAGAGTTATCAAAGTGTGGGACTATCGGATGCGCTTTGACGTCAACTTCCAGGTACTTCCCCCAAAAGGAAGGGAAGGGGCTTAGCGTTTCTGAATCCCTGGAGATCAGCAAAATACCCTCCGTGGGACTTAACCCGGTGTCCCCAGTCCCAGTCTGCCCAGCAGCTGAGAAGCATAGCCCTATTTCCACATTCTAATAACACCCATTGCTGGGCATGGATTGGGGCTACCAAAGCACCTCACATAGTGAGACCCTCTGCGAAGGACAGAGGTGGGTATCCCCCCTGTGCTGAGGACAAAGCCACCCAGAGAAGAAAATGCCTCGTCCAGGGCTTCTGAGGTTTTAAGAGCTTTTGAGGGTTTTCAGCCTCTGCGTGTTTCTCCAGATCTTTATGTTGAAGGTCAACCCCAGGTTGATCAAGTCAAGGTCTGAGCGCTGTAAGTGTGATGCTGGCCTCTGAGGGCATCTTCTGCCGAGTAAACACCAGTTACACAGGGGCTGGGAGCGGAGTAACCACCGTGGTGATGGAGCAGTTGAAGGTGTGCTCTTTCCCAGGTCTACATCGGCCACTCAGAGCTAGTGCGCCAGGTGGCCTTCACCCCAGACCAACGGCACGTCATCAGCGTTGGAGATGCCATCTTCCTTTGGGATTTCCTGGCTCTGCCTGCGGAGAGGTCACCCCAAGACAGGTAAAGGCACTGTGCTGGGCAGTGCCTTCTCCTTCCTGTCACCTCCCCTGCCCTGTCACCTCTGGGTGTAACACCAGTCCCCTTGCCTTTCCAGGGCTCCTTCCTCTGAGTCCGCTCTGCTGCCGGGAGCAGGTGAGTTTGCCTTCTCCCGTGAGTTGTGTTGGCCAGAAGGTTGGGTGCTCTTCATGGCAGAGAGTAGGGGTTGGGTTTTTTGGTTCCTTCCCTCAGAGGGTCAGACAGCAGGGCTCTAACCAGCTAATTAACCCCAAGGCTCAGTCTTCAACTAACTAGCACCTCTCGGTGGCAGTCTGAGCAGATGTTCTGATGTTCTGAGCAGAGCTGCTCTGGGTTTTCTGGTAGGTCTTTCAGCTTTTGTCTCTCTTTCTCCTTCTGTCTCCCTTTCTCTGCCCTCAACATCCCTCTCTCTCTGTCCCTCCTTTTCTTGAAGGACAGAGGAGAAGTGGCTTCTCCTGTGTTGGTGGAAGCTGGAGAAATGAGCTTGGAGGTATCACTATGGATCAAACCAGGAGGACAAGAGGATCTCTAAAGGGTGAAGGAATTTACACAAACCTTTTTCTTTTCACAGAAGGGGGCTCTGAGAAGCTAAAGGATGCCTCTGAGACACCTCGGCAGACAGTTCCCCTTCCGTTGTTGTCCTCACCACCATGTCTGGATGCCAGTGCTCTCCACAAAGCGGGATGTCCAAGTAAGAGCAACTGCTTGCAGGAGAGGGGAAAATTGATCTTGTTTTAGGAGAAACTCCTTGCCGAGTTGAGCTGCTGCCCATGAGCCCCCATCCTGACAGCCCAGTCTGCACTTTCCTTCCCCTCACTTGGACAAAGCCAGCCAGAGGTGTTGGGGTTCAGCACCCCTTTATCCTCCTTACACCAGGCTCCTGGCACAGCTTCTCTGAGGGCCGTGGTTAACACCTTGCTGGATGTATCCAGGAGGAGGAAATGTCTGCTTTGACCTCCACCTTCACAGATGGGCTGTTACACAGAAATCAAAACGCCAGTCAGACACGAAGGACTAGGATGGCTCTGTCCTCTCACTCCTTGTTCTCTTCAGGTATTTTTTCTGAGTCGGACAAAGAGGAGGAAGCGGGTCTGCCAAGCAGCAGCAGGATGGTGGGCAATGGAGAGGAAGATGCCTCGGCCCCTGTGGCGGGCAGAAACGAGGAGCTGCTTGTTGTGAGACCTAAAGTCAGGCAGGAGAGCTCAAGGTCTCCTGGAGAACTAGCAAACGGTAAATCAGGGGTATTCCCACCTTCTCCAGAGCATGGCTCCTTAGTGGCACTGTGCGCACAGGCCTGCATGACAGCTTGGTGGGAAAAATAAAGAAAGATGATTATTAGTGTGGCACAGATAGACCCAGACACGTGCTCTGAGCTGTGAGACAAAGGGGAGCAACGTGTCCCTCGGGGTTCTTCCCTTTGGGTGTGATTGACCGAGGGGAAAGTCAAGCGTCAGGGGAAGCTCAGGCTCGTCCCCTTGGCTCTTTCCCTCCTTCCCACACCACCAGCCCCTCTTCAGCTGGGAGCCCTTAGCGTTTCGAAGTGGCACGTTCTATTAAACCTGTCGGAAATTAAAGCTCCTGATGCCTCTATTCTTTGTGTGGTAGAACCCAGAAAGGAGACCAAAAGTCCCAAGTCCCAGTGCTCCGTCCGACCAGATTCCTACCGGCATTTCACCCCTCGCTTCAAGGCATCGGCGCTCCCCGAGGTGAGAGCTGTGCCAGGGCTGGGTCCTTGGGGGGCAGGTGACAAATGGCCAGGGGGAGGCGGGGGGAGCGAATTTTCCAAATTTGCTTCCGTTATCTTCTCTCCTTGAAAGCAGTTTGGGAAACACATTCAGTTCGAAAACCCTTGACTTTAGTCCCCCTCTCTGTGGGCAGTTCTTTCTGGACTAGTAAAAAGCTAGTTGCCACCAATTCTTATTTATTTACTTATTTATTTTATTTATTATTGTTTTGTCCCCACTTCTCTTCCCCATTGGAATGGCTACATCTGGTTTTGCTGCTGCGGCTTCTCTTTTACGTGTAAAAGCGGGCACTTTGGTGTTGAATGTGAAAATGTGTGAACATTGGCACGGCCTCTGTGTGTGTGTGTGTGTGTGTGTGTGTGTGTGTGTGGGAGTGTGAGCGCNAAGTCAAGCGTCAGGGGAAGCTCAGGCTCGTCCCCTTGGCTCTTTCCCTCCTTCCCACACCACCAGCCCCTCTTCAGCTGGGAGCCCTTAGCGTTTCGAAGTGGCACGTTCTATTAAACCTGTCGGAAATTAAAGCTCCTGATGCCTCTATTCTTTGTGTGGTAGAACCCAGAAAGGAGACCAAAAGTCCCAAGTCCCAGTGCTCCGTCCGACCAGATTCCTACCGGCATTTCACCCCTCGCTTCAAGGCATCGGCGCTCCCCGAGGTGAGAGCTGTGCCAGGGCTGGGTCCTTGGGGGGCAGGTGACAAATGGCCAGGGGGAGGCGGGGGGAGCGAATTTTCCAAATTTGCTTCCGTTATCTTCTCTCCTTGAAAGCAGTTTGGGAAACACATTCAGTTCGAAAACCCTTGACTTTAGTCCCCCTCTCTGTGGGCAGTTCTTTCTGGACTAGTAAAAAGCTAGTTGCCACCAATTCTTATTTATTTACTTATTTATTTTATTTATTATTGTTTTGTCCCCACTTCTCTTCCCCATTGGAATGGCTACATCTGGTTTTGCTGCTGCGGCTTCTCTTTTACGTGTAAAAGCGGGCACTTTGGTGTTGAATGTGAAAATGTGTGAACATTGGCACGGCCTCTGTGTGTGTGTGTGTGTGTGAGAGTGTGTGAGCATGCACATGTGCCTGCTCGCGATGGGCCTGACCCATCCATCCCTCGGGAGCTTCTTTTAAAGCCAGTGCCTTTATTTTTCTTGCAGAATTTCTTACCTCCTCCAGCTGGTGGCGAGGTGTTGAAGCTGAAAGCAGTCATTGGCTACAACGGGAACGGCAGAGGGAATATGGTGTGGAACCCGGACACAGGTACCACCGGGAAGGCTCTGGAGGGCTGTGGGGAGGTGTGTGCCTGACCCACAGTGATGATGCTCAGTGGAAGCTCAACATTTCCTGGCAACTCATGAAGCCCCCACACACACCCTGGGCTGCATCCCTAGCAGTGTGGCCAGCAGGCTGAGGGGGGATTGTGCCCCTCTGCTCTGGGGAGACCACCTCCTCTCCCAATGCTGCCTCCAGCTCTGGGGCCACCAACAGCAGAAGGATATGGAGCTGTTGAAGTGGGGCCAGAGGAGGTGACAGAGATGCCACCAGGGCTGGAGCCCCTCTGCTGGGAGGATGGGCTGAAAGAGTTGGGAGGGTTCAGCCTGGAGAAGAGAAGGGTCCAGGAAAGCTGGGGAGGGAATCTGGATGAGGGAGGAGAGCCCTAGGAGGAGGGGGAAGGGTTTGCCCCTGCAAGAGGGGAGATGGAGCTCAGATGTGGGGAAGAAGCTCTTTGGTGTGAGGGTGGTGAGAGCGTGGCCCAGGTTGCCCCAGAGAAGCTGTGGCTGCCCCATCCCTGGAGGGGTTGAAGGCCAGGTTGGAGGGGTCTTGGAGCAGCCTGGTGTGGTGGGAGGTGTCCCTGCTCAGGGCCGGGGGTGGCACTTGGATGGCCTTTCAGGTCCCTTCCAACCCAAACCATTCTGTGATTTAGATGTTGAGTTGGGATCTTGGTCTTAATAAAATCCAGTAACTCTTCTTTGCTGTTGGCGTTGTCAGGGGCAGAGTTGGGCTTCAGTTTTGGACTGGAGAGAGTGAAGTGAAATCTCTCCCAAAGGACATCTGTCCTCCTTTCTCCAGGCTGGAGTGATACCCAAGAGCTTTGCTTTACCCGGGTTAGAGGAGGTGAGATTTGTCCTTACTTTCCCCTCCGCCCAACAGGAAGGATGCTGACGGGCTGCGTAGAAACATCAGCTTTTTACATATTACTGGGGGAAAAAAAAGGAAAAAGAAAAGAATTTTTTTGAATTGCAACGTAGGTTGTAGCGGGTGCTGTGTGTGAAGCCTTTACATGGAAACATCCCATCTCCTCTTCTTCCTCCTCCTCCTCCTCCTCTGCCAGGCTTCTTCGCCTACACCTGCGGCTGCCTCATCGTGGTTGAAGACCTGCACTCGGGATCACAGCATCACTGGCTCGGTCACACCGAGGAGATCTCTACCCTTGCCCTCAGCCACAATGCCCAGGTGGGAGAGGCTCCTGCTTCCCCGGGATGGGTTCTGTCTGGGTCGGTTTGGGCTAAAGGAACATCACAGGCTAAGGTCTCAGTTATCTCTTCCTGCTTCTGCCTCTGCTTTGTGGACACCTGGGGTTATGGAAGGACAGTAAGTGGTTTTGGAGCCTTGTGGTGGCTCAGCGTGACAGTAAAGTCTTCTGTCCTCTGGGTGATGCCTCCTGCCGTCAGCTGATGGATGTTGTCACAGACTTCTCCGTTTGCCAACCACATCGCTTTAATTTGAGACTAATAGTTGCTAAGACTAACTGAGGAAGTGTTCCCTAATTATTTACCAAGGTCTCAGCGACAACATGTTGTTCTCTTAGGTCCTGGCCTCTGCCTCAGGGGAGAGGAGTGGAAACTCTCCTTGTCAGATCTGCATCTGGAACGTCCAGGATGGGCTTTGCGCAGCCAATCTCTTCCATCACGAGACCCAAGTACAAGCCATGGCGTTCTCTGGGGATGACAGGTTCCTTGTCACCCTGGGTGAGTACACCCGTAACACAGGCTGTGGGGGCAGGAGATGGGTACCGGCAAGACCGGTACTGGGCTCTTGGGTGTCAAGCTCTTGCTCAGTAGCCACAGGACAACGCATAATGCAGCATGTAGAGCTGCAAGAGGACATCTCGGGTCCTCTCTTGGAATTCTTTGCTGCTAAACGTGCTTCCAGGGGGTTGGTGGCAGCGTTTTGAGGGGAAACATCCCCTACACACACTCTTGTGCCTCTCGGCCACAGGTTCCCCTCAGCTCCCCTTCAGTCCTTTCTCACTGCCGCAGCTGGCTCGTTCTTCTTGAAGTTACAGCTTTCTCCTGCCTTCCCAGTGCTTGTCAAGCTCTGTGTGAATAGTTTGCAGTTAATATATATGGTATCCAAAGGGAAAAGCCTTTTTTCTGGACTTCTAATTGCTGCTGACGTGGAATTGCATGGAAGTTGTAGCCAGGCTTCAAACTGCGAGCCTCCTGCCAGGCAGCGATGCCAGCACAAGATGGACACTCAAGCTGTCTGTTTTTATTTACGCAGGGGACATTTAAAGGACAAACATGCAATTAGGGGGTTCTTGTTTTGCCTGAGAGAGGACCTGCCGAGCAGGCAATACGCTCTCTCCAGGGTGGTGAGGCTGCCCTTAGGTAAAAAAATAGTGAGCTTTACTGGAGAGAAAAGGAGGTTTGTGCCCTCCCTAGGAGAGGAACCCCCCCCTTCCTCCATCTCTGAGGTCTGAGAGGAGAAAAGCTGGAAGTCTCCACCGAGGTTGTGGAGCCTGGGAAAAAGCAGCAGGGAGAGCATTGTCCTCCAGAGATCTCTGGGAGCTGAGATCTCTTGCCGTCACCGAGGTCAGTGCCTTCTGCCGCCACCCAGACACAGTGGCTTCCACCCACAGTGAGCTCCCAGCTCGGCTTTGACCTCAGCAAAGGTGACATCCCTTTTGTGTGTGGCGAGACGGTTGTTAGCCCTCGTGACGGGAGGACTGCCGTGTGTGGGGCAGGCACTGAGGCTGTTAATTAGCTCCTAAGGATGTAGCAACGGCAGAAAAAGCTGTTCTGTGCTGAAATCCCTGCCCTGCCTGCCACCAGCCGGTTGGGATGCTGGCTGCAGAGCCCGCTGCGGGGCCAAATTGGCTCCAGCCCCCAGCAGGAAACGCTTGAGCTGGTTCTACCTGCCCAGAGCCTGGGTGCGGATCCATCACGCTGCGTAGCTTTTGCTGGGTGCCCAAGGAGCCGTGTGGGTGCCCGGGACGTTGTTTCACAGCAGTTGTCTCTGAACCACTGGATGAGGGAGTGACGAAAACGATGCGTGCCCTGTGTCTGCTTGCAAATATCCTGAAGCTGTAGAATTTCCTCCCCAACTTTCTTTCACGTTCTACCCAGGGGATTACAGCGATCGAACCATCGCGCTCTGGAATACCTCCACTTATGAACTCCTCTCCTCCACCTGTATCTCGGAGCCAGTCCACGACGTGGCTTTTAGTCCCCTCTCCCACAGAGACCTGGCCTGCGTGGGGAAGGGAGCCGTGACATTTTGGCTGTTGGAGCAGCAGGGAGCTGGTGTCAACCTCAAGGTAAACCTCAGCTTTACCTTCTTCTAAAATTGCTGTCCAGTGTCTCCGGCTTCTTTTCGCAAGCCCCGGGTGAGTGCAGTGGAGGCTCTGCCCACACAAGTCTGAGAGAGCTGCTGGTTTCTCTCAGTGAGATGATGTTTGGTTTGAGGAAGAGGAGGCTGAGGGGAGACCTCATCGCTCTCTACAACTTCTTGAGAGGACGCTGTAGAGAGGTTGGTGCTGGTCTCTTCTCACAGGCAATTAGTGCTAGAACAAGAGGGAATGGCTTCAAGCTGCACCAGGATAGGTTTAGGCTGGACATGGGGAAAGAATTCTTCTTGGAAAGAGTGGTCAGACCCTGGAATGGGCTGCCCAGGGAGGAGGTTGAGTCACCATCCTTGAATGTGTTTCAGAATCATTGGGATGTGATGTTGGGGGATCTGGTGTAGGGGAGAACTTTGTCAAGTGGGGCTGATGGTTGGACTCGATGATCCCAAGGGTCTTTTCCAACCTGGGTGATGCTATGTTGGCTGCCCATAAGTGGCTTTCAGTTGTGTTGGAGGCATTAACTGCATAAATTGAGGAGAGGAGAAGGGCAGTTTTTTCCTGATGTAGGTAAGCACCATATTCTCTTTGACATCTCTGTTTTATGTGCTCCGTCAGGTACATCGAGCCCCTGCCCCTGACATGTTAGGGACGGTGGAGCTGACATCTCTCTGTTACGGTGCCGAGACTCTTCTTTATACTGGAACCAACTCAGGCCAGATCTGTGTGTGGGACACTGAGACCAACTGCTGCTTCATGACGTGGGAGGCCGACGAGGGTGAAATTGGTGGGTGCAGATGCCCCGGGCTGCCAAATACCCTGCAGATAGCAGGGCTGTAACAAATTTTTACGGGAACTCGTTAGGAAAGAAGTGCAGCGAGCTTGCAGGGCTTCCAATTTCAAAAAACCAGTTTGCTGTGGTGATAAAGGATGCATGGGGTAGCAATGGATCTGGGTTTCCCTGGGTTTCCACTTCTAATCTGTAAAAACACCGGGTATTGGGCTGTAAAAGACCCCTGCTGCCCTGCACGGAGGAATCGGTGGGCTGGCTGTCAGGAGCCCGCTTGGGGTGCTGGCAGAGAGCAATGGATATTCAAGGGTGCCTTTTATTCCCCCCTGGTCCCTCGCCCCCCCCAAGGTGTGCTGGTGTGTGGGCACGACAAGCTGGTGAGCGGCAGCAACACCAAACGCATCCGCCTGTGGGCAGTGGCTGCCGTGCAGGAGCTGAGGCTGAAAGGTCCCGATGCCAGGTAGGAGGCCCTTGTCCCCGCTGTCCCTGTCCCCATCTCCAGAACACTCTCATGCTCTCGAGGTGCTCTTCCCCTCCTCTGGCAGCTTCCAGGACCTGCCTGAGGGGTGGCTTTTCACAGGCAGGCAGCGGCTCTGCCTGCAGCCTGGTGCTCTTCATCCTTAGCTTTTCCCATGGCCGCTGTTTCTTTCTGTCTGGAGCTTTTTTCCTGAACTTTTGCCACAGGTAGCTGAACCCTCTTAAACTCCACCCGTTTCCAGTGTTACCATGCCTGAAGTTTGGCTTGGTGATTTGTAGGAAGTCCTTTAAAGAGAGTCGGTGGAAGTACAGGACCTTGGTTTCTTCTCTCACGCTGTTGTGTCCCCTATTTTCTTTCTTTCCTGTAAATGTAACGGTGGTCACCGTTGAATGGAGCGCCTCATCAAACCATTCATCTGCAAACACGCAAGATGAATTAGAAATACACAAGCCTTATTAGAAAATTGCACTTAAAGGAGGCGGGGTGGCTGTTCCAACAGTTGAGCTGGTCCTTCTTGCATCCTCCTTTCTGCCAGCTCTACCTCAGTCCTGCTAGAACATGAGATCACTCTCGACGGGACGATCGTCAGCGCAGCCTTTGATGACTCTCTAGAGATGGGAATTGTGGGTACCACGGCGGGAACGCTGTGGTATGTCAACTGGACGGAGAGCACAAGCATCAGACTCATCAGCGGCCACAAGAACAAGGTTAGAGGGGCTGGGCTGGGACAGGGGGTTTGTCCCGCAGAGCAGCCAGTGCTGTGTGTGCTCTCTGTCCTGGGAAGCGAGTATGGGCTGCAGAAATGTTCCATGGGGAGAGGACAGGGAGCTGCAGGGCTCACTAGTGTCAATGCATGTCCATGGAGGAGTCTAGAGGGAGCTGTGCATCCCAAGGAGTTCAATATTAAGAAGTCTGAGCTCAGCCACTTGAGCCTGAGGTGTTGAGGAGCCTCTGCCCGGGGAGCAGCAGCTCTGGGCTTTCTGCTGCAGTGGAAAAATGCAGTTTGCAGTCACGAAATCATCAGAGTTGGAAGGGACCTGCAGAGCTCACCCAGTCCCACTCCCCTGCTAAAGCAGGGTTGCCCAGAGCACATCACTCAGGGCTGCATCCAG
>VXBJ01001410.1:10924-22973 GCA_013400055.1 Nycticryphes semicollaris | reverse complement strand
GTGGTTTGCTGCTCCATTTGCCCATTTGGTTTGGTTTGGTTTGGTTTTTGTTAATAAAGAAAAAAAAAAGAAAAAACCACCCCAAAAAACAAAACAAACAAGTGGAAAACCGAAGCCGGGAAGTCTGGGGGGCTCCGGCCACCAGGGGGTGCTGTTTGTTGCCGGCGCCGCTCTGCGCCGCCGCTCGCTGGTGCGGCCGGAAGTGGCGGGAGGAGGCGGTGGCGGCGGCCCCGGGAGCTGCGGCGGCGGCGCCGCCATGAAGCGGGACGTTCGTATCCTCCTCCTCGGGGAGGGTAAGGCGGGCGGTGGAGGAGGAGGGTTAACCCTCGGGGTGTGTCCCCCGCCACCGGGAGGGACTCTCCTTTGTGGGGGGGAAACCCAGGAGAAGCGGCTGGGCTGGGCCGGGCCGGGCCGGGCCGGGCTGGGCTGGGCTTGGCCGTGGTCCCGGAGATGTGTCCCCTGTTATGATGGCCCCGGTAGCAGTGCCCTCCGGTCGTTGTTTCTGCTGGTTCCTGCGGGCGGGGGCCTTCTAATGGGTTCCCTTCGGTAGCTCCAGGCGAGCCGGGCTGAAGCACAGTCCCGCTTTACCGGCCTCCGCCCCCAGGGCTCCCGCAGGGCACGGACACCGACGTCCCCGTCGCCCGCGGGCCGAGCCGCCCCAGTACCCCGCGGGTGTGATTTACGCTGGCTGCTGCCAGGCTGGTGCCAACATCTTGCCTTTCTTTCCTAGCCCAGGTGGGGAAGACATCCCTGATCATGGCTCTGGTGGGCGAGGAGTTCCCCGAAGAGGTGAGTGTGATGGGGAGCCCCTGGTCCCCTCCATGGGTGCCCTGCCAGGCAGGCTGTGTCCCGTGTGTCCCCGAGGAGGGGGTGTCCAGGAGGTGCATGTAGCTCCAAGGGGACTGGTGATGGTCGTGGGGCTGTTTCAGGTGAGCTTAAGCCTGTAAGGACCACACAGAGCTCCAGCTGAAACAGTGTTGGCTCCAGTTTTTCTTCTAATTCCCGACTTGGGGTACCACCTGCCCCTGGGAGGGGTGTAGATACCTCCCACGGCCCCACTCCCTGTTGCTGCCACTGCCGTGATGGGTCTAGGGGTCTTTGCATTCACCAGCACAGCAGCCCCTGGAGTCCAGCCTTTCCCTGCATGGCAGCACCATTTGCTCCCCAGCTCTAGCCTTGCTGTGGTGGCACCAGTACAGAGCCCTTGGAAGGGGCCAGGCTGATTTCCTTGCCCTTCTGTGTGTGTCTGGGGAAACGCCTGGTGCTTTGAGCTGGGCTGTCAGAGGAGCAGCATCTAGCCTGCTTACAAGTTCCCCTCGGGGCCTCTGGCTTAGTGGTTCACTGTCTCCATCACAGTATGGATAGGGAATCGATATCGGTCTGTCCAGGCGTGTTTGTCCTAGGTGCCTTTTTCTGCTGCTCAGGAGCAGATGGTACCCTCTGTGATGTTTGTGCTGGGGAAGCATCAGCTCCAGGGGCACGGGGGAGGACTGGCTCCATGCACCTTCCCATGCTCTCGCAGCAAAGCCCGGGCAATCAGCTTAGTGCTTCTTCCAGCTGCTGAGAGGTCAGGCTGGAGAGTTGGGGGAGAGCTGAGGGCTTATCTCCGGAGCTGTAGCGCGGGCAGCAGCAGAGACTTGTCTGAAAGCTGGTTTCCCTTCCCCTCCCGTGCCATCAGATGTGTCTCGAGGGAGGAGTTGGGGCTTAGAGGTGGTTAGAAGTTTCACGATGAGGGCTAAAATGTAGTGAGCTGAGCCACAGCTGCAGCCCAGTGGGCCAAGAGCGACCTGTGATCTTGGAGCTCATCCTGCCCTGGCAGGGAGGGCGCTGGGCAGCGATTGCGTGGGGGACCTGAAGTCCCCTTGTCACCTGTTCTCGGTTGCATTCAGTATAGCTGACTGGAACAGAGTCTGCTGGCTTTGCAGGTGCCCCCTCGTGCAGAGGAGATCACCATCCCAGCTGATGTCACCCCCGAGAAGGTCCCCACCCATATAGTGGACTACTCAGGTAGGTCCCCGTCCCTCCTTGCTCCCTGTCAGCCCGCTTCTCCCCTTCTCTGCCCAGCTAAGGGCTGCTGGGGATGGTTGGTGACAGTTGGTGACGGCTCTCTTCTCCGTCCAGAGTCAGAGCAGACGGAAGATGAGCTGCAGGAGGAGATTGCCAAGGTGAGAGGGGATGGACAGGGCGTGTGTTGTGGGACAGGAGCTCATGGTGGCCCAAAGCCCCACAGCTGGCCGGTGGCACGTGGCTGCTGGCTCTCCCCATTAGCCACCCGGAGCTGCGCAGGCACTCGGTTATCTGTGGATTAATGCTATCGGTTTGTTTAATCCTTCTCTGTCTTGTAAGCTGTTGTGTGTGGCTTGTCCTAGCCCTCTGGGGAGCCTCCAGAAGGAGAGCGGTGGGGGGCAGCTTGCTGCCCACCGGGAGGTGGAGGAGGCTGCTGAGCAGATGATGTGCTTTTAGCCTTGAGATGTTCCCCACGGACTCAGAAGGGGGAGAAAACCAGTTGCTGAGCTTGGGCGAGAGCCCCCCTGCTCCCTACATGAGGTCCTTGTGGCTGCCTGATGAAGCAGTGGCACAAAGGAGTTGTTTTGGGAGCTGGAGCCCCGGGGAGCACTGGGTGGGGAGGGATGAGGGTTCCCACATTCCTCAGAGCATCCATGGAGGAATAATCCAGCTGCCTGGCTGGGGTGGGCCCAGCTGCTCTTCTCCGCCCTGGGATTAATCTCGGCTCCGCACAGAGGACCTTTTGATTACTGATATTAAAACATTCTCTCCCCTCCCCTGTGTGCTCACGGGAGCAAAGCTATTTAATCCCTCCGCCTCGATGGCTAACGGCCAAGGAGGTGGGTCGGTGGGTGGGGGGGTGTCCTGCTCCCTCCACCCAGACAGAAAGAGTGTACAGGGGCTTAAAGCGGCTCTGGGAAATCCTGCCTAAACCCTTGTGTGTCCTCGGGATTAGCACTAAACTCTCTCCTGAAAGGGCCAGTGATTCCTCCTGTCTGCTTCAAATAAAGCACCAGTGTGGGTGCTGGCGGGGAAGTGGGGGGGGGTGGGGGTGGCCACTGGGTCAGCACAGGCCACAGGCAGAGCTGTGGTGGGGGGACAGCGAGGTGTGGGAGCAGGAACCAGGCGTGGGGGCAGATGTTTGTGGCAGCTGCCGGGACATGGGGCTAAAGGAGAGGAGCGAATCTCTGGGGTGGGTGCGCCGTGGGGACCCTCATTCCCCGACTCTCTGTCTCTTCTTTCTTGCAGGCCAACGTGGTCTGTGTGGTGTACGATGTCACCAAGGAGGCCACAATTGAGAAGGTAATGAGTCCCCTGCGGAGCCCTGAGTGGCCCAGCTCACCCAGAGGGGAAGTGGTGCCCAGCACTGGGTGCTTCATGGCTTTTTGGTGTGGATGGGTACCAGTGCTCCCCAGCCCTGCAGGGATTGGGGGGTAGAGACCCCCTGGAAGCAGAGATAGGCAGAGAACAGCCCCGTGTTGGCTGTTGCTTGCTGGGGCCGGGGCGGGGGACACGACACGACTGGCTGGTCACATCCTTCTGCTGGCATCCAGCATCCCTGGGTCTGCTCTGCCTGCTGGTGCAGGGGAACGTCAGGCAGATGACTGTGGGGGCCCACTGGCTGACACAACTCCTGTGCTGGGAGCTGCCTCTTCCTCCCCATCCTGCCCTGATGGGCCTTCCCCTCTGCTCCCCTTTCAGATTCGCACAAAGTGGATCCCCATGGTGAACGGAGGCCTCGAAAAGGGCTCCAGGTACTGCGTGTGGTGTGGTCTTTGGGGGCATGGGACTAAAGGGATTATGGAGGCTGTGGCGTGCTCATCAGCCTCTCCTCCTCCTGAAGTTACCGAGATTAAACCAGTTTTGGGGCTTGTGGGTCAGACCACTTGTAGGAGAAGAACGGGAGGGCTTTTTTACTAGGTTGAGCGACACAGGACTAACTTCTAACGCTGGGGAAACCTGCACTTTTAAAAGATTCCAGTGTCTGAATTCATGGAAATGTTTACTTTACAGCCAGCCAGGCTCTGTGGGATTCAAGGTCTCGGTGTTTTCAAGCTTTGCCTGGTGTGGGGACGAGGAGGAGCGAGACCTGGGCGCTTGACCCAGGCTGTAAACAGGGTTATTCCATACCATGAACGTCACGTTCATTATAAATTAGGAAGTTTGGTGGGTAGCTCTTGTTCTCCCTTGATGGTGACAGTCCAGAGAACCCCTTGCCCTAGTGCCGGAGTCCTGAGCCTTTCCCTTTCCCCTGAAGCCACAGAGTTCACAGGGTTCCACATGGGCTGGGGGTGCACGGCTTCCTCTGATGGAATGGGCTGGGGGATAGTCCTAGTGTATTTTATATTAGTATCGAGATGAACACTGGTTCTTTATTACTATCGTTAATTATTTAGTCTTATCCTATTAAATCTATTTATATTTCGACCCTCCTGTTTCCTTGCTTTCCCCCCACTCCCCTTCCTGGGTGGGGAGGAGTCATCGGGTGAGGGAATAATTGTCTAAACAACAATAAATTGCTGTGGGTTTTCTCAAACCATAACACAGGTCTAGCTGAGGGAGGGGGTTCCTTCCACCCTTGATCTCTTCTCAGCCAGGCAGGAAGAGGAGGCTGCCAGGGGAGGACGGGAGCACAGAAGCTGCAGTCTGTGTGGTGGGTTTCTTGGGCAGAAGGCTGCTGTGCTGGATTAGAGGCTCCCGAACATATTGTTGCTGGGTGAAAGCGTAAGCAGGATCAGGCAGTCTGTTTCTCCAGATGGATGCTCCCGGCCGTGGGAGGCAAGAAAGCTGCTGTGGACCTTGCAGAGGAGGGTGGGGAGGGCTCCCCAGGCTGCTGAGACCAAGAGAGGGGTGGCCTCAGTCATGCTTTCTGACGCTGCCTCTTTTTTTCCCCCCCAGGATTCCCATTATTTTAGTGGGAAACAAGTCTGACCTGCAGGTGGGGAGCTCCATGGATGTCATCCTGCCCATCATGAACCAGTTCTCGGAGATTGAGACCTGCGTGGAGGTGAGGGAACCAGAGGGTTCCTGCAAAGGCTCCCTGAGGGTAGGAGAGCTTGTCTGGTGTAAGCTGGGGAGCCTTCATACCCTGCTCACGTTGCTCTGCTGGAGTACACCCTATCTGGGTCTTGAGGGCCTGTGCTTTGGGCTTTCTGCCCTTTATCTTCCTTACAGGGAGTGGGTTTCAGTGTCTCCCTACTCTGGCTATAACTGGTGTTGGAGTCACCTGCAGCCCCTCTTGGCTCTGGTGCTGTGGAATGGGCACAGTGAAGCCAGAGCAGGAGTTTTCCTTTTTATATTTTCCTAGCAGTGGGTAGTCGTTGCTCTGTGCTTTGATGCACAACCTGCCTGGCTCAGGGACCTCCAATCATCCTCCTTCTGCCCTTTGTCCCTACTCACGGGCTTGTCTCTTCCTTTGAATTCCCTCCCCAGTGCTCTGCCAAGAACCTCAAGAACATCTCTGAGCTCTTCTACTACGCCCAGAAGGCTGTGCTGCACCCCACTGCTCCCCTCTACGACCCAGAGGAGAAGCAGGTAGGAAAAGCACCTCTCACAGCCCCTGGAAGAATCTGCGCTCTGCCCTGGGGCTGTGCCTTTTGTCCCTGCGTAGGAGGGTGGAAACTTTGGGCCAAAGTAGCCAGAATCAAGGGGCAGTTGTTACCCAAAGGGGGAGCCAAAGGGAGGGGAAACCACCCATCTCCCATGCTCTGCTGAGTATATCCAGGCCAGAGAGGCCTGCAAGGACCAGGGGTGCATTGGGGTAGAAGCTCTCCTGCTCCAGATTGTCTTTTAGCCGTGGTGGGAAGGCTCTGGGAGACACCTTCCCACGTGGCTTGTCCTGTTTCTGATTCCCAGCTCTACTGTGGCTGGGGAACTGGCCTAGCTGGACTGTGCTCTCAGCCAATGCGGGAAGGAAACCCCTCTGCACGTACCGGGTTTGAGGAGGCAGGAGGAAGGGCCAGGCTGAAAGTCCTGCCCTGGTTTTGTCACCGTGATTTTTCCCTCACAGCTGAAACCCGCCTGTGCACGAGCCCTGACCCGGATTTTCAACCTCTCGGACCAGGATAACAACCAGATCCTTAGTGATGATGAACTCAACTATTTCCAGGTAGGGCTGGCTGCAGAGCTGAGATATTCCCAGTTCCTTGTGGAAAGCCCCTGGGGTCTCTTTTCCTTCCAGTCCCAGGCAGAAAGGCTGCCCCACTCCTGATGCAGCCGTCGTCTTTGCATTCAGTTCTTCTGCTCTTGCACAAGGTGGGATCTCTGAGCACACAGGGATCCACACATTTTCCATCTTCACCAAGTTTGGGCTGAGTTTTCCTTGCAGCGAAGAGCAAGAGGCTCTGGAGATGTTGAGAGTGCTGTTGTTGGGATGCAGAGGAATAGGGTCTAAGCCCAGAATCCCTGAGCTGGATGGATTTTTCTCTCCTAGAAACACCATCTCCTTGTGGCAGGGGTGAGGGATGCTGGCAAGACAGAGGGTTGTGCTGTCTGTGTGCTTTGCTGATGATCACCTTCTTTCCCTTGGGAGGTAGAAGTCCTGCTTTGGAAACCCACTGGCTCCTCAGGCCCTGGAGGACGTGAAGATGGTTGTGTGGAAGAACACCACAGATGGGGTGCAGGACAACGGCCTGACGTTGAATGGTAATGGCACAAAGTCGCTGTGCCCCTTCCCAGTGAGGGATGGAGGGACCCTGTCCTCAGGCTGAGCCTCTTGGTGCTCATTCCAAGCCTAATTAGTCCCTCTCGTCAAAGCAAGACTGAGCCTGCTGTGGCTACCAGAGCTCTCTGTTCAAGCAGCCCGTTTTCCCAGGGAAAGCATGGTCCCTGAGAGCTGAACGCTTGGTTGGCCCCGCTGTGTCTGAGCCGCCTGGTTTCTCCTGCAGGTTTCCTCTTCCTCAACACACTCTTCATCCAGAGGGGCCGGCACGAGACCACCTGGACCATCCTGCGCCGCTTTGGATACGACGATGAGCTGGAGCTGACAGATGACTACCTCCACCCACAGTGGGTATCTTGCCACAGAGTGGGGCGGGCAAGGTGTGCCACCCCCGTGGGATGCAACTTTGGGTTCCTCAGCACCTTTGCTGGCTCCTTTCTGCACCCCAAGGTCCTTAGCTCATGGTCAGGCTCGTATGGTCTTCACCTTCCCCTCTGGTGAAGAGCTGACACCTGGGGTTGGCGACGAATGCAATGGTCCTTGGAGCTGCTTGACTGGGCTCTGGCTGTGACAGAGGTGGGCAGGGAGGTGGGGAACGGAGGCCTGTCCCTGACTTCCCTTGACATCAGCAAGGGGAGCGGGGGTTGAAGGCTGGTCTGTCTTTGCCTGAGCTGAGGCAGAACGGTTCTGTCAGGAGCAGCGAGCTGTCAGCACAGCCCTCCCGGCTGATTCTCCAGCTGCTGTCTCTGCTCCCTGCCACCCCGGAGGTGGTGATCTGGCAGTAATGAAAGGCTTTGGCTTGTGAGCTGCCTCGTCCTACCCCCCTTCCCCGAGACAGCAGGCTGCGTGGGGAGGCGACGGGGCCCGTGTTGGTGGAAAGCCTCCCCAGGGACAGGGCTGTGCCCTGCTGAAGCCCTGGGCACATTGCTGAGGGCTACTCCATCTCCCTGGCTGCTTGGGCAGCATGGATGTGCCATGGAGGGGCCACTGTCACCCTGGAGGCCTTCCCAAAGCGAAGGGCTGTGTCAAGAAACAGCCAGGCCTGGAGACAACCCCGAGCAGGGAGGGAGCTGGGAGTTGTGGGGTGAGATGTGGCTTGGCCGAAGACCCGCTCACGCACTGAGGGGGCTCACTTGGCTTTCTCCCCACAGGCTCCGCGTTCCTGACGGCTGCTCCACGGAGCTCAACCACTTGGGCTACCAGTTCCTGCAGCGGCTGTTTGAGAAGCACGACAAGGTGGGTGTTGGTGGAGCTGCCTGGGGAGAGGATGCTCTCTGCTGGGCTTGCACCTTTGGGTGCTCTTCTGCCCACCCCTGGAAGTAGTGCCAGCAAAGGGCTTGCTTTCTGTCCTCCCTTCGTGGCTTTTGGCCAAGGCTTTGGGAGCAGGAGGTGGCCACAGTGAGCTGTAGGTAGTCCAATGGCAGCGGCATGTCTAGGGTATGGGACTGTGACCACTACCCTTGACCAAAGGGCAACCAGTAAAGGTTTGGGCCTTCAGAGAATAGGTCTGAGTTGACATCAAACTGGTGTAGCCCCTCGTAGTGCCTGCCCTGCATCACATGAGGTGGGCAAGGAAAGTGGGCACAGAGAGAGGGAGAAAAGCAACCAATTTGTGCTATATTTTGGCTTTTTAGGGGAGTGAGAGAGAAGGGGATGTATTGGATGAGATGGCCCTGCTCGGATTCCTTATTCAGATGTTGGGGTGCACCTGGGGAAAGGCAGATCCTCCATGGCATGGCCCTCTGGCACACCAGCCTGAGGGTGCTGCCTTGGCATGTGGTCAGCTGGTGGCCCAGTGGCCACACACAGACCTTGGGTTAGTTGCCCTGTGGCGTGGAAGGGCAGACTGGGCCTGCGGGGTGGCTGTCCCCCGGGGTGGCTCAGGGCTGGTGGGGTGAGTGTGGACGGATCCTGCCCAGTAGCAGGGCTGGCACTGGTCCCAGCTGCCTTCACAGAACAGGATCTTGTCTCTCTCAGGCAGCGATGGGAGTCCCTGGGGCGCAGGCTCTTTGCACCCTCACGCAGCTCTGCCCTTGCTTGCAATTAGTTTCTGCCACGGAAAGCATCCCGGTGTCATTCTGCAGGGTGGCTTCTGTGCTGGGCACCCTCTCAGGACCTTGACAATGCTCGGCCTGGCTGCCACTCTGCGCGTGGGCCGTGTCCCGCCTTGGCTGCTGACTCCCCTTTTGTTTGGGCAGGACCAGGACGGAGCCTTCTCCCCTCCAGAGCTGCAGAACTTCTTCAGCGTCTTCCCCTGCGTGCCCTGGGGCCCCCAGCTCTACAACACGGTATGCACCACTGATAAAGGCCTGCTTTCCCTGCATGGATTCCTCTGCCAGTGGACGTAAGCTCAGTCCCTCTCCCCTTGCCTTTCCTCACATCCTTTAGCCCTTGCTGACCTCGTGGGCTTCCCGGTGTGCTCTGTCTCTCCAGGCTTGTGGCTTACCTGGATGTACGGCACTGCCTGGAGTGCCTGGGCTACCTGGGCTACCCCATCCTGTCGGAGCAGGACTCCCAGACACAAGCCCTGACCGGTACGGCCATGCCCTCCCCTCCTGTCGCTGCTGGGCCTCCCTCCTCTTGCTCACCCAACCTCTCTCCTGCCAGTGACCCGGGAGAAGAGGATCGACCTGGAGAAAGGCCAGACCCAGAGAAACGTCTTCCTCTGCAAGGTGCTGGGAGCCAGGGGCGCAGGCAAGTCCGCCTTCCTGCAGGCCTTCCTCGGCAGGAGCCTGGCGGTGAGTGGCTGGGGGTCCCGGCGGAGCAGGAGGCAGAGCCATCAGGCTGTTGAGCGATCTGCTGCGAGACTGCACCTCCCTTGCCCACGGCGAGGCCCCAGCGCCCCCGCAAAGGGCTTCACACCCCTCTCCAAGCTGTTGGTGCCAGTTACTGTGGTTCTTTCAAATCCTGTGGCTCTTTCCTCCTTAATTCTGCCTAAGGGCATGAGCCCCCTCCCTCCACTTGTCCCCAGGTTCTGGAGGGGGCTATGCCTTTCCTAAGTAGCCTCCCGAGGTGATGCTGGCTTTCCCTGATGGTGACAAACAGCCTCAGGTCTTGCAGCAGGATGGCCTTCAAGTGGCTGTTACACCCCGGGGCAGCGTGAAATGCTCTCCCTTCCCTCTTGCTGTCTGAGACAGTGTTTTCATCCGTGGCAGGCCCAGAGGGACAACCCAGGAGAGCCGTCCCTCTACGTGATCAACACGGTGCAGGTCAACGGCCAGGAAAAGTACCTCATAGTAAGTGAGGGAGAGGAGGGAATCGCTCCCGCGGCTGTCTCGTGGCAGTGCTGGGCTGTGGCCCCTCAATTTCTTGTGCAGGGTGGCACAGTCTGTGCTGTGCCAGTGTGAGAAAACCTCCCTCCAGACGGTGCTTTGCCACCGCGTCCTTTCTCCTCCTGCCCCAGCTATACGAGGTCAGCGCTGACGCCACGTTCACGAAGCCGTCGGACGCGGCCTGCGACGTCGCCTGCTTCATCTATGACCTGAGCGACCCCAGATCCTTCAGCTACTGTGCCAGTATTTATAAGGTACCTGGCAGAGGTGGAGGAGGGACGGGGGGGAGCAGGCTGTGGGACTTCAGCCTTTGCCTGGCAGCCTCACATCTCCCACAGACCAGTTGCTGACCCCTGGCTTGGGGTCTTGCTGACCCCTGGCTGTGTCTTCCCCTTCCTGCAGCAACACTACATGGACAGCCAGATCCCCTGTGTCTTCGTGGCTTCCAAGACAGACCTGCCAGAAGCAGCTCAGCAGCCCGGGCTCTCCCCAGCCGAGTTCTGCTACAAGCACTGCCTACCACCCCCCTTCCACTTCTCCTGCCACGGCCAAGGACCACCTGCCACCGCCGTCTACACCAAGCTGGCCACCGCCGCCACCTTCCCGTTAGTATCCTCCCCCCTGGGCTGGGGGCACAGCTTGGGGAGAGGGGCTGTGTCCAAACCTTGCCACGTTGCTTGTGGGTCGGTTTCTCTCTAGATCTCGGTGTCATCTCCTCATCCAAATCATTTTTGAAAGCAAAAAGGGCCACTCTCTTGCCCTCCTGGGAGAGGGCGGAGGGGACTCGTCTCTCTTGTGGGTATCTCTGGCGGGATTATTACGTAGATCCTGCCACAGGAGTTCTGTATTTTTGAAGCCTGAGATAACAAATGCTGAAGGGGAGTAGCCTCGTTTGCCAAAGCCCGCAGAAGGTGGGGGGGGTGGCAGCTATTTTCTCCTGACGAGGTGAATCACAGCGCAAAAAAAAAATACAAGAGGTCAGTGAAGCAAAGCCCTCTCTTCACACGGCCTGGTTTTGGGGCAGGAACCACACTTGAAAAGGGACTGGGGAACCACAGTGCAGGGGGTAAGGTGCCAGCCAGACCAGTTCCGAGCAGGGGAATGGGAGACCTGGGAAGGAGAAAGACAGACCTCTGGGGTGGAGGGGGCAGAGCCCTCCCCTGGGGAGAACATGTGGGTGCGTTGGAAGACAGGATGGGATTACTAGCGAGTGGTTTTCCCTCCAGCTCCTTTTCAATAAACAACTTTATTTTTAGAGCTGACACTTTTCCCTCCTCTCCCCGTCCCCTACCCACCCCGCCCCCCTCTGCAGTATTAAAATTTAAATATTCTTAATATATCTTCGGGTATGTGGTATAAATAAATAACAGCGTAATGGGGAGGGGGTGGGGTGGGGATTGGCTCTTCCTCCCCCCCCTTATTTAGCGGGGGATGAATAATGGATGCACAGTGAGGTGGGGGCAGCACGTGTTTGGGGAGGGGATGTGTATGTTGGGGCGGGAGCGGGCTCTTTCCCGCGCTCAGGTCGGTGTCTCCGCTCCCGCCGCCGCCGCTGCTCCTGGGTCTCCTTGCTCTCCGAGTTGTAAAAGCAGCTTGACCTAGAAAGGGAGATCCCAGCCCTCCTTGCTCCTAGGAATTATTTAGGTGTTGGGTGTGCTGCTTCCAGCCCCACCAGCGGAGTGGGGAGCCATGGTTGGCCTTGATGATGATGATGATGAGCGGCAGGCGCTCTGGCTCTTGAGGAACCTCTTGGTGCTGCTCTCCCTGGGCCTCGCAGCTCACCCTGCGTCCCCCCAGGGACACCCCAACCTCCCTGTTTGGGGAGGGGTGTGTGTGTGGGGGGACACGGTCCAGGCTCGATTTGGTTTTGGAGAGCCATCCCCGTGCCTTCCTTCCTTCCTCTCACCGACCTCTTCTCTCTTCCCTTGCAGCCACTTGAACGCCGTGGAGCTGGGAGCCGCCTCCTTCTGGCTGCGGGTGGCTTTGGGGACGGCGGTGACAGCTCTGGTAGGGTTCACGCTCTACCGTCTGCTCAACAAGAACAAATGAGAGAATCTCCTCCCCGTGACACCGGCCTCCCCATGACACCGGCCTCCCCGTCCCCAGTGAC
>VXBJ01001409.1:0-112354 GCA_013400055.1 Nycticryphes semicollaris | reverse complement strand
AGTCATGGCGAGCAGACTGCAAGCTGTGGGCCAGGGCATTCTTAGCCTGTGGGAAAAAAAATTACAATAAGGTGTAGATGTATCCTGGGAATTTTTCTTTTATTGGCTCTTAGGCACATGTCCCAAAGAAATAGCAATTAACTGACTGCATGAAAAAAATAAAAGCCAAAGTTCTGACATACTGCAGAAAGCTGAAGGCTCAGCAGATTGGGCCTAGATTGCGCGACCTAATGGGATGACTTGAACTTTAATTAGAAATCTTTTGAACTCTTGAACATTGCACCGAAACAAATGCATTGTAAAATATTCATATGTAATATAAAATATCTTCACCTTTATCTCTTCCTCTAGTTGCCTCTTCAATTCTTCAATCTGCTGCGTGAAAGCCTGTTTCCCCCTAGAGAGCTGAGAAATTAAACCATCTTTTTCCTCAACCTGGCGTGCATATTCACCTGGAAAAATTTGTAATTAGGAAAATATTTTACCATCCACGAAAGTCATTTAGGGATTTCTCTCACTTCAAAATTAGAGATGTAAGTTCTGTACCAGATTCTGTCTGCAGACGAGCTCTTTGAGCACTGAGATCACTGATCATGCGCTGATTCTGGTCCTCCTTTGTTTTAAATTCATTTAGTTGGTCTTCCAGAGTGCGGCACATCTTCTCCAGGTTTGCCTAAGTTGTCAGTCACACAGAAGAAAATAGACATAATATTTCTGTCTTAGTTACAGCAGGAAAATGTCTCCAGAGAATGTAGTTTACATGTAGGGTGCCATGTTCTTACACCCCAGTTCAGTACAAAAGATTTGGAGAAAAGAGCTTTATTATAACCTGATAATAGTTAAATAAGACAAGATTGAACACAAATATTACACAGCTTTAAAATTTCTAATAAAAGTATTTGTGTTTGTACCTTGGCTTTGGAGACAGACTCCATGTTACTGGACAAGTCATCGATCTCCATCTTCAGCTCACTCTTCTCCTTCTCCAGCTTCTGCTTCACTCGCTGAAGGTTGTCGATCTGCTCCCCAAGCTCAGCCGTGCTGTCCGCGTGCTTCTTGCGCAGGGCGGCAGCCGTGGCTTCGTGCTGCAGCGTGGCCTCTTCGAGGTCGCGACGCATCTTCTGAAATTCTGCCTCACGCTTCTTGTTCATCTCAATCTGAGCTGCGGTAGCCCCGCCGGCTTCTTCCAGGCGCTCACTGATCTCCTCCAGCTCCCTCGAGAGGTCAGCCCGATGCTTCTCTGCTTTTGCCCGAGAGGTTCGCTCTGCCTCAATTTCCTCCTCCAGTTCCTCAATACGCGCCTGGGGAACATTAGGCACCCTTCACACCCATGACCTTCCCCTCCTGGCCCAAGACTGGCTGAAAGAGGGGAAGGAACAGAGACTTGCCTGCAGCTCCTTGATTTTCTTCTGCAATTGCACGCCCAGGGCTTGCTCATCCTCGATCTTGCTCTGGATCTGGCTGATTTCAAAGTCTTTCCTTTGGGCAAAGCAAACCATGTCAGAGCTCAAAGAACAAAGGCAAGTTCACCAGCCCAGCACTCAGGTGCCCCACAGCCACACTCACTTCTTCAGCTTCTCATCCAGCTGCTGCTTATCATTTTCCAAATCCATTATGCTGTCATGGGCCAGCTTCAGGTCTCCTTCGAGTTTCCTCTTGGCTCTCTCAAGGTCCATGCGCAGTTTCTTCTCTTGCTCCAGGGACCCTTCCAGCTAAACCAGAACACGATCATCAGTGCTTTACCAGCCAGGTACAATGCCATACCTGTCCTGTCCTTGCTGTTTGGCTGTGTGCTTACATCATCTACTTGCTGCTCCAGCTTGGTCTTAGCTTTGGTCAACGTATTGACTTTGTCCTCTTCTGCCTGCAGGTCATCCAGTGTCTGCTGATGGGCCTCTTGGAGGGCTTTCTTCTCTTTTGTCAGCTTCACAATGGTCTCATCCAGGGCTGCCATCTCCTCTGTGAGGTTTTTCACCTTTGGGAAGGAAGGAGCAAATGCATAAAAAAAGGTGTTTAAAACTTTATACTGTATAACAAAACAGGTAGGTTATGTAGGAGTGACATATTCTGCTTTTTACCATCACAGCAGTGATGCCTTGACCCTTTACGTTACTCTCTGTGCGTTTACCTTGTTTTCTGTGGCATGTTTTTCCTTCTCGACCTTGGCCAGTGTTAACTCAAGATCATCAATGTCTTTCTTCAGCTCTGAACATTCATCCTCCAGTTTCCTCTTCTTTGCTGTCAGCTCAGCATTAATTTCCTCCTCATCCTCGGCTCTTTCAGTCACCTCCTTTACTTTGGCTTCCAGCTGGATTTTGGTTTTGATGAGTTGGTCACATCTTTCCTCAGCATCAGCCAAAGCATCAGCTTCCTGGTGGGAAAATACCCTTTTTAGGGATATATTTTTTTGAGGCAATATCATGATGCTTTCCTGCATAATTTAGAGTCCTGGGTAGCAATTTTGTAGTTAAAATTTTTGTTTATGTGCAAACATAATGGAACTTATTATAGAGTTGATTTTGTGGTTTTGGGTTTGAAACAATTAATTTTAAAAGCTAAAACTAAATAAAATTTTATTTCAGTTTGCATGAAGGCCCAAATATTTACATATTTGTGCAAGATATAGAATCCAATATTACCCTATAATATTGAATATTAGCACAAAGTACATACTTTTAATCATAGGAGTATTTCCCACATTTAAGAGGTGCTGAATATTAAACCACATTAACCACATGAGGTTCAACGGGAACAAGTGCAAGGTTATGCACCTGGGAACAATAGTTGGTATCAATCCAGACTAGGCAATGAGGTGTTAGAAAGCAGCCCTGAGGAAAGGGACTTGGGGGTGCTGGTGGACGAGAAGCTGGACATGAGCAGGCAGTGGGCACTTGCAGCCCTTAAGGCCAATCCCATCCTGGGCTGCATCAAAAGAAGTGTTGCCAGCAGGTCCAGAGAGGTGATTCTGCCACTTTATTCTGCTCTGGTGACACCTCACCTGGAGTCCTGTGTGCAGGTCTGGAGCCCCCAATATAAGAAGGACATGGACCTGATGGAGTGGGTCCAGAGGAGGGCCACAAAAATGATCAAGGGGTTGGAGCACCTCTGCTACGAGGACAGGCTGAGGGAGCTGGGGTTGCTCAGCCTGAAGGAGGCTCCGGGGAGACCTAATAGCAACCTTCCAGTACCTGAAAGGGGCCTACAGGAAGGCTGGGGAGAGCCTATTTACAAGCACCTGTAGTGACAGGACGAGAGACAATGGGTTTAAACCGAAGAAAAACAGATTTAGATTGGATATTAGGAATAAGTTCTTTACAATGAGGGTAGTGGAACACTGGAACAGGTTGCCCAGGGCCCCTTCCCTGGAAATACTGAAGGAGGCCCTGGGCAACCTGGTCTAGTTGGGAGTGTCCCTGCTGACTGTGGGGAGGTCGGACTAGATGACCTTTGAAGGTCCCTTCCAGCCCAGACGATTCTATGTTTATAAACTTATTGCAAGATACATATAGATACCAAAGTCACAGTTAATGCTCGCTTCATTCCTGTATTTCTCTTTTTTCACCCTATTTTCTTTTTGGAGCAACAGTTTCCCCTTTGGATTTTCATTACCATGGCCAAAAAATATTCAGTGTGTAGCAGCTTTGAATTGTCTCTGTGAGACCATCATCAGCTAAGAAAAAAAGGAGTTGCTGTAAAATTTGTCTGTAGGCTTTTTTTGCAAAAGCTGTCCTGTGGTACTTATTGTATTTTGTCTCAAGTTTCAGTCTAGCAGAAATAATAACAAAGAAAAATGTTAAATTTAGTAGATTTTTTTCATCTTTTTACAATTAAAGATTATTTTTTAAATGGTGGCTTATAAATTTTCCTTTGTCACATATGCTGCATAGTATTACATTGAGGATATAGTCTTTTTCTGTTCTGTGAATGATGTAATTTAGAAACCACAGAATTACAACACCACAGATGTACCACAATTTTATGCAGTGATGCTGAGTGATTTAGTAGGTGAGTGAGAATATTTCATCTCAGTTAGTTCAGTATTTATGGCACAGTAATGTTTGTAACAGTAAGCCACCACCTACATTGCAAAGAAAAAAACCTTATTCAATAAGGAAAGAAATGTCATCTTAACTTGTTCTAAGAATTCCTGATCATGTGATTATAAGAATAGGCACACTCATTTTTGGAGAGGTAGGAAAAATTACCAGAAGAACCAACAATATAGTAATAAAAGTAAAGTTTCTTGATTGCTCTAATGCAGTTTTAGTCAATGGAAATGATAGAGACCTCAGCATACACCATAAAAAGTCTCACCCATGTAATATCTTGACTAAAGCTTCCCAACAGTCCTTACTGAAGCCAGTTATACTCTTATGAGCACCGCTTAATGAACAATTGAATTTAATTTAACTGTAGTTCCTATGTGTCTTTTGATAATGTAGTTGTAAATATCAGCCTGATTGTCCCAGTTCACTTAGAATGAGGCACACTGGTACTCACAGCCTGCACTTGCAGCTGCAGATCATTTTTCTCCTGCACCAGGGTCACCATTTTCTCCTCCAGCTCCTTCCTCTTTGCTTCAGACTTTGCAAGCTCTTCCTTGGTTTTCTCAAACTCTTGTTTCATGTTGGCCATCTCCTTCTCAGATTCTGCGCTCTTCAGCAAGGGCTTGATCTTGAAGAAGAGCTTCATCCAGGGCCAGTGCTTGACATTCATGAATGCACGAACATTGTACTGGATGCAGAAGATGGACTCCCTGATAGGTAAGTCAAATTCATATTAAGTATTTGCACCATGATGACATAATAAGCCAAATACAGTGAACCAAATTTGAAGAAATGTCTACCTCCTCTCCACCATTCTCTGGTACTCCATTCTCATCAGGAAGCCCCTGCACCTGGCCTGTGTTCGAGTGATGATCTGTGCCAGCTTCTCATCTCTCATCTCTTCCAAGAGGCCTATCAGCCCAGCTTTGAAGAACACCTTAGGTAAGAACATGAAAATAGGTGCAGTTTAAGGGCTCGTTATGTAGCATATCCCGGTACTATATGCCCCATGGCAGATAATATGGGAAGTTAAGAGAAAGACCAAAAGCACAAAGAATGTATGTAGTGATAGACCTTTTTTTCTGTCTCCAAGCTCCTAGTTACCTACAGTTGAGGAACTCTAATAGTCAAACATTTTGTCTTTGTTTTTATTAACCCTTGATTCTTTTATTCTATAACTTTGTCATAAATTAGGAACCCTTAATTAATTATCCCTTGGCAATGAATTTCAGTTTTATTCAAGTGTTGAGTCAATAAGTACTTAACTGATTTCTTTTAAATACATCATTTAATCATTTCAAATACTATCTGGAGAATGTAAATATCATTCTCAAGCCGTGCAAACCAAAACCACATAGTACTTGAAACAAACAGTTCTTATACCTTGGTGTGACCGAATTTGTATTGAGTGTGGTCTATATCAATTGATCCAAGAAGTTTTTCACAAGCTTTCTTGCTGTCAATGAACTGTCCCTCTGGGATAGCACTTGCATTTAATACTTTGTATCTGGGGGAAAAAAATGGAAAGATTTGTATTGGACTCAATGCTTTCCAACCCAAATGGTTCTATTCTATAAGATTCTATTCTAAAGAGGTCGGTTGTTTAGACCAATTGACTGATAAACTGTAAGAGTCTAAAAACTGTTGAAAGCATAATGGCCCTGCTAAACATAAACTTCAGAGAAGGCTTTTGTCACCAGAGGTGAAAGTTAAATTTCAGAAGCTATTCAAGGTGGACAAAATGGTTGAGTAAGGGGAAGACATCTGACCTCTGTTTAAAATCTGCATACAGGACTCTGTTGGGAAATCCCTTCCTGCAAATTCTGATGCCTTCCAGCACGCCGTTACACCGCAGCTGATGAAGCACCAGTTCATGCTCCATGGCACCTAGAAATTCAGAGCACAAATACTTAATATATTCTGTGAAACAGAGGGGAAGAGCTGCACCATAATGAAAACCTTCTATATGTAAGTCTCTTACCAGGTGTTTTTGTTTCATTTGGGATGATGCAGCGTACAAAATGAGGGTGGGTGCTTCGCAGATTGGTCATCAGCTTGTTTAAATTCTCCTGTGAGAGTCATTAACAAAAGTTTATATTAGCAAATGAAATTTCCACTATAGGTTTCAAGCCATCTGAAATGAGATAATGAGATATCAGACAAAAATTAGCTTGCAGAATCTTTAACTGAAGTCCCTTGTACCAGTTCTTCTGTCCTTCCACAGATCTTTACTGTTATTAACTAAATATATAAAGTTCTTCTGATTAATCTGTAGGTAATACTGCACTCTTACACATATGTTTTTAAATAATTTTCACTGAGTCTAGTGGCATGCCCTCATCAGAAAATATATCCATCTTCCATTGGATGTACCCAGAGAGGTAAACTGGTACCTACAAGGCTGTTTGAAGCATAATGCAGTAGGCATTTAACATGGGTCATATGGATATGGATCACACTATATGGAACCTTCTTGTTTTCCCCACTGAAAGGAACAAAATTGACAAGATGCATTTTACATGCCTAGACTACATGTTTATCTCCTAAGATAAGATAACAATAACATGACATGAATCCCAGGATGGTTTTGTAATTTATATCTATATACTTATTTATAAATAATTATTGCCTATAATTAGTGTAGTTAAGCAGCTGCCTCCAGAGGACGTCTCACAGTAGGTAAATTAAGCAGCCAAAACATTAAGGTACCTAAACACTAACATGTCTAAACAAAACGGATAGTGGAAGAAAGTTTGAAAACATAAGAGAAATGCAAACCAAACGTAGCAAATAATTTTTCTCCTATAACATTAGCTCTTAAAGCCTCATGATCTTTAAACATAGCGTTATTGCATTATTTTTTTAATGATACATGCTGACAATCATTTCCCACTTGCAAGGCCAAAGCACTACAACTATGACTATTTTTCTTGGGGCGTATACACACGTGCCCAGTCCTGTTTCAGAGGACTGGCTAGAGGCTGTCAGGTGGTTAAGAACCGTAAGACAGAAGATCTGTAGGAGAAATTAGGGTGTATCAAGATGGGAGACCTAAATGAAGGATGAAAATGGTAATAAATGAGCTCAGGAGAGACTAGGTATTTCACGTAGCAGAAATGTATGCAGCAGCCAGGCAGCAAGACTTGGCTATGAAAAGAACTGTCAAGTATCTAACGTCTTAAAAATCCATAACCCAAGGTGTGGTGGTACTTCAACTGTAAGGTTTATCCCTTGAATCAAGGAGAAAAAATAGAGATACAAATAAAGCAAATGGGTCATCCTCCAGACCAGTAGGCAGAATGTTGTAAAAGGGCAAAAAATGTTCTAAACCCAGAGGTGGGCATCTGAAAGAAATCTGGTGTATTTTAGGTTTATTTTCAAAGTTTTCTGCATAACATTCTCCCATCTGGAAACACTGTCCTGGGACAAGTGGATAAAAAGAAAAGTTGTGCATGCAGTGGAATGGAGCAAAAATAGGTTACAGTGGATATATTCCTAGCAAAATATGGCCCAAGGACTTCAAGGTGTTTTACCACAACTAAGACAAAAAAAGATTAGCTATATTAAATGCTGGGTTTGCTCCTCATCTTAGGAAGAAATAGTGAACTTTGTAGCATACCCGGAATAGAGCTGAGACAGTCTGGAAAGATGAACCCTTCTTCTTGGCACCTTTCTTGCCAGCACTAGCCTCTGCAAAAACGAAAATAAATAAAACAAGATTCAGTTTTTTGCTTTTGCCTTTTATGATTCTTTTTCAAACATCAGTGAAAATATGGGATTCATAGAACCAACCTGCTTCTGCTCCACCATAGTTGGCAAAGAGTAAGGCCAGGGTTTTCAGTGATGATTTCTGGTACAACCCAATGACAGTTTCATTGAGGGGGTCTTTGTTCTTCTCCAGCCAGCCAGTGATGTTGTAGTCCACTGTGCCAGCGTAGTGCACCAAGGAAAAGTGGGCCTCGACCTTCCCCTTGGTAGGTTTGGGCTTCTGGAAGTTGCTGGACTTGCCCAAATGCTGGTCATAGAGCTTGTTCTTGAAAGAGGTGTCAGTTGCCTTGGGGAACATGCACTCCTCTTCCAGGATGGAGAAGATGCCCATGGGCTGGAAGAAATTCAAAAGGGCATCAGACAGATTGCAATTTAGTTTTCAGGGCAATAGTGACCTTCACCTAGGCAGAGTAGTGCAACACAGACACATCAGAAATTGTTATTATTAAATTACATTTTCTGCTTGAAAGTGAGATTAAACATATTGATACTTACATTTTTAAAACCAAATATATCATGAAGATTCTTTTAGGTTGTGTTGAGAATGTGATTTATAAAATCAGAGCACTATCTTGAGTCCCTCAGTACTTGAGAGACTCAAAGAACACACACATGTCTTAGACAAATTGAACATAAATCAACAATACACCCTTGGAGCAAAGGCAGCCAACTCCTCCTGGGCTGCATTATGAATGTTGCTGTCAGCTCAAGAGAGGTGATCCTTTCCCTCTGCTCAGCTCTGCCGAGAAAAATCTGGAGTGCTGTGTCCAGTTCTTGGCTCCCCAGCACAAGAGGAACATGGACATAGTAGAGTGAGCCCAGTGACAGGCCACAAAGATATTTAAATGACTGGAACATCTGACATACAAGGAGAAGCTGAGAGAGATGGGACTTTTCAGCCTGGAAAAGAGAAGGCTCTGGGGGATCTAATCAATGTGTATAAATACCTAATTGGTGGGGATAAAGAAGACAGAGCTAGAGGCTTCTCAGTGATGTCCAGTGACAGGGCAAGATGGAGCAAGCATGAATCAAAATGTAAGAAATCCCATTTAAACAGAAGAAAAAACCTTCTTTACTGTGAAGGTTGTCAAATGTTGGATCAGATTCCCCAGGGTATCTGTGGATTCTCCACTTCTGGAGATATTCAAAATCCAACTGGACATGGTGCTGAGCACCCTCTTCCTGTGGCCCCTGCCTTCACTAAGAGGGTTGGACTAAGTGATGTCCACAGCTGCCTTCATACCTCAGCAGTTCCGTGATTTTAACTATTTACTCTCCTGCCAGCCACTGAACTTTTCATCTTGTGCAGTGCAACTGCCTTTTCATTGTCAGTCAAAGGACGGACATGTAAATGTCAATCAAAGGATGTACATAACATGATAGTTATGTATGTCTAATTTCTATGTAAATTTTATAAAGATATAGCTGTTCTTCTATACAAGCACAAGTCTGTTAGTGCTGAAACTTGAGGAGGACATGCTGTCCTAGAAATTGAGTCTAGCTGTTTTGAAAAACATTCTTACTTGGAGTTTGTCTTTTGGCATTTGAAAAGAGATCAATACAGACTTGCTGCCACAAAGCTGTGTGAAATCTCCTTCATGTCTCACTCGACATAAAAAAAAAATATACTACAGGGCAAGGTATTTTGAATAGCAAAAGGTGAATATTTGGACATGAACATAGAGGATCCCTTTGAAAAATGAGGCCAAGTAATTAGAGTTTCCATACATGTAATGCACCTGAACAGCAAAGATACCTTCTCAATGAGCTCAATGCAGGCAGCCAGGTCCATCCCAAAGTCAATGAATGTCCATTCAATTCCTTCCTTCTTGTACTCCTCCTGCTCCAGTACGAACATGTGGTGGTTGAAGAACTGTTGCAGTTTCTCATTGGTGAAGTTGATGCACAGCTGCTCAAAGCTGTTGAACTGGAAATAAAACAAGAAAGACCCACATTTGGCAGCAATATTTGCAAAGCCTCAGCCTTTACAAGTAAGGAATGCAGTTATCTTGACTTCATTGTCAAGTCTGTGCATTTCTTCAGCTTTATGCTTACATAACCAAATGGAGAAATGCATTGAAATAATTAATTGTCCACAAGAAATTTTTTTCATTGATAAAAATGTATAGTTACAATATATTTCCTGTATAATCTGAAACCAAATTACAAGGAGAAAAAAAAATTAGGCCTATCATGGTAGATATGTTTTTATACTCTCTTGTCCTTGATCATTCAAACCAAGGAATTTTTTTCTGATTGTACCATTCTATACTTTTGATTTTGTATGTCTTGAAATAAGACAAGTCCTTTGAGAGGTTATTTTTTACTTTCATGACAAAAAAGAAGGCAAATAGCTGGGAATAGCTATGCGATGATACTACATCTTCTTGAAAAATATGTCTCAGAGTGAGCATAGCATCCAGCTGTCACTTTCAAATAGCTCTTACAAGAACTTTGTTACTTACATCAAAGATCTCAAAGCCAGCAATGTCCAGGACACCAATGAAGTATTGTCTGGGCTGCTTCGTATCCAGCTGTTGGTTGATGCGAACAACCATCCATAAGAACATCCTCTCATAGACAGCCTTTGCCAGGGCACCTACAGCATTGTGCACCTATAAGAAAAATAAACGCCTGGAGTTACCACAGAGAGCAGAGGAAAATAAAGGGGATCTTAATTCAAAATACAGTTCCAGGTTACCACATGTTTCTTACCTGCTGCGCAGTTTGACCCTTGGTCACGTATTCATTCCCCACCTTGACTCTGGGGTAGCAGAGGGCCTTGAGCATGTCAGCTGAATTCAGACCCATCAGGTAGGCAGCCTTATCAGCAACTAAAAAGTCAGAGCAAAAAGGAAGAATTTAGTGTCATATATCCTTCGAAACCTGGAGTATTCTCTAAAGGTTGCAGGGTTCAGATCTCTTTTCTTTGAAATCTTACAATAGACTCTCATTGAGGGAATCTTGGTGACACCAAAGACATTGTTATGCATATTGAGCTTTTTTAAAAGAATTTACATTTGAAAATCTTCACTGAAACCTGTAGAAAATAATGGTGTTTTCAAAAATCTGCTGGTACGAACCCAAAAAGCTGCAGCTTGACAGTCTGGGTATTTGTAGCACACCTGTAGCTCAGGAGCCTCAGTGGCAACAGTCAGGTACTTAACTACATTCAGGTGATCAAAACCACCCAGTATTTAGGGAGGAACACAGGGAAGATACCTTTTCTTTTTCAGATCCAGAGTTTACAACCCTTTCTGAGCTTTGGTTTTGGATATTCAGTAAAGATTACTGGCTTTTATGATTTTAGCTATGGTACTTCCCACTTTCTGCCTAGTCGGCAAGAGAAGCCGTTGCTCTGAGAGCTGCAGATTTGGGTTGCAGGTCCTGCCCCAATAAAGGACAGGAATCAAATACACCTCTCAAACCAGAGTTCACTGAGCATCTGACAGGTGAGAGTGAATGGGAACATTATCCACCATTCTGTAAGAACTGATCCACCTGGCTGTTTCACAATTCCAAGCCATACTCCAAAAAAGGTATAACGAATAATGTTACCAGAAGGACAGCTATCACTCTGACTTCCTGGAAGTGTATAAAGGGCAGTTTAAACTATTAATTGATGATAACATAAGGGACAAAAATCCCATAAGATCAGGGAGCTTGTCCTCATGAGACGAGAAGAAGGGACAGTTTTTTCTGGCTTACTGTTTTCCTTGGGATAAGTCCAACAACTTTTGCTGACTTCCACATACATGGTGACTTACAAAAGGGTTCATTATTGAGTGTGATAATACCTTCCGTGCCTTCCGGCTCTGCCTGCTCCTCTCTTGGTTTCTGCTTAAATTTCAGGTTCCCGTAGTGCATGACAGCCCCTGTCAGCTTGTAGATGGCTGTCTTTTCATCAGTAGTGAAGCCCAGGATGTCAATGGCACTCTGGTAATACAAAAACCAAAGTGAAATATTTGCATTTCTTCTATCTATAACCTTTTTATATGTATGCCTGTTGACCCGATTTGTAAGTTACTTACATCTGTAGCCATCAGCTCCTCCTGGTCATTAATGCTGGCGACAGTGATCTCACCTTGACTCACAAATTGGTAGTCATATGGGTTGGTGGTGATGAGCAGCATTTCTGAAAACAAATGGGTTCACGAGTTAAATTTCATTATTGGAAATGTAGTTAAATGTTGTTCAGTGATCTTCCTCCAAAAAGCTCAGTTATGTCTCCTACCAATTAACTCTGGCTTCTTGTTAGAGGTGATCTGGTAAAAGATGTGGTAGCTTCTTTCTGCCTTGAGCTGGAAAGTGACTCTGGACTTCTCCAGCAGATCTGTCATGGAAAGTAGAATAAGTTTGGCCCGGGAATGCACATGGAGGGGGGAATTTGGGAAGGCATGGGATGAGGCCAGGAGAGTCTCTTACAGGTTTCAATGTCAGCAGAAGCCAGTTTGCCTGTGGCTCCAAAGTGGATTCTGATGAATTTGCCCTGATAAGGAAAGGAAGCAGCATTTCAGCCAGGATGATTTCTTTTGGCATCATCTCCTTTATGTGGAACGCTCCAGGGCCAACACTTATCTTGTAATGAGAGGGAGAGATTTAGTTCAGAAGAACAACTTACAAAGCGTGAAGAGTTGTCGTTTCTCACAGTCTTGGCATTTCCAAAGGCCTCCAGCAGTGGGTTGGCGCTGATGATTTGATCCTCAAGCGTTCCCTGCAGGATGATAATGATTCCTGGTTGCCCTTTCCAAAACTCATGTCAGGAACAGAGGAAAGCATTGATTCAAGTCAACATCTCATAATTTACCTGCATTTTGCCAGTCTGCTCCTCCTTCTTCTTCTCCCCACTGGCTGCAATTGTTGCAAAGTACTGGATGACACGCTTTGTGTTCACAGTCTTCCCGGCACCGGATTCTCCACTGTCCAAGCAAAGAGAGAAGCAGAAAGCGTGTGGTCAGGCATGAGGTCCTCTGGCACCAGGCAGCCCCACTGGGACCCGAGTAGGGGGTTTACGTACGTGATGAGGATAGACTGGTTCTCACGATCTGTGACAGAAGGGCAATGAAAGGTAGTGTTAGCCATTGATCTGGGTAGCACTGAGCTGAATAACAAGTAAAGCCGCAAATAGAAATGGGGGCTTCTTCAGAAAGTCCAAGAGTACCCAATTCCCTTTCAGGTCTGAGCAGTAGTAAGTAATGGATGCTGTCAGAGTATGTGATCCTGAGAAAAACTGTGCCCTTCACACAGTTCTCATCAAGAAATCTAATCAAACTGCCTACCTGTATTCAAAATAGTGGATTATATGGAACAGTAACTTTTTCTTTCCTACCATGTAAAAAATTAAGCAGCTTATTCAAATAGTATTTCTGCAGTGAGTGTAGAATTCTGTACAATAACATGCAAATTATACACAGTGCTAAATCCATACATGCTTTTGGATCAGTTGCACTGGAATTAATTCCTGCATAATTTGATCAAATTCTCAGACAAATATCTCTGTGGAGTTTTCAGTTGTCTTGTTACATGCTCCAAGTGAGATCAGTGGGGCTTTTTGGTTTAGATTGATGTGAGGGAGGTCAAGCACTCACCAGTCAGCATGAACTGATAGGCATTGTCAGAGATGGAGAAGATGTGTGGAGGGGCCTCCTGGCGCTTCTTGCCTCGGTAGGCCAACACCACCTCCGGGTTGTACACCGGCAGCCACTTGTAGGGGTTGACAGTGACGCAGAAGAGACCCGAGTAGGTCTGCAAGGAAAGGAGACAGCCCGTTGGCTTCTACTTTGCCACTTCCAGAGCTGTTCCTCCCAGCTGCCCAAGGGAAGAGTGCTGGTGGTACTTACGTAGATCATCCAGGCTGCATAACGCTCTTTGAGGTTGTACAGCACAGCGGGCTCGTGGAGGTGGGTCATCATGGCCATGTCCTCGATTTTATCATACTTGGGAGGGTTCATGGAGAAGACCTGATCTTCCTTCACGGTCAGGGTCTGTCAAGAAAACAAAAGATCCATGACTGTTAGCTAAAAGCTCAGAGAAGGAATCAAATGGTGTCCTTCAACCTTGTTTTTCTACTGACCTCTCCACCTTCAGTCTTGACAGTGACCTTCCCTGTTTCTCTGCTCTGGATTGTCCCTTTCACAAAGGATTCCTTAGGATGCGCCACAAAGACAGATGTCTTGGCATCAAACGGCTTGTTCTGGGCCGCAATTCTTTCCTTTTCTGACTTTCGGAGGTAAGGAGCCGCCTCCCCAAAGGCAGCCATCTCAGAGTCTGCAGAGGCCATGGCTGCAGTTTAGTGAAGAGATGTCAGCAGAGGACTCTAATGGGGAGGAACAATATGGCATTGATTATTTACATCTATTTTGTACAATTAGGAAAAATTTTATAGCCTGTGCCTTGGTTTCTTTTCACAATATGAGTATTTGGAACACCTGTCATAAGCAGACTAGAGAATTAATGTTTAGGTCAACTTAGAAAATAAGAGGTGTTCATTGATGTACTTTAGGTCTTTAAACATTTAAGAGAACAAATTTTAATGACATTTCAGAACTGCGGGTTTGGTGTTTTAAGGATACTGCATCTATATGATATGCGAATTTGCTGAGCAAGTTTCACTAAGACATCACTATTCAGAATGGAAATACAGTTAGAACATTTTGTTAAAAGGATGAAGAGTGAAGTAATATTTTTGAAAAATTTAGATGACCTGCAGTCTCTCTCAGAAAACATTTAACCTGTAGGACATTTACCTATTAAATATAGTGGTAAAAGAAAGTCAGTGGGAAATTAATTAATTTTGCTAATGAACTTCTCAACTGAAAGAAAAGGACATGCTTTTTGACCTTTTAATTTGCCACATTCGTTTGTCATTCCTTAGTACATCTAAATAACTTCAGCTCTGAAGTTCTGACTTGGGTGAACATTGAAATTGGAATTCCCAAGTCTTTATTAAGTTCCCAAACAAATACTTACTGAAAAAATCTAGGACCAGGTTTCCCAAAACTTTAAGAAAATAATAATATTTCTTCAGGTGCTTTATTAAACACTTAGGTATCTGAATTTAGCCAACTGCACTTGAAAATTCTCGATGTTAGTAAAATTTATTCCCTATTAATCATTAGGTAATAAATATCTTTTTTTGTCTGAAGTAAGAAAATGGTCTCTAAGAGAGTTCTGGTATTTTACAGAGATGTCTAGAAGGTCTGCATGATCAGATGTTTTATTAATTCACACATTTTCAGGTAGAAAGCAGAATTTTGCACTTTTTCCTGCTATGCTCATCTTGGTCTGGTTCTACTGCTGCCATTGCAAAGATGGGAAGTCCACACACCTTGATCCCTGTTAGGTCAGTTTAGCAGTGAAGAATTTCCCCATGGGGATTTTCTGCTCTGCCATCAGCAGTCAGACACTTCAAACACAGCCACTTGAAAACCTTGGGCACCCAACCACCTCCTACTGTAATCACACTGGGTTTGAATATAGGGTGAAACAGTGACCCTTCCAGAAATCACACCTAAAAGGATCCTTCTCTGCCCTCACAGAATTAATAATCCGGTTCTTACCTCACACCAGATGGGTGGCTTGCAGGCTGGCAGCTACTCAGCACTGTAAAAAAGAAATGGCAACTCCCTATTTGCTGCTGCACAGAAATCCTGAGTGAAAATGTACAGGTGCCTTGAAAGCAGATTTAAAACCTGAGCTGAGGAATTGAGTGCCCTCCTAGAAAGGAGCACTGGAGACAGCAGGAATGTTGTGGCACAGAAGGGCACCATCCCCTTCCTGCCAGCCTGCGGACCCCATACACTTACCTTGAAGTTTCCTGTAGAGACAGAGCAGACTTGTTGCAGGGACATTTTATACGATCTAGTCTGCAGATGCTACAGATGCCTGCTCTTTCTTCGGTCAAAAAATTTTTGGCAAACCTTCTTTGGTAAAGCATTGTCTGGCAAACTGAACTAAGGGCATAATTGTCATTTGACATTACTAGATATAATTAGAAAATTTTGATGTCTTACTGACTATATGAATACATCTCCTATAAACAATCTGACAAGGGTGTTAAGGAGGGAATCCGGACTAGTCAAGGCACTTGGGGAACTTGGATGCAGGACTTATGGATTATGGATTCTATTGCTAGCTTTCCCACCGACTCACTGCATGACCCAGGCTGGATTGCTTGGTATGTCTGCACTGCAGATACCCCAGCTGTACAATAGATAAAGCAGGATGTTAAAAGATAAATTAGCATTATCAAAAGCTCTTGATAGTTCTGATGGTAAAGTCCTGAAAGCAGACATGCAGATGTAAATAGTTTGCAAGGGTTCCAGGCACAGCAGGAAGATCAGCCACTCAGCAGCAGAAGGCTGGGTTCGACCTGGTACATGCAGCAGAGATGTGAGGCAGCTTCAGGGACATCAGAAAGAGTGTGTATGCATGCACACACACACAGAGGCATGTGCAGGTGTGCCTCCATACACACTTTAGATTGCAAATAGAGTGGGAGATTTTCCAAGAAATGTTGTTGTGAACCCATGCACCATCTGGTTTATGGGAGGGGTTCTACCTGCTGCGACTTCTGATCTGCGGGTCAGTGCAAGAGAGCAAGTGACGCTCCTATCTTTTGCTGGCAACTTCTTAGCTTATCCAGGCATTCACAAGGCTATAACCCTAGGAAAGATAACTCTGACCTAGGAATGGCCCCCACAGGCTTTTTTCTTACCTACATTTGATAGAAAAATCCTCTAGTCAGCCATACCTTTACAAATGATTGGACTTATGCACAAACACATCACCTCAGCATACAGTCCCAGATACTCTGGACCCAATACATCCTCAGTCGCATACTTACACATTTGCACAGTTCAAAAAACCACAGTGACACCTTTACCAGAGCATTGGAAGTAACAGGCGTGTCTGTGCAATGCTGAGAGAATGATTTTAGGCACCAGGCACTGTCACTTGAGCTGCTTTAAACCCTTTCAGATTTAAACACATTCTTCCCCCAGTCATTGGCATTTTGGTTATTAAAAGAGCTCAGCAGATAACATATGGGCAAAGTGAGAAAAAAGGTGTATGGATCTGACGTAATATCCAGCATCAGGCAGTGTCCTGTGCTTGTTGCAACTCCATTGCAAGGAGGGCTGCAGCACTGCAGTACCCGCTTTGTTGGAGCCCAAACCCAGAGCTGAGCTCCGTGCTCAGGGCATGGGGAGGCTGATGGAAACACACTGCACCCTGCCCAGGAAAAGCCCAGAGCCAGCCTGTGGGCAATGGTGAGCACAGAGTTGCATCTGAAGTCTGGCCTCTCTGGGGAGCAGGCACTAAGGGGTGACAGTGGGGTCACCTCTCTCCAGCAGGACTCAGAGCACAGCCACACTCCCCAGAGTGGGGCCAGCAGGCATTGCTCTGAGGGGCTCTTGCAGTTGGGTCCTCACACATGGTGTCCAGCAGAGCAGTAGCTATTGGTCCTGGCCAAGGAGAGGACAGGAGGACCTCAGCACCTCAGAGCATGGTGTTTAGAAGACCGTGCAAGAAGAACACAGGATGGCTGAGACCTCTCCCATGACATGAGAGCTGCAGGGTTCCTCTCCTTAGTTGGGGAGGGAGATCTGGTCTCCCATTCCCTGGGAAGTGGTAACATCTGCACTGTAGAGGCAGCATCGTCTGGCAGCAGCAGGTTAGTATTTAATTGCTGCTGCTTTTTTTTTGTGGAACTCTGTAGCAATCCTGTCTTATGCAGTGCTGTCAGGCTGGGACAAAGTACCCTGAGGATGTGCCAGGGGCTATACGGCATCCAGCTGAACGTGCTAGGCTAGACCACCTGACTTTGGGAACTGAAAATTTTTTACTTCCCGGTGGTCATTGTAAAGCCAGTCTTCTCAGTAGGTCTCTTCTGGGGTTTTGCTGTTGCGTTGTCTATGGTGGACCCAGCTCTGTAACAGGTAGGAGTGAGGCAAACGGCCAGGCAGGTCTTGCAGTGAGCCAAGGGAAGGTCTAGTTTGAAAGGAAAGCAGCCAGTAAATTGAGGTATCTCCAGGTTTTTGGTGGATTGAACTTAGTGTCCCTAGGTCCCCATGAGCCAGTGTTAGAAACCAAAAGTCTTTTTTTGAAAGTGGTCCAAATCTCAGAAAAGGATTGTGAAGCAGGGTATAACAATGAAGGAGAAGCTTTTATTCAGATGGCTTTTTAATATGTCCAAGGATAGAGACTTCACAATGGCTCAAAGAAACCTGTGCCAGTGCTTGATCACACTCACAGGGAAAAAAATGTCTCCTGATACTCAGAAGGAGCCTTCTGTGCTTCAGTTGGTGTCCGTGCCTCTGGTTCTGTCACTAGGTACCACTGAAAAGAACCTGGCTCCATCCTCTTTGCATCCTCCTCTCAGTTATTTATAAATCTCCCTGAGCTTTCTCTTCTCCAGAGTGATGGTCAGGGCTCTCCCAGCCTTTCCTCACAGCAGAGATGCTCCAGTCCCTTAGTCACCTTAGTGCCCCTGTGCTGGACTCTCTCCAGTAGCTCTATATCTCTGTTACACTGAGGAGCCCAGAACTGGACACAGCATTCCAGGTGTGACCTCACCAGTGCTGAGTCAAGGGGAAGGATCACCTCCCTTGACCTGCAGGCAATGCAGATGGAACCCAGGGCACCATTTACCTCTTTTGCAGCAAGAACACATTGCTGGTTCATGTTCAACTCGATGTCCTTTTCTGCAAAGCAGCTTTCCAGCTGATCAGCACACAGCATATACTGGCCCCAGGAGCTGTTCCTCCCCAGTCACGCTTCCTTTGCACACTGGACCCAGTACTGACCTCTGGGTTTTGCCTAACAGGTACCCAGTTGCACACTATCCTTAACAGAGAAAACACTTTATGTTAAATGGGCCCTAGGAATTGCAGAATCACAAAGACTTCAGGTCTCGCTGCCATACTTACTCAGTATTCCTGAGTTTACTAAATCATGTGAGGACTTCCAGCTAAAGATCCTTTGTGAAATTAAAGCAACTGAAGTGCACAGCTGTCTATACATTCCCCCAGCAAACTCCATGGTTTGTGTATAAACCAGGTGAGTTGCTCGTAGGTTCAATATAATGTCCACAGCGGCAAGAATACATATCCTGGCTTAGACACCAAATCATTTGCCATCTACTTCAGGGACTTGGCCTTCACTATCTCAAATATTATACTATATCCAGCTCACTGAAGCTATTCTCTGCTTGATCCCTGGAGGAGAACTGAGATTGTAGGACAGCCAGCAGCATTCAGTTCTAATAAAGGTTCAGTGGGCATAAGCAAATCCACAGTGTGAATATGTGAATTTGCTGGCTTAAGTTCAGAGAATAAACTATTGTGACTATGGGTATGTGGGCTTTCCTTGGTGTTCTGGAGTGAAATCCCTGAAAGGTGCTTGGTATTAATTGTGCAAGAGTCTGAAGGATTACTGAAATCTAGCACAATTCTCCAGAATGTTGTAGACGGAGATATGGCCCTCATGCTAAGAACGTGCTAAAACTTACTTACTTTATATTAAATAATGCTACCTCCACCGTGTAACAGCATTTATAGAAGACACCAAGTTTGTCTGCTTACTTTTCTGTCAGCTGCACTGTAATACAAAAATAATCCTGGTGGCTTAGACCAGCAGGGGTGGAGGGGCCTGACTGAATTCAGCATTAAACAGTCCTGTGCCATTCAAACTGAGTATCAAGGCTGTTCTAGTAACTCCTCTGGAAGAACCAGCATTAGCAAAACTCTGGCAGGCAGCCATAACAAAGAGATAAAATGTTCAAATATTGACTCCTTTCACTTGAAAACTCAAAATTCAGATCCATTTCCATTTCCCCCCTTTTGCATTAATTACATAAAACATGGGAAACAAGAACTTCTCATTCAGTGTTTTCAGTAGATGTTTTTAAAATATCTTTTTTAAGGAAATTATGAGCTAAAACAAAGGCAGCTGTAACAGCACATGTTCTGAACACAGGTGGTATATGAACTCTCAGTGAATGTCTAGAGAGTAAAGACACCTGACAATTGGTCTAAGTCTGTGGAGGCTGGAAGAGGAGGCAGGATAAAGTGCAAAAAAAGTTGGGAGAATAGCCCAGCATCCAGTATTTTAGAGTATACTATAAAGCTCACAAAAAGAAAAATTAAGTGTTTGGTCAGCTGGTATAAGCATCCTTGGAAAGGATTCTAAGCTACTGAACAACTGTTTGGCTTTGGTTTGATTTAGAAAGCTCATCTATCCTACACAGCTATCTCTTATGTGATACTGGCACAGTGGCTTCTTACAAAGAAGCAGTCTCTAAACTGAAGTACATGACCCAGATTTCACTGCAGTTTAAGTCCATAGACCCCAGTAAGTTACATCAGGGACAACTCTGCCCTGTTTCCCATATTCAGGCACAGCCAAAGAGAAATCTGTTAGAATTTAGAAGGATGCTAAAAGAAAGGACAACATTTTCTGCCAGCAATTAATTTTCTGTGAATCCTGTTTCCATTTCTGCAGGGCTGGACTCCACTGGGAACAGAAGCAAACCACAGCACAGTTAGAAGAGAAGAAGTGGACTGAAAGCCATCTCTGAATACAGACTGTCCTGCACTGCAACACACACATTCCCCATGGAGGAGAAAGGATTCAGTTGTGCTGAAAATAGATCCTTCTTGAGACAAGGATCAGGCAGCTGCCTCCCTTTCTGCAAGCCTTTAAGATGTGTATTTTCTTCTCCTGATCCCTGTGGTTAGCTGGGAGACAAGGATTGAGAAGGCATTTTTGAGCTGGGCAGCACAGCCAGACTGGAGAGGAGAAGTGCCTACAGACTGCTGCATGTTGGCTGGTGGGAACCTCCTTCTCATTCAGGGTTCTCAAGCTCATGAACCAGAAGCATGAAAATGTACCTGTATGGCAGGAGGGTTTGCAGTAGGAAAAGGAATCTTTTACTGTAGTCTGGTACCAACTCTTTTACACTGGGAGTTATTCTCAGGTCCTCTTCTCTAACTAGAACAGACAGCCCTCCAAGAGGAAGAACTGTGAGGTTATGGTGGATATGAATATGAGTGCCCTCACTGCAAACAGGACAAATCAAGCACTACGTGGTGTTAGAAGTGTGGTCAGCTGATTGTAGAAAGCTATTATTCCTTTTGCTTGACACCACTGAGTCCTCACCTGAAACAGTTTGTCCAATTTTAGGCTCCCCAGTTCAAGAGAGATGTGAACTAATGGGAGAAGGACCAGCAGAAGGCTAGCAAGATAGGCAAGGATCTAGAAAAACTGTGCTCTGTGCTATGAAGAGAGTTTGAGAGGGAAAAGGGGCTAATTTACATAAGTGCCAGCTACAAAGACAACATGCCACATTTTTTAAAATATTAGCAGGCAATGTAACAAGGGGAAATGACCACGGATTGTTGCTTGAAAGACTCCAGTCAGACATTAGGAAAGTTCTTGCCTATTGTGTAATGGAGAAATGGCACAAGATACCCACGGAGATTGTGGAGCCTCTGTCTAAAAAGCTTGGCTAATCAAAGCCATGACTTATCTGACCAACACTGGCGACAGATCTGTTTGAAGTGGGAGATGGAACTAAAGACCTCCAGATGTTAATTTGCAATTGTATTTCTGTGGCTTTAATGTAGAAGTTCCCTCTATCCATCTGAAGTAGACAAATGCTTAAAACTAAGCACAGAAGGTATCTGCAGCTCCACATCTTGTGCTGAGAAAGAAAGTTTCCTGGAATCATGAAAAGCAGCTTTTATTGAGTGAACCACTGGGCATGAATCTTTGTTCTCACTGCATTGTTGAAGAAAGTTTATTTCATGCAACTTGTCAAAGCATATTCCTGCAGAACACCAATTCCAGAATACCACTTCTCAAGTATGGAAATTCTAAGGAAATGTTCTCAGCAGCAGTAGGCTTCAATAGCTTTCAGTCCCTGTTTGCATGACATGCAGACAAGGAACTGTGGAGCTCACTGGGGCAGCAAGGTGGATCACATCACATCAAAAAGAAGTTCCACATGGTGAGGAGCAGCAGGGGAGGCAGAGTACTGGAGGGTCCTCTTGTTATCATTGCTTGGATGTGCTTCTGAAATTAGATTCCTTTCATTTATAATGAACAAATATGATCTGGTATTGAAAAACTTCAAAGATCTTTGTCCATCTGTACATCTATTATCATATATTCCCACAATATCTCCAGAGTACACTAGTACACAAGAAACTGATTGAACAGCAAACCCATTTGCCCTTTCCTCTCCTCCTCTCTCCTCACTCTCTTCTCCTCCCCTCTCCCCCCTTCCTCTTCCTTTTCCCTTTCCCTTTCCTTTCTTCTTCCCTTTCCCCTTCCCTTCTCCTTCTCTTTCCCCTTCTCCTTCTCTTTCTTCTTCCCTTTCATCTCCTCTCCGCCCTCAGATAGATGCCATAGCACTAGAATGCTTCCTAATTAAAGACAGTCTGATGCCGTTTCAAACATCAGTCTTCTCCTTTGCCTTGCTGTTAGCTGATAAACAGCACTTAAATAAGGGGGTTTTAGCAATTTTGATGCACTGGGACGAGGCTGTTCCTCCAGAGGGAGGTGGAAGTGGTTGAGCTTGAACAGGTAAGTGTAGAAAGATCACTGCTTTTCCACATTTGCTGGTGGGATAGATGGGGAAAAGCTGTGGCCATGGCTTCTGGAAGCAGCTATTTAACATTACCCACTGCTCCAAAATGCCTTCCCACAGTGGTAATCTGCCCCTGCAGAGCTCTGGCATAGGCAAAGCCATTTTGCTGTGATCATTATTGTGCTGAATATCTCCTGCTTCTGAACATTGTGACTACAGCAGGCTTTTCATAAACAGTAGGGTTTTGATTTAATCCTTTCCCTTCCCTTTGTGCAGATCTTCAGAGAATTTTAATCCCAAATAATTGGCTTTTCCAGCTGCCTTAAAAAACTTGAACTCATCCTCATTTGAGAGGATATGAAACACCAGCTGTGTATCCATCTCCAAGCTGAAAACAACGAGCATGTGTAAGGCTTGCTAAACTGTGAGAGAGCTAGAGCAGAAAAAAGGCATCATGCAGAGACAGGCTCATACATTTGAGAATAAGCAGACAGCCATATCAGCCTAGAGCAAAGCTCCAGCTGGTATTTTGTGCATGAGCATACACTGGACACTTAGTGAAAATCCAATTTAACTTTTTCAATACTATTTATAATATTATGTAAACATATCTTCCCACCAGGTTTCTCCTTTCCCAAAGTGAAAGATCATGGTCCAGACAGTTTGCCTTTCCAGTGGTCTCATCGGTTTTTTCATCTCTCTCTTTTTTGTGGGCCTGGAACAATGATTTCTGGTTTTGTTTTTAGTTGATCCTGATAGTTCCTGTTGGTCTTTTGGGCCATCAGTGAGCACTGACTTGACATTTGGAAGCAACTATTTACTATTCTGGTAGTTTTCCTATCTCCTAATCCTGGTCCTTCTTTTAGAGACTGAATTTCTATAGGATTTGCTGTATGTGTGGCTCAGAGTCATCACACAGACAGAGAAGTTAATGTTCTGTTTCATCTGCATAAAGGGTTTTTACAACTGATGACTATATAGCCTGCCTTAGAAGGACAACATCTTTCTCAGTGGCTTTCAGCAAAAATGACATTGAGTGAGACTCAAGAGTGGCACAGCCACACTAACAGAGCAGTGGAGAGACAGGTAAAGCAGCAGACTTATTTGGGAGTGAGCAGCTCTTCACAGAATATCGGACTTACGCTGTTACTCAGACTCCTCCTGTTCCCAGGAAACATCAGTGGAAATGCTGGCTGAGGAGGTGACATTCAGGATGCCCTTTCTATCACCCACCGAAGCAGCTGAGAAGCTCCTGTTACAGAGCAGGGGAGTGGGGTGGGCAGGCTAAGACACCTCCGGGTAAGACAAAGGAAAAAGAGAGCAAGTGACAAGAGGGGGAGGGAAGGAAAATCAGGATTAGGTGCACAATATTAGCACTAGCAACAACTGCATCCCAAAAAAGAGAGCAATGAGGTGATATCTTCCCAGGCTGACATTCATCTGGAACAGATGCACAAATTCCACTTCTGAGCAGATTTCAGTGCTGTGAATGGAAATATACTGGTATGGAATTTGTATAAACCTGTTCACTTTAAGCATTAGACCTTCGCAGGTTAAGACAGCCCACTGGATTACCACAGGATTTTTTGAGTGCCTGAGTCACTGCAGTGAATTTACCAACAGGATACGATGAACAATTTTCTAGTGGTATTTTCTGAACTAACTTTTATGTTGCAGAACAGTTCCTTTTGCAGCCTCATGAAATTAGTTAAAAACCTCATTATTTTATGTTGACAGATTTCCGTAGCTGTCAGCCTGTTTTCTTAATTGCTCTCTGCATTCCTCTGAGATGCTGAGGGAAGGATGCAAGTCCCTGCTCCTCCTGAAGGACCAATCAGTTGTGCAAAGCAGAACAGCTCCAGCAGGAGACAATCACAGTGAGCTGTCACCAGACATAGACAGCAACCAGGGTGTTTTACAACTCAGGGCAGTGGCCTGAGAAAAAATACACGCTAAGTCTGCCACAGCTAAAGATGTAGTGCCAACTTCACTCCACCACTGCTTTGCTGAACAACACAGGCACATGTTGCCTTCCTTCCAAATCAGTCCCTCAGGTCCCTCAAAGTGTCTCCTGCTCCCTGAGAAGTGCCTCCAGGTGGCTGGTATCTCACAGAATGCCTTGCAGGGTCTCACAGAGATTTGTCCCATGACCCTGCACTGCTCTCTGCCCCTTACCTTACCTAAGCTTGGGCTTGAGCTCTCCGGCTCTGATTCCAAAGCAGGACAGCACTTTTCCCAGCTGTGCTGTGCTGACATTGGGGCTGTGCTTCTGGCATGAGGCAGGGCCTGTAAGATCTCAGTTGTGAGACCTTAACAGCAAGGCTCAGATGATTCCTTCTCTCCTGGGGCTCCTGACAGGACCTTACAGTGTGGACTGTTGAATTTTTACTGACAAAAAGTTTCTGAAGGATAATGTTTTCAAATATTTGCTTTACTATTACTGGAACCCTGAATTTAAGCTCAGAAGATCCCTGGACCTCCGTATGCGACAGCAGTTCTATATGAGCCCATCAGCTGCATCTTATTTTAAACTTTCTCTCAGAAATGGCCATGATGGACTGATGTTTTTCTCAAGACCCTTGCACAAGCCCTTATCAGGTGACAGGCAGGCTCACTCCCCAGATAGAGTGTCAATGCAAAATGACCCTCATTCTCCATAAAGCAGTGAGGAATTCATCTTCCTTACATCAGTGTCCCACTTTGATCCTGATAATCCAGCAGGCTTTATAGCAGTGGCTGTCAGTGGGGATTTTTTCCCAGCCTCTGCTCCTCCCGCATGCATCTGCCCCCGGGTCAGAACCGCTCATATGTTCCTTTCCCCATTACGCATGTAATGTGATGGAGTCTCCATTTCTGGAGACATTCAAAGCCTGCCTGGACACGTTCCTGCACAACCTGTTCTGGATGGACCTGCTCTGTCTAGGGATTGGACTAGATGATCTCCAGAGGTCCCTTCCCATATCATTCTGTGATTCTGTGTACTCTGTCTTTCTTGGTGCCCAAGAAAGTGACACCTCCTGCACCCCAAACTGAGCCCCAGCCAAACACTGGAAGTACCTGGGCACCTGCTCTCTTCCCCAAGGGACAGCACCTCCCAGGAGGCCACGGTGAGCACCAGGTGCTGGGTTGGCACAAGGTAATTGCATGGGTGTCAAAGGGACCACTCTTGATTGATGCTCTTTCCAGGGAGAGCACACTTGGGCCTGCTTCTGATTTTTAACATTTCAGATGAGAAAGGAGCTGTGCCGCAGCAAGAATAGCATCTGTCGTCTTAGGACACAACACAGTTGTCCAGCTCCTACATGGCAGCACGTTGTGCTGAGATATAGAAGGCAACCTGCCCGCCGAGGAATGTCTTCAAGTGCTATTAGTGGAAGCGTGTCATCTACACAAACAGGCGTGACCCCGCACAGGAGCCTTGCAAGAGCCAGGCTATTTTGAGCTTCTGACACTGAGGATGAAGGGAGACAAATGACAGGCTGATCCTCCTGGGCAATCTCCCAAGCTCACTGCACCCTTGTCTCCTCCTCTGAGAATGACTTTTGGTGAAGGCTGATGGGCAATTTGGTGGGACCTCAGAGCACAGGACGCAGGGGCCTGGAGGGAGCTGTGAACCTGGGGAAATGCAAGTCCAGGCTTCAGTCCCATCACACAGCCCATCACAGTGATGGCAAGTCCTGCCTGAGGCTGTGCACTGGTCCCCAAGCTTAGGGCTCACGTCTGCCTGCTGTATTTTGGACCACATCTGTGAGAGCAAGAGAGATAACAGAGGTGTATAGCGACGTGCAAGGGAAACACAAATATTTTTCAGCCCTTCCTCTTGCCACATGAAGCTGTCTGTCTCTGAGGTTTTGTTTGGCACCATGGACATCTGAAACACCCCTTTTCCTCTTCCCAGGCATTGCAATCTCTTTCTCAACTAATTCTGATCCTTTTAACATGTTCTTTCTTGTTCTGGTTATGGATTTTTTTTCAGTCAATTATTTTTCATATCTCTTTTATTTTTTATTTCTGTTTCATTTTAATTTCTTTGTGAAAACAGGATCTGCACATTAAGCTCTCTGGGGGAAAAAAACCAACTCACTCTCCTAGAAAAGTTTTCCAGCTGGATCAACTGGCCAAGACCAACTCCCTTGGGACTTCACTTTCAGTTGGGATGATGCACAGCAGCAGTGGTAGCAGGCATGAACAAGTGGTCAGGGGATTGTATGTGTATTAGGTAGTTCAAAAAGTGCTGCCACTAAATGCAGTCCCACAGCCTTAGGGGCTGAATCTGATGCTAGCTCTTGGAAGAAGGCCCTTGGCTCAGTCCCAGCCTCCTGAGCTGTTGCCAGGCATGTCCAGGACTCCTGCAGATGAAGACTCAGTTGGTTCAGCTAGCAGACCAGAGGTACAAGTATTCATTCACTTGCAAGTTATTTTTCCAGCAGACTAATAAGTTAAACTTACTCCTCCTACAATACCCAGCAGTATTGCTTTGCTAAGCTCCTCTACACTAATTGGGCATCCCCCTGTGTCTGTCACAAGACAGAATAACTGGATGTGGGTAGTGCGAACAGCCCCTCCATGGCTGCACACCTGAAGATCAGGCCAGCAATAATGAGAAAGGCTTTACCCCCCCATCTTGGTGCCATATGATGAGGCTCAGGTTCTGACAGAGCAGGCTTGCCAGGTAGAGACTCAATCAGGATCTTGAAACCTCCCTGGTGTGGTAGAATGTGTGATGGAGATGCCAGACAGGGCCGTGTCCTCCTCTGAGGCTCTCTAGCAGCAGAGTGCTCCTGTTCGTGCTGCCCCGAACCATCACCACTCAGCATGGGCTAAGCTTCCTTGCAGTAGCTCGAGCTGTGAAACTTTGTGACCATGGGCATGCATTTCTTTCAATTTGTTTTATTCTTATTGCATTAAATTGGTAGTACACAAAGTGGACCACAGGCTTTCAGCAGAGCTGCATTGCTACCAGCAGGCCCTGAGCCCATTTCTGTAGTCATGCTCTCAGGATCCTCAGCTCCAAACTTTCCAGACTGATCTACACACATGGCATTTTACGCCAATGCAAACACAATGGTCTTGAAAAACCAAGAAAGAAGTGATGCCCATTCCTTTTTCAAACAGGAGGGACAGAACATCTTGGTTTTCTCTTCTCCCATCGTTGTTGCTGACAGCAGAAGCACACCTGACTGCTTTCCGAGTGCTGGTGTGGCTGTGTCCTGGAGCCAGGTAAGGTGAGATCCATTTGGATATACCTTTCCTAGGCATGTGGATATACCTTTCCTACAGACATGCAGCAGTCAGCTGGAACTTACCAACAGTGTCAGCATCCTATTTGACTCAGTCCAGTGCTGTGCATGAATTCATCTTCTCAGCACGCTGGGATGTCTGCACAATGGTAACCCATTCACTCTCTGTCCCTTACTGTGCTGCCAGGTACATCTCCTCAGCAGCCCTCACCAGTGCCAAAGTATCTGGGTTTTCTCTCTACCTGAGATGTTTCAAAAATACCACATATACACCACAAAGTAGCTGAACACGTATTTCCCTTTGAGAAACACCAAGCAGAATTATGGTGCTCAGTGCCACTGGGGAGATAACCCTCAAGCAGCTACTCAGATTCTCCTGCTAACGTTGCAGACTGCTTGGTAACTATTTCCAATGTAACAACTACGTCCTTATCTGCCTGGAGCTCAGACAAGAGCCAACATTCTGAAGTACTGTTTGACTACAAGGAAATTAGAAATACTTGATTTGTAATGCACACAGGTGGCTGTGGGCTCACATGCTGGACCAGTCTTGTTCTTCCATGCAGAGACACGGCAGTGAAACTAAGCATGAACGTCGTAATTTTGTTCACATTGCATGTTTGACACAGCACATCTGCTCATACAGTAGTTTATTCTCAGCTTCATTTAACAAGGTCAGGATATCTGCTTTCAAGGAGAAAGCGTGGAGGAAAGCTGTTAAACGCCTAGATTTTTAGCAGCAACAAGAGTTGAACCCACAGTTTTGACTATGGTTAACCTAGAAATAAAATTACTCATCTGAACATTAGCACTTGGAGCATCTGAAATTGCAGATATCTACTTTATTGACACTGGTACAGCAGCAGAGTGACAGAAAACATTTATGTCCATAAGCAAATAGAAGATTACTTCCTACCAGTGTAGCTCTTGCTACTGCAAATCGACAGCTGGACATGGTGTAATTTCTGGTTATCACAGAGGAAGCTCATTTTTTACTTCCTACCACCACCTGGAAAGGAGAGGCTTTGTTTAATGCACACGTCAAGATGAGTTTTCTGGTCCCTAAAATCACCTGCCTTAATGCAACATCCAGCTAGGAGGTACAAGTGAAGGCCAGTGTAGCAGTGCCTGTAGCTCCTTAAGACCACACATCATCCAACATTAGGCTCTCGGACTGATGGGTTGAAAGGGAGAATCATAGAATGATAGGGGATTAGAAGGGACCTATGGAGATCATCCAGTCCAACCCCCTTGCCAGAGCACATCCACCCAGAGCAAGTTGCACATGAACATGTCCAGGCAGGTTTTGAATGTATCTAGAGACGGAGACTCCACCACCTCTTTGGGCAGCCTCTTCCAGGGCTCTGCCGCCCGCAAAGGAAAGAAGTTCCTCCTCATGTTTAGATGGAACTTTTGACGTTCAAATTTGTGCCCATTCCCTCTTGTCTTGTCCCTGGGCACCACTGTTAAAAGACTGGTCCCTTCCTCCTGACACCCATCCTTTAAGTATTTATAAGTGTTGATCAAATCCCCCCTCAGTCCTCTCTTCTCCAAACTAAAAACATCCAAGTCCCTCAGCCTTTCCTCAGCAGAGAGGTGTTCTAGTCCCCTAATCATCTTTGTGGCTCTTTGCTGTACCCACTCCAGATGTTCCCTGTCCTTCTTGAGCTGGGGAGCCTAGCACTGGGCAGAGGACTCCAGATGGGGCCTCACCAGGGCAGAGCAGAGGGGCAGATGACCTCCCTTGACCTGCTGGTCGCACTCTTCTTGATGCACCCCAGAATGCCATTGGCTTTCTTGGCCATAAGGGCACATCGCTGGCTGATGGTCATCCTGTTGTCCACCAGGAATCATACCTGTTGGCTTTTCTGAAGTGCTACTTTACTGTTGCATTGTTTAAACAACCCACAGCCCCATCCTCTGGGCCATGAATCCACAAGTGCATGTAAAGCATGGGAGGAATTAAAAGGATGTATTGACCCATTGTATCTATTAAAATATTTAGGCATTACAATGTTGAATTTTTAGACCTCTCAGAGCAGAATTCAGAACTAGTGCCAAGTACACAGGTTCCATATACACTACACAGTACCAGGCACCTTAAAACAGGATCTAAAACTACAACATATTGCTGAAAGAGTTGCCTGCAGTTACTATGTTCAACCTGCCTTTACCTGGGGACACTAAATAGGAGATACCAGAAACCTTGCCCCTGTCTGGGCTCTCAATTCAATTAGAGATTCAGCATTCCTTCTCTAAGGTAATCTCATGTCTAGAGACTTTCCTTGGACTCAGTCTTTGAAGTGCTTCCCCAAGGGTCTTGGCAAGATGCTCTGACAAGCACCGAGGAGTCATTCACTGGTCCATGGCATTAAGGGACTCATTGAAAGTTGCACACCAAGCTCTGGCAGAACCAACATCATCTATTGAGTCTCAGGGACAAACCTTGAGGAGAAATCAGGTTCTCCATAGTGTCTCTTCTACAGTTAAAATGCTGTATGAATAGGATGCTGTGGATAAGCAAGGGCAGCTTGGAGCCAAGGCTTTCCATTTCCTACATATGTGGTGCTCTAGGCACTAGTAATTTTTTCAAAATGTGGACTGAGGGTATTTTACCTAGAACCACAAACTGAGCTAGACTAGTGCAGTCAAAAGTGTTACACCTGCTCATACCACACTAGGAAGATTAGGCTCTAGCTCTTGTACCAAACAGTCTTGACTTTGAGATAGACAACTGCCTGGGAAGTTCAGCTGAAGACACATTGCTGCTGCATATTTCTCAACCAGAACTTTAATTCTGCATAAGGCTCACAGGAAGGTTGTTTTAGGAATGGTCAGAGTTAGATTGGCTCTCATTATTCCACTTTTTGAGGTGGTTCATTAAATCTGAAACTAATGTGATGAAACTAACCAGAAGGCTTATGCTTGGCCCCAGAACCTGAAATACCAGAGTCACAGATTCACAGTATCACAGAACAGTTTGAGTCAGAAGGGACCTTCAAAGATCATCTAGTCCAAAACCCTTGCCATGGACAGGGATAGCTTTCGCTTGATCAGGTTTCCCCAAAGTCCTGTCAACCCTGAGCTTGAACACTTTTGGTGATGTGGTATCCACACCTTGTCTGGGCAACCTGTTTCAGAGTCTCATCATAAAATATTTCTTCCTTATGTCCAACCTAAACCCACCCTTTTTCAATTTAACACCATTGCCCTTTGACCTGTCACTACAGGCCCTGGTAAATAGTCTTTCTCTGTCTTTTTTATAAGACCCTTTTATATATGGAAAGGCCAGAATAATATCTCCTCAGAACCATCTCTTCTCCAGGCTGAAGAACCCCAACCCTTTCTTGCAGAACTGTCCTTTCTAAATGATGGCTCTATCCACCTGCAAAGCACAAATCTACTGCTTGATTTGCATGAGCAAATCGTACAAACACACCTGGTTTCTGCAATAAAGGCTTACCTTTGTAGAAGGGACTTCTCGGGTTTTAGCTTTGAGCTTGTTTACTTGACTCTCAGCAATATCTGCCCTTTCTTCAGCCTCTTCTAGCATAAGCTGTGCTCTTCTGAATTTGGAGAGATTAGCATTGGCTTGCTCGTCCTGAAATGGCAAAACAAAAGGAACTGAAAACCACCGGGCAACGCGCTGGTGCACAGAGACAACTTTTAAACTGACAATCCTAGAAAATGGCAAATAAGTATTTGCTTCAGTTGAGTGACTCACAGCTTCCCCAGCTTGTCTTTTGTAGGATTTGATTTTCATCTGCAGTTTGTCCACCAGGTCTTGTAATCTCATCATGTTCTTCCTGTGTTCTTCATTCTGTGGAAAGGGAATGCGTAATTATGTGTTCCTGGGAGACAAAACATCCAGATAATTGCTTTCAATTTATACCCACCTGAAAAGTAAGCTCTTTGACACGCCGTTCATAGTTATGGATGTTTTTCATAGCTTCTGCAGATTGTTTACGTTCTTCTTCCAGCTCAGCTTCTAATTCTCTGATCTGGGGAATCAATCATCAGTTGGCTTGAGTCCTCACATAGGACTCAGAGAAGAAAGGTATCTTTGCTATTCATGTTCACTGCTGGTACCCACCCTGGCCTCCATCTTCAAGAGCTCTTTCTTGCCTCCTTTCAGAGCCAACTGCTCAGCCTCATCCAGCCGGTGCTGCAGGTTCTTCACTGTCTGGTCCAGGTTCTTCTTCATCCTCTCCAGGTGTGCCCTGGTGTCCTGCTCCTTCTTCAGCTTTTCTGCCATCATGGCTTCCTTGGAAGGGAGATGACACAAGAAACTGGAAGTATGTGAAAGAACAGTGCATGCTGTGTACCATCTGAAGATTCATTCCTGGCTCCTGCTGGCCATTCCTGCCACTGCATTTCCTGCTTCATTTGTTATTGTGGCGTGTGATAGTGGCAGGAACATGATAGGAAACAGTAGGGAAAAGGATGGGAAAAAACATCTGCCTTGCTGCACGTATGGAGCTTGAAATGATAGTGCAAGCACTGCGTCCCGCTGTATGGTCATTGCTGTGACCTTCATTGGTACCAAATGCCATGGGGCAGAGCAGAAGCCACAGCAAAGCTGGGGAGCAGGGCATGGCAGAGACTGCATAACACACATGGAGCGTGCCAGTCTCCGTGCTGCTCCTCTGGGCAGCCTGTTACCTCCACACGGCCTGAATGGCCAGTATTACAAGGCAGAATACAGTTTAAAACAATCTATACTATTTAAGACAAAACTAGAATATGTTTGTCTCTCAAAACCTCACAAAATCAATATTAAGCATTTTGGTGAAATGTTGAGTGACGCTACTTACAAATAGTCTAAAATTCAACATATTGCTTTGGCAGTAAAATACCTGAAAAAGTCTAAGTTAAAAAAAAAAGTGACAATAAAATAATGGCATTAGAAATTTTAAAAATATATAAAAATATATGTGTGTTTGTATAAGTCACTGTAATGCTCTATTTCTTTTTTAGACAAAAAGAATAGAAATTATTTAATATTTCTTTTTCATTTTCATGAGTAAGGGGAAATGTTTTCCTTCTATTTTAACTCCAAATAATGTTTTTAAGTTGTAAGATTTTGTTTTGATCCTATGCATCAAAAAATCATTAGTAGGTTGGGTCCCCTGATACACCAGTCCTTCTGCACCGGCCATGCACAAGAGGATATAGCACCGATTTTGAATGGAAAATCACAATTCTCATTTGAAAAGTTCTTAAATAGGATTTTGAAAAGGTAAATATTTTAATCAATCAGATACTTTCCTGGTTTCAATGCCGCAGGATTTTTTGTTGTTTACATTTTCACGCAGCACTGGAGAAAGTTATTTTGTTTTAGACTGACTAAATGTGAGTTTAGCTCATTATGATGAGCTAAACAATTTCCCTGTTGCCCTAATCATCCTCTGACATGTGGCCTCTTCAACCAGGCCACCGACTGGTTCTTTGTCCACATTGTGACAAGAGTATTTACATTAACTCCCAGCAGCAATTACATTGGGAAGGCCTGAAAGTCTGAAGAGAAAAGCACAGTAATATCCTCACATCTGTGATTGCCTTCTTTGCTCTTTCTTCAGCATTTATCGCTCCATTCATAATATCTTCCATCTCAGTTTGGATTTGTGCCATATCAGTTTCAAGCTTCTTCTTTGTATTAAAAAGGCTGGTGTTCTAAGAAGGAGAAAGAGAGGCTTTGAGTGTCTGTCTTTGGTCTCTTACGCATAGAGACAATGAATTACTATTCGTTCTTACTCTCTGAATCTCTGGACCCAAGCATACACCTGTCTTAGCAAAGGAAACTACCTGGGTATGGAGGAGCTGCACCCGTTCGGTGGCATCCAGAAGCTCCTGCTCAGCCACTTTCCTCGAGCGCTCTGTCTGCTCCAGGGCTGCCCGCAGCTCCTCAATTTCAGCCTGCAGCAGGTTTGCTCTGCGCTCCACCATGGCCACCTGCTCCTTCAGGTCCTCCTGTGTCCTGAGAGCGTCGTCCAAGTGCAGCTGCTTTTCCTAAGTATGGAAAGCCATTTTTGTCCCAATTAATTTCTTAGATAATTTGCTCAAAACCACATCAACCAGAAAGGTAAATCAAGACCTTGAGAACTCCCTGGATGCTGTACAGTTGTTGCTGTGCTTCAGCAGTCTGGCGTTTGGCATGACCCAGCTGGATCTGCATTTCCTTCAGGTCTCCCTCCATCTTCTTCTTCAGTCTTAAGGATTCACTTTTGCTCCTGATCTCAGCATCCAAAGTTCCCTGCATTGTCTCCACAGTCCTTTCATGGTTCTTTTTTAACTGGCTGATCTCCTCATCTTTCTCAGCAATCTTTCTGTCGATTTCTGATTTAATCTGAGTCAGTTCTCGGTTGACACCAAGGATTTTGGCCTCTTCGTGCTCAAGAGACGCCTTTAAAATTAAAAAAGAAACAACAAACACAAAAGCAACGTTTCAGAGAACACAATCATTGTGATATTACTCAGTGACTTCACACGAACTCCTCATGTTTATGACAATTGGCCTGGCACACAGCCACTGCCTAGGAGAAAGAATAGACAGCGTTCAGACTGCTCTCTACTTTTTCAGTAATATTTAAACTAACTCACCTCTGCCTCCTCCAGAGCTAACCGCAGCTCTGATTTTTCTGCTTGGCCCTGCTTCTTGGCTTCCTTAAGGTCTCTGGTCATTTTGCCATTTTCAGTAATTTCTTCAGTCAGACGAGCTACTTCCTCTGTGAGATAAGAACGGCATCAGCCAGGGAAGCTGAACTCTGTGCTTTGTGACTGTGTAAAATACCTCTTTTGTATATCTACATATGTACATACACATACATACATGTGTACACAGTTGTATATGCATATGTGTGTCTATGTACAGATAATAACAGACAGAGCCAACTCATACAGGATGACGTAAACACAGGGGCATTGGTGTGGTTTCATAGCCCTTCTTACAGAGTCTGTAAGATACCTGCATGTGTTTATGTCTCTGGACAGACCATGAGGGTAACACTATAGGACTTGTCATTATATGGTACCAAAGCACCTGTAAAATTCACCTTCTCAAGCTGTACAGTCTCTTGAAGGCACCACCTTTAGCTGGAAGTGGCATCTAAATGCCCTCAATCTTACATCTCTGAATCATAGAATCATTCAGGTTGGAAAAGACCCTTGGGATCATCAAGTCCAATCATCAGCCCTACTCTACAAAGTTCTCCCCTACACTAGATCCCCCAACACCACATCTAAACGACTCTTAAATACGTTCAGGGATGGGGACTCAACCCCCTCCCTGGGCAGCCTCTTCCAGGGTCTGACCACTCTTGCTGGGAAAAATTCTTTCCTAATGTTCAGCCTAAACCTACCTGTTGCAGCTTGAAGCCATTCCCTCTCGTTCTATCACTAATTACCTGTGAGAAGAGACCAGCACCAACCTCTCTACAACATCCTTTCAAGTACTTGTAGGGAGTGATGAGGTCTCCCCTCAGCCTCCTCTTCCTCAAACTAAACAGTCCCAGCTCCTTCCATCCCTCTACAGAAGATTTGTTCTCCAGATCCTTCACCAGCTTTGTTGCCCTCCTCTGCACTCGCTCCAGCAGCAGATAATGGAGAGCTGGGACATCTACATTATTACCTTAGTCACTTCACAAACTTGATCAACAACTTTTGCTGAAACATTTATATTCTGCATTAAAATGGAGAAACAGAAATTACAGATTCCTGTAATTTTGTGTACCTCGTGCAGACATGAGCGTGCTTCTGGAGCATGCCTTGTTGTGGACTGTGCTAATGGGGAACCAGAACCAAACACTTACGCTTGAGAGTCTTGTTTTCCCGTTTGATTGTTTCAAGCTGATCTAAGGTTTCCTCATAGGCATTTTTCACTTTGACAAACTCTGTATTCAGCAAGCATGATTCTTTAGAGAGAGCTTTCCGCTCCAGCTGGCTCTTCTCGTACTTTCCTTTCCATTCTGCCACAACCTGAAAGACATCATGTTTTATTCCCTGCTAGTACTGAAAATGTAATTTTATTTGTGGCTATTTTCTGTACTACATAAATCCTGCAGTTTCTGAAAACAGGACAAATACCTATTGCCACGCTCCAGAGGAGTTATAACTCTTAGACTCAACTTGATTTCTGTATTGACTTAAGTAAAGAGCATTAGTTTGGCCTTCTAGGAAGGCTAGACTTGAAAAATACTGTCCTCATTCATCACCTTATCAAAGTTCTGCTGTTTCTTGTCAAGGGCAGCTGCCAATGTGCTTGCTCTCTCTTTGTCAACTGTCAGATCATCCACCTCCCCCTGCAACTTCAATTTCACCTTCTCCAAGGAGACACACTTTGAATTCACAATCTCCACCTGCTGCCCTGTTTCCTGGAGACGCTGAGAGAGCTTTTTCCTTAAGAACAATAAACAAAACAAGCATATGATTAAATAAACCAATGTATTTTGAACATAATTTAATGAGTACAATATTGGAAGTTGTTTTAAGATAAGTGGATAGGAAAACCCCAATAAAATAATTTTGATCTGACTGCTGAAAGTATGTCTGTGTTCTGCACAATGTACATCTGGACAGTCCATTCTATCTGCCACGTACTTGGCCTCCTCCAGCTCCTCCATGCGCTGAATAGCATCCATCTCATATTTGGTTCTCCACTGGGCCACTTCGCTGTTGGCTTTGGACAGGGCACGCTGCAGCTCCCCCTTGGCCTCCTGCTCCTCCTCATATTGTTCCCGGAGCAGGTCACAGTCGTGGCGAGCAGACTGCAAGGCATGGGCCAGGGCGTTCTTGGCCTAAAAATTACCCATAATATCATGCATTTATGTTAGCTATGACCAACAGGTTACCCTATGACCTTGCACATTCAAACTATAGTCAGTGCAGGTTGGGCAGAAGACAAGGGCCAGAAGTTTACAAGTGTTCAGGCAGCAATCTTGTTGCAACCAACTTTTCTCAGCTCTACTACTAGAAAAGACCAAGGGTGATGCTCTCACCTTGGCATATGCTGTAGCTTTTCTTCCCTGGGGCTACAAAAGCAAAATAAATCACACAGACCATGGTTTTAAAGTTAAAAACCATGTGAAAAATTTAACCAAAAGTGGAACCACTTTTTATGTGTCAGAGGCCTCCTTAGCAAAGCACTTAAACACAGTGCTCACTGGACACATTCTGCCCAGTAGTAATTTTATTATGTTATACTGTAGACAACAACACTTGGAAAGTTCCAAAAGTGTTTTTTAAATGAACTGAGGCCTTGATACACTTTGAAGCCTTAGGATGTACCCAGCATGACCCCTACCTTGATCCCTTCCTCCAGCTGCCTTTGGAGTTCTTCCATTTGCTGTGTAACTGCCCCTTTACTTCTGGCCAGCTGCAATGCAATGGTTTCTTTCTCCTCAAGTTGATGGCTTAGTTCACCTGTGACAAGAAAAGACAAGTTTCCAGTACTGTCCAGATTAATCATCATGAAAACATTCAGATATAAATAATAACCAGTAACAGACAAGTGGAACCACACAGTGTTGTTGACATTATCAGTTGTTACCTTTATGCATATACTTTTACCATTCTTATTTTGCCATTCTTTTGCATATATTTTTTACTATGTCTTCTTTACTCTAAGCATAATGCAGGGTTTAGTGATGAAGTTGAGACAGGTATGTCTCCTCCAACATTTATCTATTCTATCTCCTTGAACATTACTCATATTTTTTTAAATCATGAGGTTTACTGTTCATTCAGACTTCCATATCCACGTGTTTAACCCACAATTCTCTTGTCTTTAACAACTCAAGTGCATAGCACTTAGTTTCATAGTTTCAAACTTTCTCTTGCCTTTCTTGTCTCTTATACCTTTTAAATTTCTTCTTCACCCATAACCTTTTTTAAAAGGACATTATGGAAACTGGCAATCCTGTCTCCAGGTCAAGATGTTTCTCTTCAAGTTGTATCGCTATTTCAAACTTATTCTGTGTTTTCTTCCCATTCTACTTTACCGTATCTTCTACTAAACACTTTAATATGCTCTACCACTTTGCACGGGTTTAGTGATTTCTTTAGCTTTCCTATCCCTACTCTATCAATGTTTACTTGAACTTTCCTTTTCCTCTCCAGGTGTGCCCTTTCAGGTATATCCTAAAGTTTTACTTCATAAACTTTACAATAACTGAAAAACATTTATACTACATCACCCTCTGTCCTGTGGGCAGAAGTAACAACTCTCTCCTTTCTTGGAGGGGTGCCTATAGTCCATGCTGTCATCTCTAGAATTCTTGGGTCTTCTTGTAGCCCTCCTTCAGACTTTCCCTGAGCCATTTTAGATCTTTTTCTCAAGCTTTCAATTTCATTTAAAGATTCCCCTTGAGCACTGTGCACAATGACATGACAACAAACTGGTCCAATTTATAGAATCCTCTGGCAGGCATGATCGCTTCAAAGAGATCACTCAGAATAAAAGAAGATACAATTTGGTTATGGTTTATGTTTCCCCGCATGTGTGTTCCTCCATCAAAAGGTGATGTTAACTCTCTGTTCCCTGATAAGGGATGGAGATGGGCGAGTCACACGTCACAATCAGTGTCTATGTGAACACCTTTTACTAATTAAGTTGCTACAGTTACTAGCCTCAGGCTGCTACTATTAATACTAGGCAACTCCAAACTCAGCACATTCACGTATTTCTTTGCAGCTCACTTGCGCACACCCACCTCCACATATCTCTCTAGTAGGAGTGACACCTGGAAGGCCAAACCCAGCCTCAGGGACTCCTGTTTTCATCAGGGGGTGTGTGTAAATCCACAGTCTTTGCATATGGCAGCCACCACCATCTTGGAGGTGGTCACAGTCACACAATCCGCTGCTGAAGCTGCGTTTGCCAGTGCCCTTAGGCTGATTTACCAGTTCTTGAGGATTTATCAGGACCACTAGCTTCCAGAGATTACCAGAGTTTGGGAGACTTTCACATGCTATACCCTCTTTGGCCTGTTTTTTTTTCTTGTAACTCTATCTCCATCCACATACAAATGTGTCTATAGAGTTCATTCACATAAATTCATAAAACCATTCAAAAAGGGTTTTCATGGCAGGTGTAGCTCTATGGATCAGCTGCTAAAATATGCCAGCACTCCCTGATCTGCTATTGTGTAAAATCCCTAGAGTTCAGAAGGTTAGTCAAAGCCAATTCACTGGCATTTTAATTTGAGATGTCTGATATTGCAGTCAACCAGACCAAGGAGCTTTCACCCTCGTCACTCACACTGTTCAGAGCAGTCTGCACAGGAGCAGCCCAAGCTCCATAAGGGCAGCACACACACAGGTACACTACATACAGTGGACATGTACACTCTTGGAGGAGAAGGTGCAGTTCTAACAGGTTGCTCAAATCATTGGGGACTGTCTCAAATTCCTCATTCCACTGCATGGAATCAGTGAGCTATGTCACATCATTCTGGGAATTATTTACCTTAGCAAATAATGCTTGCAATTAGCATATGAACTTTAAAGTGTCGCTCATGAACTCATTTCCTTTCATTTCTTTCTAGTTATGTCTGTGCCTGCATCAATGACTATGGAAGTAGAATAGGCACTTGGGAACCATTGGGTCTCACTCATGGTACACATTAAAAAGCCTCTCTGCTACCAAGGGGAAAAAGCAGATCTTTGTGCCTTCCTTACCAGACTCTGTCTGGAGCTGAGCTTTTTGTATCAGCATCTCATTCATATTTCTCTGGTTTTCCTCAAATTTGGCTTTCAAATCTCTCATCTGGTCTTCAAGGGTGCGGTACATTTTTTCCAGATTAGCCTAAAAGAGAGTAAGAAAGTGGAATCTGTGTATGCGTGTTTGTATTGCAGAAATACTGCCAATTCAAGTATTTCACTTATAAAGAAACACCTTGGACTTAGTAATGGTCTCTGTACTACTGGCCAAGTCATCAATTTCCATCTTCAGTTCACTCTTCTCCTTCTCCAGCTTCTGCTTCACTCGCTGAAGGTTGTCGATCTGCTCCCCAAGCTCAGCCGTGCTGTCCGCGTGCTTCTTGCGCAGGGCGGCAGCCGTGGCTTCGTGCTGCAGCGTGGCCTCTTCGAGGTCGCGACGCATCTTCTGAAATTCTGCCTCACGCTTCTTGTTCAGTTCAGTTTGAGCGGTGGTGGCTCCTCCAGCCTCTTCAAGTCTTCCGTTGATTTCCTCGAGTTGAGTAGCCAGCTCATCACAGTGCTTCTCTGCTTTTGCCCGCATCGCATCCTCACTCATGGTCTCTTCTTCCAGCTCTGCTACACGGGCCTGTATAACACGGAAATAGCACATCAGGAATCAATATAGGAACAGACAACTCAATACTTAGGTTAATGCATAATTGCCATAGTCAAATAGCAACCCCATTGTTTTGGAGCCTACAAGCAAAACAGAGTTCCTTTGAATGTTACTGTTTTGCCATTGTAGGCAAAGGCTTACCAATAGGGAAAGATCTATCGATCAACTCATACTAACTTCTAGATCACCGCTTCCGGTTGTGTGGAGAAAATTCTTACAACCTATCGACTCAATTCCTGTAACTGGATCCAATATTTTATCAGTGACCAACTGTGGACAAGCATTGCTCTTGCTGCTACAGTTTAAACAAGGTAATGGTAAAAATAAAGTAGTTACAGAAAGCTTCTTGCCTGCAATTCTCTGATCTTCTTCTGTAAATGAATACCTGAACTCTGCTGTTCCTCAAGTTTATTTTGCATCTGGTTAAATTCAAAGTCTTTCCTGTAAAGGAAATGTTCTTTTAATAAAAAGAAAAGAAGTGCAGTTAAAAACAAATAGTAAACTTTTTCTCTCTCTTACTTCCTTAATTTTTCATCTAAATGTTGTTTATCATTCTCCAGATCCACTACGGTTTCCTGCGCAAGTTTCAAGTCTCCCTCAAGCTTTCCCTTTGCTCTTTCAAGATCCACACAAACTTTTCTTTCCTGTTCTAAAGATCCTTCAACCTGTAACATAAACATATATAAAAATGACTGACAGAACAACTGAAGAGTCTGCCCCTTTTCTTTGTGTCGATCATGCTCACATAGTTCACTTGTTGCTCCAGCTTGATCCTGGCTTTGGTGAGGGTATTAACTTTGTCCTCCTCAATCTGGAGGTCATCCAGCACCTGCTGGTGGGCTTCTTGCAGGGCCTTCTTCTCCTTCACTAACTTCACAATTGTCTCATCCAAACCTGTCATTTCTTCAGTTAGATTTTTGACCTATTTTAAGGCAAAATACTTGAAGGTCTCTAATAATTTCGGTGTTTGTATAGGTTAGTGATCACACAAAAGTAAAAAACATGTTGCCAGGCTACCAAAGAGAGTTAATTAGTTGCCTTGTATTGTCTAATTATACAATACAATCTCTCTAGTTATATATCAACCCTTCTGAAGATACAAAGCAATTCTGAACTTTCATTTTAATGCATTTTGTGTGCTTGTGGGTTGGTTTTCCTGCACTATACAGGTGACCAAATTTAACAACAGTCCCATAGATGTCCTTATACAACATCATGTTATTGTTCTAGTTGACTGTACCTTTATATCCTATACATAGACAGAGCAACTACTATTCAACATGCAAATAGCAGAAGTCACAAGTACCTTGTTTTCTGTGGCATGCTTTTCCTTTTCAGCCTTGGCCAATGTTAACTCAAGATCATCAATGTCTTTCTTCAGCTCTGAACATTCATCCTCCAGTTTCCTCTTCCTGGCTGCCAGAGCAGCATTTATCTCCTCTTCATCCTCTAGTTTTTCCATTACCTCCTTTATTCTCACTTCCAGATGGAATTTTGCTTTGATCAGCTGGTCACATATTTCTTCAGCATCAGCCAAATTTTTGTTTTCCTTTTTATAGAAAATAGAAATGTGTTTCATTGTCATACATTGAAACTGACACTTGCAGAAATCACCTGCTCATTATGCAATTGGAACATGAAATAAAAGAATTTCTATTCAGCCCTTTCCTGAACACTCAGACGAAACTGATGAGCCAAAAATAGTTTTAAATTACGTACACTCTGTACTTGCAGTTGCAGGTCCTTTTTCTCTTGCACCAGAGTTACCATTTTTTCTTCCAGTTCTTTCCTCCTGGTTTCTGATTTAGCCAGTTCTTCTTTCGTTCTCCCAAATTCTTCTTTTATCACAGCCATTTCTTTCTCAGTTTCCACGCTTTTTAAGAGGGGTTTTATCTTGAAGTACAACTTCATCCAGGGCCAGTGCTTGACATTCATGAATGCACGAATGTTGTACTGGATGCAGAAGATGGACTTCCTGAAATCACACAGATCCATCAGTACTGTGAAAAAAAACACACCTTTGAGACACCAGAACATGCAGAAGACACACACCTTCGGTCTAACATTCTTTTCAGTTCAAGTCTCCTGAGGTATCCCCTGCATAAAGCCTGTGTCTGCGTTATCAGTTGTCCTAAGCAATCATCTCGCATCTCCTCCAGAACACCGAGCAAACCTGCCTTGAAGAACACCTGCAATCAAAGAACAGAGATCAGTCATCACTGCATTGATATTTTAATGCAATTAATGATTTTTCATTGTGTGGAAAAATTAAATGTTTACCTTAGTGTGTCCAAGTTTGTACTGAGTATGATCTATCTCAATGGAAGACAGCAACCTTTCACACGCCTTCTTGCTATCAATAAACTGTCCTTCTGAAATGACAGCAGCGTTCAGAAGGCAGTATCTGACAAAATAAAGGAAAAAAAAAGCTTAACTGTGGGCATCATTTGAGTGTACAGGATGCTACAAGAACAGCTGCCACTTTGAAGGCACAGAGGATTGCTGAGTCTGACTCACACCTCCAGCCTCAAACAGCAAACACTGAGCAGCAGGTCAGTTCAGTAGGTTCCCAGTATGTGTTACAGCCCTTGCTGAGACCAAGTGCATGGCCGGTCTGGTCTCTGGACCTGAGAGACTCTGCTCATCTGTCCCACAGTCATTAACACCAATCTAGTGGGCAGCTCACAGTCTTAGCTGTAAATTAAAAAAATTAATGGGTTTTAAGAACAGGGAGACTACTACAATTACCTAATCTGACCTCCTGTACAACACAGGTACACAGTCCTGCTATGTTCATCCAGCCCCCATTTTGTAATTAGTCCAGTATAAATTTTTTGTTAAAAGAAATTTCAGTCTTATTTGAAGCCTTCAAACTTTGAGAGTGTCCCAGGTAAGCTATTACTCTCTCCGTAGGACATGTATACTTCACCTCTACCTTGACAACACCCTTTTTCAGGTCCCACCCTTGGACTCCTGTTTTGAATCTGTCTTTCAAACTACAGGTTTCTGCATATTCAGAAATCTTTTCATTTGTAAGTTCTCTACACCACAAATAAAACAGCTTCATGAGTTAAATAGTTTGATTTAAATTTCTCACTATGCTTGAGTTCACATTTATCCTGTAGATCTTTTCTGAACCATCTGCAGCTTCTTGCATTCCTCCTGAAGTGAGCAAACGAGAACTAGACATAGTATCTAGTAATGGACTTCGCAATCCTACACTGAGGGACTATTCCATCGCCTATTCTTCTCAGCCCGCCTCTGTTTATCCATATACAAACCTGCCCACACACATCACTGCCTCGGGAAGTCCTCTTCAGTGAGTGCTCAAAATGCCATTTCTACCCTTTTCAATGTCCCTGATCTCCAGGACAACCTGTTCGGTACTGTCAGTGTCCTGGACTTTCTCCTTCTTAAGAGTCCTGACCTTGCATTTGCCTTTGTTCAAATAAAACATTCAGATGACCCCAGAAGGGTTGCCTTAAATTTAGCAAATTAGACATTTTACAAATGTCTTATTTTCATGACAGTTCCTGAGTAAAAATTGTTTGGGTTTGGGATTTTTTTTTTCAATATAAAAATTAATGTAGCTAAGGTGTTGTAGAAATTTTGCCATGTAGAAGTGTTAGCTCTGTATAAAATCAGAGTGCCATGTGGAGCTAATTTAAACATCCTGCTGAAGTCTTTTTTGTTAATGACATTTGCTAGTCAAGCTTGTAATTTCATCAGAAAAGGGTATCAGGTTTAACAATATTTCCTTTCTGTAAAACCATTCTAGTTAGAATTATTGAAAGAACACTCTTCAAAATTCTGCTAGATAGTGGTTAAATATAGGATGCGGTATAGACCACCCTCCATATTTTTGCTGAAACATGCTTATGTCAAATTTGAGAATTTAAGCAAAGAATACCCAAATATTCAGATGAGCATGAATGAAGTGAATATATGTTTTGACATATGATATTCAGAAAGGCATTTGGATGGGCACTGCCCATACAGATCCTGCTACTAGATATATCTTCATACTTTCCATTGTTGTTAAATATTAAAATATACTTTTCCTAAGAACTACATCATTGGCTTGTTTAGTAAGATTCTTCTCTTGAATTGGGTCTGATGCAAACACAAGAATGTTATTACAGACCTTTGTTTAAAATCCCCGTATAATATCTTGTTAGGAAATCCTTTCCTGCAGATTCGAATGCCTTCCAGAACACCGTTACATCGCAGCTGGTGCAGAACAAGCTTGTGATCCATCAGGCCTATGACAGTGCAACATGGGGATATATAGAGTTTTCTAAAATTGGTCAGTTGGTCTCTCTGCCAATTTCTACTCTCTGTTTTGTGAATTACCTGGGGTCTTTGTTTCATTGGGAATGATACACCGTACAAAATGAGGATGAGTTGTTCGTAAGTTGGACATTAGCTTATTGAGATTTTCCTGTAAAAAAGAAATCATGTGCAATCTCTATATTATTTCAAGACATAATGAAAAAATTCTCAATATGATTTGTCTCTGATGAAAAAACAAAAAAAATATCCAGAAGTCTTTCCTTACTGCTCTAGTGAATATTCTTCAATCCTGTGTAGTCATCAGCAAAGTAAATAGCTTCTATCAGTGGACTAAATTGATAAACTTTCCTCCAGTCTTAAAATTACCTTAGAGGCTAGAAATTAATCATAAGAACTATTAAACAGGATGAGGATGGAAAGAAATTAACAATATTCTGGGATACCAATATCTTGTTTTTCTTGATCAAATGAATGAATGGGTTGATTCGTCGTTTTTATTATTTAGATATACTAGCTATGCGTAATTAAAAGAGAATTGAGCCACAAAATCAATGTTTGGCTATGACATCAGAAAGCACCTGCTCTACCCTGTTTGATGACATTGCATTTCTTGAATCATCCCACACAGTAATGACATACATAATGAGTAAGGCCAACATCACAACCAGATGCTGCACTCCTCATCCTTCCAGGAGGGGATGAGCCTGATCCTGGCCCCAGGATACAGGTATGTGACAGCAGCATCAAGGGGCTGAAACATGTAATTTGTGTTGTCCACACTGATCGCAAGGCACTGATTGCCACACACACCCTGTACTCAGAGAGACACATCCTGGAAGAAGCCAATCACAGCCAAATAAGGGAAGGATGCTGTGAGAACCAAAGGTCAAAGCCAAGACAGGCTTTGGGCATATGACTTCCCTTCTCCACCATCATCCCATTGGACCTCACCAGCAAAGCACAATTCAGATTAACTTTTACTGGATCCCAAAAGTAACTTTCCACAGTATGGTATGGCAACAGGGAAAGCAGGAATGGTGAACTAGTGCAGACAGGTCTGACAGGACTGCCTTCTCAGCATTTTCTGCAGCTGGCCCACACTATGCTGGAGAACACACCTACCCGAAAGAGTACAGAGACAGTCTGGAAGGAAGAACCCTTTTTCTTGGTTCCTTTCTTCTTAATACCACCACCTTCAGCTGGAAAATGGATTGACAGTTCAACAGAGGTACTGCTGTAGATCCCTTTGACAGCATTATAACTGAACATCTGATATGTAGAGCATGAATACTGACAGGTTCAAGTCAGGTGATAGATGCAGTTGGAAACACCAGACATGAGACTTAATCCTCTGATCTTACCTTCATTTGTGGAAGCAAACGTGGCATAAAGATTGCATAAAATTTTCATAGATGATTTCTGGTACAGCCCCACAACAGTTTCGTTCAGGGGGTCCTTGTTCTTCTCCAGCCAGCCAGTGATGTTGTAGTCCACCGTGCCAGCATAGTGCACCAAGGAAAAGTGGGCCTCAACCTTCCCTTTGGTAGGTTTGGGCTTCTGGAAATTGTTGGACTTGCCCAGATGCTGGTCATAGAGCTTGTTCTTGAAAGAGGTGTCAGTTGCCTTGGGGAACATGCACTCCTCTTCCAGGATGGAGAAGATGCCCATGGGCTGAATAGAAAAAATGTGATAACAAATAAGGTGAATTCGAGCTATAATAATATGGAGTGAAAGAAATGCTGAAATTAAAGTACTAGAGGTATTTTATAAAGAATTATCTTGGGAGGAGCAGGTAAGCAAGATTTTCTGTGAACCATTGGCAAGATACTCAAAAGCACCAGGGTCTTGAACTACCTAGACAATGGCTGGAAAACAAAGCAAGCCAAGCAAAACTGTGTAGTAAATTCTTGGAATACAGTAGTGATTTCTCCTTATTCAGATGGAGTAAAAAGCAAGCAGTCATGAGGCATTTGAATTTAACTGAGAGGAAAATCTGAGGAGGAACCAACATGCAACGTCAGAATACAATTGGGGTAAGTATGACAATGAAATGGCAATCTATAATGATTTGGAGGAAAAAAAAAGACAGAATAGAGAAATAAAAGCAGTATGTTTTTACAAGACAGAATACATTTCCAGTCACTGGATAACTAATCGCAACGGTTATGTTTAAAGGAAGGGATTAGCTAAGAAGTCCTGGAAGCTTCACAGAGAGAGTGTATGGAAGGAGCTAAGTGCAAACACTCTCAAGAACCCCTTCCAGATCTGATTTGTGTGATTGCACAAATTACCTAAGAAACTCACCTTCTCAATGAGCTCAATGCAGGCAGCCAGGTCCATCCCAAAGTCAATGAACTCCCAGTCAATTCCTTCCTTCTTGTACTCCTCCTGCTCCAGCACAAACATGTGGTGGTTGAAGAACTGTTGCAGTTTCTCATTGGTGAAGTTGATGCACAGCTGCTCCAGGCTGTTAAACTAATAATTGAGTTAATGCATTAATACTGTTAAACTGACTCCAATCAATTTATTTTATACATCCAGACTATCCCTGAAGCATTTTGATGACAACATAAAGGATATGTCATGGGTGGTTGAGGCTTACAGAAAAGTTGTGCTGTGCAGCACATGGCTGATGTAGTGATGGTTTTGGGTGACCCTAATGTCACTAAATACAGATTCTATGGGGAGGGAGACAGTAGCTTCATGGCTATACTTCTGCCATTTCTTTTCTCTTACAAAGTGGATGTTGGATTTACAAAGGCAGAAGGAGGTTCGGAGAGCTTAGCCTTGTTCTTGAGGGCTGCCTTAGGGTGAGGAGGAAAGGTTACAGAAGTCAAACAAAAGGAAAAAAGCATCTGAAGACAGCCAGAAGTCTGACTGCTGTGTAAAACCAAACCTCAAAAATCTCAAAGCCACCAATGTCTAAGACCCCAATAAAGTGCTGTCTTGGCAGCTTTGTATCCAGTTGTTGGTTGATGCGCATCACCATCCACAAGAAGAGTTTTTCATAGACTGACTTGGAAATGGCATTCACTGCCTGGTGCACCTGCGGGGAAATGGTTAACACAGCTGTGTCAGGGCACTGCTAGCACATCACCTGAATAAAACCCCTCCACCAGGCACAGATACTACCAACCCACAAAAGGTGTTAATAGGCCTTAATGGTCCTGACCATCCTCGCTGTGACCTGCATCCACTCGGTTCCTTAAGGAGAGGATGGTCCCTGCTGTTCCCTGACACTCACCTGATCCACTGTTTGGCCTTTAATGACATATTCATTTCCCACTTTCACCCGAGGGTAGCACAAAGCTTTCAGCAAGTCTGCTGAGTTCAGGCCCATCAAATAAGCTGCTTTGTCAGCCTCTGTAAAAAGAAGAAGAAAAAAAAAAGCTGAAAGACTTTCTTCTTAGCTGGGACAGACAGAATGTGTTGGAGCCAGCCAGAGCTCACCCTGAAACCTGGCAAACTTGTTGGCTTTACCCTATGCACAAAGCTTCACCAACATTCTCATTTAGCCATTCCGAATAGCCTTCTAGGACTTGTCCTTATGATTGGGTGGCTTTGACAGCCCCAAAAGTGTGGTAAAATCAGGGAGTGCACTGGTGATGGGACAACAGAGTGTTTTTTCTCTTCAATCCAATTCTCCACAGTGTTACCCAAGCAGAGCAAATCTGGACGAGTTACCAGAAACCGGTGAACACTACAGTCATATGTCCCAGACACAAGGTCCTTCAGTAGAGCCATCAGGAATAAAGTGGTAAGGTGGAGGCAGAAAGTGACTCTACAGGAGGTGGTAGGTTGAAGGTTGAACCTTCTTTTTATGTTCCTCAAGAAACAACTGCTTCTTTCCTAGAAGACTCTTTGCATTTCTAGTGAAAAATGGTATGAAAACAGTTGGGAAATGTCTCTCCAAGCCATGAAGACACTACCTTCCATGCCATCTGGCTCTGCCTGCTCCTCACATGGTTTCTGCTTGAACTTCATGTTCCCGTAGTGCAGAATCGCCCCTGTCAGTTTGTAAATCCCCATTCTCTCATCAGGGCTGAAGCCCAAAGTGTCGATGGCTGCCTGCACACCAGATGGACCCGCTGATTATAATGGTGGTGTGATGGTAAAAGTCATACTATCTCTCTTTGATAAAGTGTACTCACTTCTGTGGCAATAAGTTCCTCCTGGTCATCAATACTGGCCACAAAAATATCCCCTTGGCTGATGAAGGGGTAGTCATATGGGTTGGCTGTGATGAGAAGCATCTCTGAAAGGCAAACAAAGGAATGAGGGCAAGAGCCTGGCAGTGACATGGAACAGTGGCTCAGGAAGGTTTCACGGGCTCTTTTTCTTTTTGTATCCCCAAACTCATGGTTTTCTATTAAGAGACAAGAAAGACAGAGTAAAGCCATTCATCTGCCTTCCTCTGGACAAGCAGAAAGTCCCAGATAGTTTCTCAATGCTACCAGTTCAATATGCTCTGAACTGGGAGCTGAACACTCAACACTGGCAGACAAGGAACAAAGGCCATCCAGAGAAAATGCTTTTAAGAATAAGATACTTTTAGGTAAGACTTGCTGTGCTTATCCTCATATGTGATATATACTAACCCATCCTTAATGCACCTTGCACCCACCGAGGTTGTGTGCTAGTGCATACAAGTAATACAAACACATGTGTTTATCTCCATCTAATTGAGGCCAAAATTAACAACTCCTTTTCAGTCCTGAATCCTATGGCAGAGTAAGAGGAGAAGCGAAGGTGTGAAGATGTTCAGTGGGGTTGTGCAGGGTGCAGGAGAGGAAGCCCTCCATGCACTGAAGATAAATCTGTCCGTGTCCTTGGTACAGCTAGACAGTCTCCCAGCACACAGCAGTCTCTGGGAAGAGAAAGGCAGTAAATGTTGGCAGGGCACATAGAAGGAGGTTGGGGATCAGAGCTCCACCTGGGGAAACGCTCAGTGGGCAGTTTGGAGGGATGAGCGGAGTGCGGTGAGGATGAGTGTGGTAGTTGAGTGTGTGGTAAAAGAGTTTGGGATAGATGTGAGGCAGGGTATGCCATGGGTGTGGGAATGGGGGAAAAGGCTGGAGGGACTATGCTGGGAAGGAGGAAGAACTTTTTGCCAGAGGATGAAGAGTTTAGATAGAGGGTTTGTAGATCAGGGTATCTAGCCATTCTGCACCCATGGAATTTCTCACCTTTCTATTGAAGATTATTCACAGGATCTGGCCCATATAAATTGGACTTTCCACACCAGCAGGAACACAGCAAGGTGTAATGCAGAGTAAATTAGCCACCCACTCCCCACCTGCAAACAGTCTGCATTAGAATTTACCCAGGGAAGGTAAATTGCAGGTGGAGTGACCCCTACTGCAACAGTGTTATACAGAGATAAAAGTGCTGTGTACAGCTTTGGTTGCCCAGTCAGCACCAATGCTGGAATGTGGATGACATAAATAAACATATGATCAAAGCTTCAGTGCTCTGTGCAGCCTGAGGCAGCTGCCAAAAGGGGAAGCTGGGTGCCTGGGACACAAGGTGCTGGGCCAGCAGGTGCCGCTGGACTCTCTGTCACTGAGCTGGCATTTTTAGGGAAAAGTTTCCCATGTTGATTATACTGTAAAATATCACCAGGAGATGGCTGTCCTTACCAAGCAGTTCAGCCTTCTTATTGGAGAGGATCTGGTAGAAGATGTGGTAGCTTCTCTCAGCTTTCAGCTGGAAGGTGACTCTTGACTTTTCCAGCAAGTCTGTAATACGTGCACACATAAATTTGTCAAGGTCTTCTTTACTTTACAGGAAAGCAGTAAGTCTCCCTCATTTACTCACAGGTCTCAATGTCACCAGAGGCCAGTTTTCCAGATGTACTAAAATGAATACGAATGAATTTACCCTGGGAGGCAGATAGAAAGTAGTTGTCGGTGCAGGATTCTCAGGCTAACATGCCAGAATTATTGTCTCTCTTCAGTCCCAGTGAGAAAATCTCCAAATCAGTCTGAATTATCTTAGACATTTAAAGATGGATAAAGTGAAAGAGTTTATTGCTGCCCACACAGCTATGAGCTGTAAATGCTTCGGTATCTGACAACCAACCAAGAAAATTATCAGGAAGAACGTTTCTCCCAGCCCAGTGACTCCCAGTTGCAAGTCAGAAGCAGGCAAACAAGATTAGAAATGGAGGAGGACAGAAAGAAACACAACTCACAAAGCGCGAGGAGTTGTCATTTCTCACAGTCTTGGCATTCCCGAAGGCCTCCAGCAGTGGGTTAGCACTGATGATTTGATCCTCAAGTGTACCCTGCAAGAATATTTGGATAATTACTGAAAAACACCATCAGTTATGTGGTAGGAAAAATCCACTGCATTGTGGCTTGCCTGATTACATGGATTACATCTGCAACCACATGCCCTTCATTTCAGCAGCACAGCATTAATACAACATTTTCTCAACTACAGTGCCAAAAACAAGCACTGTGTGCAAATGGTAAATAATTCATTTTTCTCTTGTTTAGAATTTCTTCTACTGTCATTGCTCAGCCACAGGGACAGACTGGTCTATGTGAAGAATCTGGAGCTTCTGCTTCTTTCTGGACATCAAGCCCCCAGTCCTGGTTTCAGTCCAGATACAGCTGCACCTGGGCAGTGATGGTGGCAGCTCTGCTATTTGCTGTGGTCCTAACTGCACAGCAGCACCTGCCTTATTGGCCTTTGAGGGAGTGGATGAAGCTAATAAAAGATTTTCATATTTTGAAAAATGTTTGTCACCAGTGCTCTCTGCAGCCACATGCCAAACTGCCCCTCTGACGAGCCTTCCTTCCTCACACCTTCATCCAGGACTCCTTCTTCCTGGCTACGTCCCCACTGGTTGCAATTGTTGCAAAGTACTGGATGACACGCTTCGTGTTCACAGTCTTCCCTGCTCCAGATTCTCCGCTGCCAAAAGAAAACACAGAGCGAAAAATTATCTGCCCATTTTTCATTGGAGCCAAAGTTCAAAGTGCCAGATATACTTACGTGATTAGGATAGACTGATTTTCATGATCTGTCAAAGAGAAAAATAACTGCACTCAGAGAAGCTGGAGGGAAAAGTGCTGGTTGTCAGGGAACATATGACCTAGTATCCATCAGAGGCAAAGAAATAAAATCTCTGCAAGCAAAACTGAAAAGATGCATGGCCTTTTTCTTCTCTCTTCCCCTCTCTGTGCTCCACTTTTTATCTTCTCTCCTTCACCTTCACTCCGCCCTGCACAGTCCTCTTTGCTTCTGTCTTTACCGTTCTTTACCTTTGTTACTATTTGATAAAAGACAGGTCTTGATTGAAACTAAAAACATGTATTTTGGTGAAAATATTTCTTCCAGCTCTGCTCTGAACCTACCTACTTGAAACCACATGCTGGTGTGCTGACTAGGGACATCCCAGATAGCAAGTCCTATCCAACTGCCACTACTCTCTGCAGTGGTTCCTGTTATGGTGCTTAGCTTGGTGCTTATCCCAGAAAAACAGATAATGCTCAGAACAACAGTACAGCATTTTGAAAATAAAAAACTCATTTCTGGAAACAGGGAAAATTGTCTGGAGCTGGTTTTACAGCACCTACTCATAAAAAATAAGTACATCTAATTTCATAGGACAATAGTCGGGAGCCCAAGCAGATAGTCTGCAACACAACACAGAACAAGGAATTAGGGCAGAGAGATGGCAAAGGCAACATCATCCATGGCAGATAAGGAAGGGCATTTGGTAGAAGCAGTGTTTCTGATGCGATTTTTTTTCTATGAGTCCAGTCAAAAAAAAGAAAAGCTCACCAGTCAGCATGAACTGATAGGCGTTGTCAGAGATGGAGAAGATGTGCGGAGGGGCCTCCTGGCGCTTCTTGCCTCGGTAGGCCAACACCACCTCCGGGTTGTACACCGGCAGCCACTTGTAGGGGTTGACAGTGACGCAGAAGAGACCCGAGTAGGTCTGCAGGAAAAAAAACCCACAACAGAAGAGTCACTGAAGTAATTTCCTGGCAGCTAGATTTTCTTCTTTGCCATGAGAAAGAACTTACATAGATCATCCAGGAGCTGTAGCGGTCCTTGAGGTTGTACAGGACAGCAGGTTCATGCAGGTGGGTCAACATGGCCACATCCTCCATTCTGTCAAACTTAGGTGGGTTCATGGCATATACATCATCAGGTTTGACAGCAACTGTCTACAATTCAGAAAGAAAAAGTTAACCTTGCTTCAACAATTCTCAATGCTCCTTCCATGTGTACAAACAGAGACACAAACACAGAGAAGTAATAACATTTGTAAGGCTGCTCTAATTCGTATTTTTCTTTCATTAAACTGTAAAACAAGATATGGCTATGAAAATCAGATACTGCTGCCTGCCAGGAACTCTACAACACTGACAAATTTACAGGATGTAAACTTACTGTCCTGAAATTGCCACAACCACACAGGCAGAGCCTGTGCTGAACAGATCTTTCTTCACATTATTGCTGCTTATGATTGTCAGGTGGCTGCTGCTCATGGCTGTGACTTTCAGGTTTACAACTGCTTGCCAAGGACCTTTCATTCTCTGAGACTCGCACTGCACAATGCTGGAGAGACAGACACTAAGGGCATGAGATTCAGCAGCAGCAAATCTTTCATTAGAACAGCTTTGTTCCACTCTGGCCCGGTGCCATTACTAATGCTCTTGCCCTACTAAATAGCACCATCTACTAGGCTCACGCTGTGGATGAGGGTTCTGTCACACAGCCAGAGCCTGTGGGTGTGCTGGGGGGGCAGAAATGCAGGAAAGCAGATGTACACAGATGGCAGCATCTTATCTTGGCCGCACTGAACCATGAAGGAGATTGAAAATCCTGTAGTCACTTCTCCAGATGACTTTTCCCATTGTTTTTATCTGTTGGCTTTATGCTGTAACTGCTGCTCTCATGGACTGGTCCAAGCTGACTAATCCAATCCACGGAGGAAATAGCGTTACTGCAATCATATTTGATTTGGAAAGATTGAACACCATTTTTAAGCTCAAGTCCTGACAAGTGGAATTATCTTGGCCTTCTTTTGACAAAGCAAGAATTACAGGCACAATTTTCTGAAGCAACTTTGTGATTATGTGTCTCTAAATACCTTTCTAAAGTGTTAAAACACTTGAGGCATTAGGATTCATGGGAAGTTTCTGTCTAGAATAAGGGATTGTGCACTAACTGCTACTCACAGGACATATCTGGGAGTCACTATAGAGTTTTCTAACTTAATGTCAGTTCAGTGCTCAGAAGAGGGCAGGAAGCTTGAGAATATTAGGAATTATTAGAAAAGAAAGAGAGAAGAATTGTATGTTGGATGTGTCTGACAGATCATTCACACCTTCATTACTGATCACAGGACACAGCTGTACTAGAAAACATCCAGAGAAGAGAAACAAAGATGGTCGCAGGTATGAAACAGCTTTTCTATAAGGAAAGCATAAGTTGATGTTGTGGTTTCAGCTAAATTTACCAAAACCAGACTAACAGACGGCCCTTTCTCTCCCCCAAAAAGAAAGAAGAAGAGATAAGGAGATTATGAGTTTAGAATGAACTACTTTAATGAAGTATTAATATTGGAATTTTAAAAAGTAATAATAATGAAATAGATACAATCTATATAAAACCATATCAAGCTCCCAGGATGAGGATCATGTCATCAGCAGGCATTGAGAAAAGTCCCAAACTGGACTCAGCGATCAACAGGAGCTGGATTCCAGATCTGGATCAGGAACACACAGATCGGGATCAAAGGCAGACCAACAGATGGGGTCCTCCTCAGACATTGGCCATTGAACAAAGAGAGTTGACCCTTTGAGCCCTCAGCTTTTCTACTGAGTATGATGCGGATGGGATGGAATACCCTATTGGTAAGTTTTGGGTCCCCTGTCCCGTCCACTCCTCCCCACAGGGGTGACCCCTCGACACTTTTCCGCTTCTGACCCTCTAATGGAACAAATAATGAAATTCCCTGCCCTTGGTTGTTCTAGCCATAAGTATAACCAAGGGCCTCTCTGCACCGTTCCTTGGTGTGATCAGGTCTTATCACTGTGAGAGTGAACAGTTTCTGAACAATCTGCTGTTAATTTCAGAGTTTAGTTAGTTAGAAGAGGCCCAGCTAACAAAGTAAAATTACTGAACAGAAAATTGGCTCTGGTTTATCTCAAACCACAACACTTGATTTGAGTATTTGGGGGAGAAAAAGAGAACCTTTTGAAGTTTGCAAAGTCAGGAATGGCATAGATAACCACGGTTATAGCAAGGAAGCATTACTCATTTTTTATCTTTGTGAAAAAATAAGCAGAAATTACCAGGTTGTATATTGCACAAAAAGGAAGCACTTCAGACAAACTCCAATTTTAAACTGTGGAAAACTTTCCCACGGGATACTACAGAGGCAAAAAGCTCAAATGAATGTAAAAAAGTCAGCCCTGAGGAAGGTAAGTCCTTGCACAGAGCAGTCTGCAGTAGCCTCTGCTCATCGCACACCTGGGACTGCTGGAGGCTGGGGCTGAGCCAATGGATGACTGCTTTATTCTTTATTTGCTTTATTCTTAAAAACTTGGTAGTGCCTACAGTCAAGATGCTGATGAGGTGGTTCTTTGGGCTGCTGCAGCTATTCTGGCAAAAGCTGACAAGGCATTACAGCGTTTTTGCAAGATTAACACCTCGAAGGCTTCTCTAGGAACACCAGTAAAGGAAGGAATTTATCGGTGGACATGACAGATGTGACAGCGTTAGGTGAGAAATGGCTAACAGCAAAGGTTGAGGAATGCTAAGAGTGGCAAGGCTACAACCCAACCTTTTCCAGAGTATTGCCTAGTCTTTAAAGCCTAAACCAAGAATTATTACCTAATGGATATCTTCATCCCAGCATCCAAGCAATGCCTTCCTCTGGAGGTTGTACTGGTCCCAGTCAGGGGGCAGAGCAGTTGCCAGGCAGTGCAGATTTTCTCACCTGAGCTAGTCTAGTGCCTTCTGTGTTCCTTGCCCTCCCTGGTAGGCATCCTGGGCCCTCAGCAGGGCACAGAGGAGGGCCAGGAGGAACCCACTTACCCTGCCATCCTCTGTCTCAACAATTATTTTTCCATCCTGTGCAGCCTTGATCTTCCCTTTGATGTACTCCACCTCGGGGTCAGCCACAAAGCAATAGGTCTTGGCATCAAATGGCTGGTTCTGGGCTTCTATTCTCTCCTGCTCTGATTTGCGAAGGTATGGTGCAGCCTCACCAAAAACTTCCATGGCAGCATCTCTGCTCATGCCTGAAGCTGAAAGACAGACCCTGCTGTGGTGGTCACCCATGCAGTCCTTAGAGTCAAGCAGAGCGGAGCTAAATGCCCACCAAGCCACCCCAAGCTGGATGCTCTGAGAGCACCCTTCCCATCTCTTGGATGTATGCTGCAAGGCCTTGAGGGAAATATTTGCCTTTCAAAGCTGGAATGCACAAAAGCAGTGAAGAAGAGCTGTCACCTTTTGTGGCCCCAAGGAAAGGGGTTCCATGGCTGAAGGAGCAGGAGAGTTCCCTGGGGAAGTGTAGCAAAGGGGAGGGATCTCTGACGGGTTCACATTGTCCTTAGTAAGCCTGAATCCCTGAAGCCTGCTTTTCTTTGAGTTCTCCATTTATGATGTCCCCCACTCCCTTTTAACAGGGAGCCTGTCCTAGTCCTCTGCTGAGCAGCCGTAGCAGGCAGGAATGGGCACATGCCATGGAGCTGTTCATGCAGGGGAAAGAATGGTGACCAGCCCACAGAGAGTGCAAGGGAAGAGCCAGCTAATGCCAGTCTGGGCAAGCTATTAGTTTTCATGGCTTAAACTCTCACCTTAACAATCAGTCAACAGAAAGAAGGATGGAACAGGCTGACATCCCTGATCTCTGAAAGAGAAAGAGTGAAAGGTCAGACTCCACCTGAGCTCCAACCTCTCCAAAGGCCCAACACCTCTCACTTACTTACGGCAAGCAGTATGTCCAGTTGAGGACCAGCAAAGGAAACCAGAGACACCAGTCCTTCCTTATCCAAGGAATAGTCCGGTGGGGAATCTACGGTAGATTTCCCACCGCAGAGTGCTACAGCCTTGCAAAGCTCCAAGCACAGGGAACAGCACCTGTGGCAGGAGCCTCCACACTGGAGTGGTCACAGTATGGCCACGAGCAGACAGGGGATCAGGAGCCACCAACAAGGACTTTCTATCTGATGACTTATATAGGCTCAGGCTCTTCCTTTAGCTCAGCCCCTTCCCTATATTTGGAAGGAAGGGATTGGCACTCCTGCCTGCTCACCAATTCATGTTCATTTTCTGCCATATACAGTATGTAAAGAAAGGAGACACTCTTTTTTCCAATTTTAGTAACCTTGGGATTTAACTGGGGTTTGTAGACTCTTTGTTGTGAGAATCTCCTCTGCTGGGAACATGCTCATCTGCCAGCTATGACCACAGCCAGCACTTCACTCATACCTGCTCTCACCTATATGTTAAAGAAATAGTCCAGGAAGAACCTGCCCCACTGCTCCTGCTTACAGGAGGACTGGGCAGTGCATAGTGGCAAGGGATCACAAAGTGACTACCCACGGGGTGGAGGGCAAGGCCACAGGAAGGGAAAAATGTGATAAGAATTCATGTAAGATCAGTCATAGCAATCCTTGTGGCTTTCCATCACTGCCTGGGTCAGGAAGGATGAGGTCGTGACTAAAGTATGCTGTGACAAACCATGGTAAAACTGAGGCCAATCAGAAAGGACAACACCCAAACCCAGCTAGAGACGGACATTTCGTGAACACCAAACCCTGAATATGCTACAGAAATTTACCTTCAGATACAATTCTGGCTGCCTAGGGCATTCAGTACCCTTGCTGCCAAAAGCTGCAGAAGTCCCATAGTGCTATCAGGATCTTAGAGAAAGTTGATTGCAATTCCTGGGTGAGAAGATGAATGGTAAGGGGCCACGGTAGCCACCACACCACTGAGTACTTGTGACTCAGGGCACCACTTTCATGTGAATCCCTGAGGCTGCGGGCTTGGCCATGGCTGGGGATAGGCAAAGCGGTGCCTGAGGAGAAGCAGGTTGTACAAGCATCCACTGCATCAATGCAGCTCTTTCTTGGGCAGCATGGACCAAGGGCTGGCAGTAAGGCATGGCCAGCGCAGGCTCAGACATTCTCCTCCTTTCCCCAGAGCAGGACCTCGCCACAGGCTCCCAGGACCTCACTTCCAAACCATCACCGAGTCTACTTTATTCTACATGTGTGCCCTGAGGAGCACAGAAATCAGTGGTTAATTCCCACTGGAGAAAACTGAAACTATAGCGAGATTCTCCAGCTCTGCAGGAGAGGATGGGAGTCAGGCAGGACCCAGAGCTGAGCTCTTTCCTCTTAGGGCAAAACACCAGCAGCAGCACAGTCAGGCTTCTGCCTGGGTTACTCCCTCTCTGGCTCAACAACTTGTGCTCTCAGTTCCGCATTTTCAACCAGATAAACCTTGCATGAATCATAAACTCTTGCAAAAGGTGTATGAACCCCCTTTGGGCCAGGGTGGGCTTTGAATGGAGATCTTCAAGTCCCAAATGCTCTATTTGGTTGGTACAGAGCAGACAGGCAGTGGCCACAAGTTGAGCTCACCAGGCAGGGCTGGTGAGGACAACACTGGGCAGGAGAGGTGGGAGCCTATGAGCGGAAGGGTGTCCTCTGCCCCAAGCCATCCTGCCTGATTTGGTCATCTTCTGTCACTGTTCAGCATCACCCATTTGCCCTCTGCACTGAATGCACACTTGCCTGAGGCTGCAGCCCCAGCCTTCCCTCCCCAGGACAAAGCCTGTGGGACTTGCATGAAGCCAGAAGCCCACCCCAAGTACTGCTCCCAGATGGAGCACCCTGGGGCACCTGCAGCTGCTTCTGTGGCATGAGGGACATTGCATTGTCTCTCAGACACAGTGGTTGGCCCCGCTTGTCTCAGTGGCCCCTCAGTGGCTTGCCTGAGGAAAGCTGACCCCATGGTCATGCAGGACTGTCATTGTCACTGGTGTTTTGACAAACATGTTCCATGTTGCCCTTAATTTCATTTAAGGTCACTAAAAATGGACACCACAGCCACATATCTCATGAACCATGAATTCCTAGAATCCCCCTAAGCCTGGAGGATGAGGGAAAGCTTTTTTTAGCAAGCATCCCCTGTAATCGGCTCTTTGAACTCAGCACACAGGGTGTACTGAGTGCCTGCAAAAAAGCTGAGACACAGCGGACCACCCCTCGGTTTGGGTCTTTGTCCTGGTACGGTATTGTCAGCGTGACTCAGACATGCCCAAAAGCAGGGGACCAGACCCCATTCCCCTCATCCAGCTGTAGGATCTCAGCAGAGAGCACCTACAGGCGGTGAGAGCCACCCTCCCTGTGTCCTCCCACTGGGTCTGCTGCCCTGCCAGGAGCAGAGTGAAGGAAAACAATTAGCAACGAGCCATGACCCACAGGTAGCCAGCCCCTGCTATCAAGTAGGCATCTGCTGAGCTCTGCACCAACAACACACAGGAGCATTTAAAACCCCATGCACGTAGCCTTTGTCTCTAAGTAGTTCTTATCTTTAGGCAATCAGCTACAACAGCCATTTGCAGGCTGCTATTTGAATGCATGCTATTTGAAAAGGCCCCACTTTTCATTTTAACAGTCACACTCAGTTGTTGTATGAAAACATTTATCTATAGGTAATAGTTGCTGTAAAATCCTATCAGAAGGTAGCCTGGAGCAAGGGCTGAGACATGAAAATGTGCCTGTTACACTGCAAAGCAGGAATGCCAAGAGGCTCAGGGAGTGCAGATGAATTTTCACATCTAGGTTTCGGTTTCGTTTTTTTCTTTGGTCTTAATGACATGCATTAGATGTTTCTGGCCAAAGAAATAAGTGCACCACCTTTCTACGTTTAGAATTGTCTGTATTTTGGAGCCTTTACATGACAAGCTGTACGAATCTAAAACTTAAATCTCTTTTTATAAATTACAGTGGGAGTTGAATGAGTGGGATGCTGCAGGTCTTTCAACCCAACCAAGGAAATTCCAAAATTTCAGCAAGCATTACAGCTTGTACTCTATGTGCCTGGAGTTTTCCAGAGAGTAACTGCTCTAGAAATACTCCATCTTTTACTCTGCCAAGGTGGCTTTTCTTCCTGCTCTGCAGAGTAGATCACACATGAATGATTTGCCCTCTCTAATGGAAACAGGCTGGGCCAGACTCAAAGCAAGCTGTGAACATCTGGGTACTTTCAGGGTGAAACCCAGACCCCAGGGGCTGGACATGAAGCTCCTTATACCGTGCAGGGGATGGTTAAGCACCTCAGAATGACAATTCACAAACTCTGTGGCAAAAGAAAAAAGGTGATCTGCTTAGCCCGAGCTGAGTGATGATGCTGAGCACCCAAACCCTCAGCATCAATCAGTCCCAGTGCCTTTCGAGGGCTTGAGCAGAGATCAGTCCCTCTGACCAGGCAGGCTCTGGTCATTCCTAGCAGGACCAGCAGCCAGGAAAGGGGAGACCCAAAATCAAACCTTTTCTTAGCCTGTGGATTTTGAGCTGATGTCTCTCACCTTCCCAGAAGTGGAGATAAATGCTAAGAGCAAGTGTCAGAAGTAGGGGCAGCTGAAGGAAACGTGGTTCCAGGAGCTCAGCTGGAGGACACTTTTCTCCCAGTATAATCTGTAGGTTTTGGTACAATTCCTATAGAAAAGTACTTCTTACTGGCATCCTTCAGCTCTGGGAAATCTCAACCATTTCACTTAAATGCCCAGATCATGTAGGATTAGTCTCCACATGCAAGTGCCACCTCTGCACTTGGAGAACCTGTGAGCCCTCAGGAAAACCCAAAGCTGCCTGTGCTGGGGCTGAACAGTCTGAGCGACACGAACACAGGCCTTGAGCTTGCTGGTGTGAACCCAGGTCACTGCGGCCCTCCACATCTTGATTCAAGGCGCCCGTGGCCCAGGAGTGAGGGCTTAGCTGCACACCCTCAGTCAGAGTGATGGCTCCCTTTAATAGGCATCTTTTCAAATGTGAACAAAATGCACTAAAAATATAAACTAAGTTAAGAAATAGTGTGGTGCTGTTATGGTTTGAGGAACCCACAACAATTCATTACTGTTTAGACAATTCCTCTCTCGCCCAATGACCTCTCCACACCCAGGAAGGAGAATTGAGAACAAGGAAACCCAAGGGTTGAAATATAAACAGATTAAAATTAGAATAAGACTAAATAGTTAACAATAATACTGAAGAATCAATATTGATCCCAATACCAATATAAAATACACATGGACCTTCCCCAGCCCATCCCCCAGCAGAAGCCGAGCACTCCCTGCAGGGACAGCCAATGTGGGACCCTGCGAGCACTGTGGCTTTGGGAGGAAGGGAAGGGCTCAGGGCTCCAGCACCGGGGCAAGGAGTTCTCAGAATGGCAGCCATCAAGGGAGAGAGAGGGAGAACTCCTTGGCAAACTTCCTAATTTAATCTGAACATGACTTTCATGGCATGAAATAACCCTGTTGGCAGCTTGGGTCAAGTGCCTGGGTCTCGCTCCGCCTCATCCCCACACCTGGGGAGCTTGAAAACACTGAGACCTTGAAAACCACATACCATGGCAGGCTATAAAGTGAATGTTTTCACAAATTCAGACACTAGAGTCTTCTAAAAGTGCCATTTCCCCAGGCATTAGAAGATAAATTAGTCCTGTTTGGCTCAAACCAGGACAGGTACAAAGGAAGAGATCAGTGGATGAGGAGGGATACTTACCCTCTCCCCAGTCTAACACACCCAAAACCAAAATGAGTACCACTGAGTCAGTGCCAATACCAGACTGTGCCATGCTGCAAAGCCCTTCTCTCTGATTTGGTCCCTAAGGTCATCAAACAAAGAGTACCAAACCAGGACCCAGCATGGGGAGAAAATGACCTGCTAATCACCCTCCAGAGACCTCACAGTGTCATCACCATTCTCGGGGGCTGTCCCTCTCTTTCTAGGGACATCTCCCAGGCTGATGAGTGCCTCTTTGCCTCACTTCACAGACAAAGGCTTGGGTGTGGGACATAGGTATCATACCCCTGAGCCAGGGAGACACAGCTCCCATGCATGAGGTCAGTAAGGGAATGGTAGCAGGTCTCCTTTACCCTGCAGCCAGCAGGACCTGGCCAGGATGGAGGCTCATCAGCTGGATGAGGCTGGACTCATGAGTAATGGTAGGCAGTGGGACGTCTGCTGCATCTGTCCCATCCACTGGTGCAAAGACCCAGAGAGGGCTGCAGGGATCAGAGTTTACTGGAGGACCTACAACAGTGCCTGCCCAGGATGCTGGTTACTGCAACATGCCCTCAGTAGATATGGATCCCCAGGCCTAAATCCCATCAAATTACACATCAAGCTCCACAGTTATAACCCTACCCTTAGGTAACCCTAGCCATGATGAAGAAACACCTAAGTACACACAGGCCATTTCAGAGGATGTGGGAGCCAAGTGTGTTACGCAGACTGGGCGACATTCATTCCCAATACTGTCTTATAAAAGCCAAGAATGCTTATTTCTTGGCTTCACACGAGCTGGATAGGGAAAAGCAGCCTTTTGGTTTTACTTGTCAAGTGTCTGGATCTCCTTTCTTAGCTCAGAGCTCTGGACTCCTTGCTCCTCTGGACTCAGTGCTCCTTGTACCCAGAGCCACCCTTCCTCTCCCCCCACCCCCGACATGCCAGGAGATTGCTCCTGGCCGACTTCTCTGGGGGTTGGGACAAGTGGGCATCTGCCTCACAACAGGGTACAAGAATGCCCCTTATGAAGCAGCACCATCCCACCCCACCCAGGACTGCCATAAGCTCTGCTGCTTGGTGTTTGGGCAGGCATGAAATGATGTCCTAGGGAAAGATCAGATTTAGGGTGAGACTGATGGCAACAATACACCACTTCCGGTCCTCACAGGCGGAGGACAGTGAAACACCTTTCTTCACCACCAAAACCTTTCCAGGGCACTGCAGAAAGCCCCCAGAGCACACACGTAGGTGCACATCTAAGAGCCCTGGGGAACAGCAGCTGCAGTTCTATCTGATGCTCCACGCTGCCAACACCATTTGCAGACACAAAGCTGTCCTGGGGTGAAGGTCACAAGGGTGCTGTCACAGCACGCTGCATTGCCTTGCAAGGTCTCTGCTCCTGCTTCTGCCAGGGAGCTTTTTATTACTGCCCTTCAGTCAGATAAGGGCACTCATGGCTCAATATACCCCCACAAATTAAAGGTGGATTTACTGACTGGTGTCCATCTATTTTTGCACAAAGAACTTTGGGAGAACAAGGAGGTTTTGTAAGCTGCAGCTGAGTAAGTTCCCTGGCACGCTGAAGGAACCTACTTTATTAAACTAGTAATACACAGCTTAAAACATGGAATGAGTTGGCTCTTGCACAGAGACAGATGCAATAATTCCTGCCCAGGTTTCACCAGCATGGATCCTCACGCACTGAGGAACATATCCAACTGATGCAGAGCTGCTAAATATGAGGGGCGAGATACTCTGGCTTCATAAAAATCAGTTTCCGTTTGAATTAAACCAAATCTTTTACCTTCTCTTCTAGGGGAGAGATAATGAGCTTTTTGCTTTTCTTTTTAGGCCACCAAACTTAAGAGCAATCCAGTAAAACAGAACTGCTTATCAGTTCACATCTAAAAGCAAGGTCTATGGCCGTTGCCCCTGTAGCACAGCCCAGAGTATCTGCTTCGCTAAGTACACCCTCACTGCACAAGGCTGGGGAACTCCAGAGCAGCCCCAGCACACCCTGTCTGGGAACTACAGCTCCAGGTCTTCCAGGTAAGCACCCTACACCAGCAGCAGGGACTGGGAATCCTTGGCAGCTACCAGCCACCCAAGTGCATCATGGCAGGCTCTTCACAGCCCTCTTTGACTGCTCAGCAGCCCACGCATTGCTTGTTTTATCTGACTGAAGATAAATACTGACCTGCAGCCAGGTGGTAAGAAGCCCAACTCAATGCTCAGTCTTCAGCTCCATCCGTAGTTCACCAAAGAGCACACGAGAGCCCTCCTTCCTCCCACAGTCCTGGCGACAGGCTGACAGGAGTGCACCTTCATAACAATGAAGCGAGGAAAGACTCAGAAAACGTAGGTATCTGTAAAGTTGCTGGAGAAATAAAGAAAAGGCTACAGTATAAAATCACAGAATCATAGAATGGTTAGAGTTAGAAGGGACCTTAAAGATCAAGTTTCAAACCCCTTGCCCTGGGCAGGGACACCTCCCCCCATTAGACCAGGTTGCTCAAAGCTCCATCCAGCCTGGCCTTGAACCCTTCCAGGGATGGTGCAGCCACAGCTTGTCTGGGCAACATGTGCCAGGGTCTCACCACCCTCACACCAAAGAATTTCTTTCTAGCAGCTAATTTACATCTCCCCTCTTTCAGTTTAAAACCATTACCCCTCGTCCTGTCACTCCACTCCCTGACAAAGAGTCCCTCCCCAGCTCTCCTGTAGCTCCCTTCAGACACTGGAAAGCTGCTCTAAGGTCTCCCCAGAGCCTTCTTTTCTCCAGGCTGAAGAACCCCAACTCTCTCAGGCTGTCCTCACAGGAGACGTGCTCCATCCCTCTGATCATCTTTGTGGCCCTCTGCTGGACCCGTTCCAACAGGTCCATGTCCTTCCTGTGCTGAGGACTCCAAAACTGGACACAGTACTCCAGGTGGGGTCTTACAGGAGCAGAGTACAGGGGTACTTCTGCAACCTGCTCACCACTCTTGTCTCGATGCTGCCCAGGATGCAGTATCTCAAACCACACATAGCCTTGACCCAAGACAGAGAGCAGGGAGGCTTGTTTTTTTCCCTCAGGCTGTAATAGCTAACAAGTAGCAAGGATTAAATGGTTCTGGATTGGTTGAAACTTAGCATCTTCCTGTAGCAATTTTCTTCAATGGCCAGGCACCTTTGCCACCGAAGCTCAGTGCCACCAGCTGTAGCTACTGAAGGACTGACAGGACAACAGCCTCATTGCACCATGGCAAAATGCTGCCAAGCGAGGCTGGCTGTGGCACTTCCATCGGCACTAAGGAGCCTGACTCTCCATCAGATGAACCCATCTGACCAGTGCCACGGGGGGGCATCAGGGAAAAGCAATAGGGCTGAGAAAAACCTGGAGGGATGCAGGACATGGGGCAGCCACTGTGGAGGAGACTCGAGCAGAGTGACAGCCATGTGGCCAGGTGTCAGCTCAAGTATACACCTCAGTCTTCCATGCACCCCTTCTGTCGCCCCAAGTCTGTCCCATCCTTTGGCCTCACGTTAGCATTTTTTGATGCCTTCTACACAATCTGCTGTAGCCTGTATTTAATCCTCCTGCTCCCTCCTGTACCCCCAGCTCTCAGAAAGAGGTACCCGAGAGACAAAGGCAGCTTTCTGTTGAGCAGTCCCCACACCCAGCCCAGAAGAGCCATCCTGAGCTGTGCAGTCCCTTCCCAGCCCTCTTGCACTGTCACTGCTGCTGCCTTTGAACCAGGCTGGCTGCTTTGCACTTTGGACTGCTCCTGGGCTTGTCTTCCTGTCCGAGACTTCACTGGTACAAATCCATGCTGAGCAGATGTCTGGTGATGTGTCAGTTCCTGGCCCAGGAGCCTCCATAAGCTCCTCCTCAAGAGACTTGTCAGCTCCGGGAAGCACACGGGCCTGGCAGGAAGCATTTGCTGAACAGAAGTGCTCAAGGTAGGTGACTGATGTCTGTGGATCTGCAGCCTACCAGGACACTGTACCTTGGTGCCAGACAGCAGAGACGTCTATTTGCCCTCCCTTGTGCGAGTTACTCCCTCAGGTGAGGAGCTTGCTTGGAGGCAGCATCCAGCGCTGGGGGATCTGTCCCGGGATTGTCCTGGACAGTCCCTCCAGGACATGGCAGGTTGCTCTGGCTGGGGACAATTGCAAGTGATTAAAGACACCACCATCATTCAGAGACTTCAGGGAGCTGAAGTCACATCACCAAAGGAGCACATATGGCTCAGGCGAGTCCTCACCAGCCCAGGTGAGGCTTGGCTGAAGCAGACAGGCTCCAAAAGCACCCGACCCTGTGCCGAGACACAGCTCCAGCTCCAGACCAGAGAATGGGGCTGCTTAGCAGCTCCTGGTCAGAACAACCTGCTTTGAAGGGAAAGCCGAGGAGTGGGCACTAACTGGATCAGGCCAGGGAGTCACATACTCTCTGCCACATTCACCCAGGGCTCGGCCATGGCTGCGCAGGTGGGTGCAGAGCTGGGGACCAGCCAAATTCCTGTATTGCAGGCCATTTGATCCAGGGCTCTTCTCCTTAGGATCAAACCTGGATTTGGACTGAGCCCTTTTGGCTATTGTTGCAGCCACATGGAGCGCTTTCACACCAGCAGTACGTGTGACAGAGTATGGAAAAATAAAACCTGATTTAGATTGTGTCCTGATGACTGTGGACCGATGCCCAGTCTGGCTCCCAGACCCTCTGAAGAGACTCCAGACAAGAGAAAGTCTCGCTTTCCTGATGGGTTTCGCTTTTAGAGTGCAGGGGTTGCAGAAATTAATGAAGAGGGCAAAACCCCACAGAAACATGTTTGGAGCACTCCTCTGGGCATGAAAAAAAGAGAAGGTGACTGGGAAAGGTCAGTGTGGATTTAGCAAGAAGTAATTCACATCTGACATTCCTGAGGGCCTTCTCTGACAGAAGGGCCAGTGCCAGAGGTGTGGGGAGAACAGCGGATGCTGCCCAACCTCAGCTCCCAGAAACATCTACCACAATATTCCTATGTCCCAGCTGGGAGTTTATGGTATGGCTGGGTGGAGAAGGGGGCTAGGCAGGAAGAGTCAGAGGATGGCTGCAGTGACACACCCAAGTCCCATTTAAGCACCTTTATCCATGACCTGGCAGAGGAAACAACCACACTTGCTTACGAAACAACATAGAAGCAGCTGATGCCCTCTCAGTCAGAGCTGCCATCCAGAACCACCCAGATAGGCCAGAGGGATAGGCTGACAGGAACTGTATGAAGTTCAGCAAGGACCAAGGCAAAGTCCTGCACCTGGTAAGGAAAATGTCCTTGCAGAAACACTCGCTGGGAACCGACGGGCCAGGGGGCAGCTGAGGGAGAAGAACGTGAGGTCAAGGTGGTCGGGGCTCAGGGCCAGCCATCACATACAACAGGAGACACTGAGGAAACAGGGCTTGTTCAGCCTGGGGAGGAGAAGGCTTCAGGAAGGCCTCAGCAGCTTCCCAATACCTGTGAGTAGGTTATCAAGGAGATGACATCAGGCTCCTCACCCTCGTGCACAATAAAAGAACACAAGTTAAAATGCTGGTTCAAAGTTCTGACTGGATATAAAGAAACACATTTTTTTTACCCACCTAAAGATGTTGTGCAGGGCACATAAAAACAAGTTAGAGGAGATGACACATGTCAAAACATCTGAGAGAAGACAGAATTTTATATATGTCTCTGGAGTGGGAGTGAGCTGTAAATTAGCTTTGGGAAGATAAATGCAGAGATGTTGCTCACTGGCACCTGCCACCCACAGGCCCCGTTCCAGGCTTGTGAAGCCTCAGAACAGAGGCTGTGCAGCTTTGCCTCATCCACATCCCTACTGACTTGAACTTGGCTTTAGCTGTAAATACCAATTTTTTCTTCTGAGCAGCTGGTTCTGCCTTATGTGTTTTATTTTTACTTATCACTGCATCAGACACTTCTGGTTTTATACAAATTGTACTCTGTGTAGAGTAAGGGATTTGTCACTTACACACTGATGCAATATAAAGAAATACAAGCCCGGTGTGACCAGAGACCTTGACAAGCACAAGGGCCACTGTGCAGAGAAGTGGAGCCAGGAGATGGTAAGAGATGGGGCAGAGACATGGCCCTGGAGACTCCACAGCCACAAACACCTCTGGAGTGGGCAAATAAAGAAATATAGACCTGCAGGAAAATCTGGTTTGTCCAGAGAGAAGTATCCAACGTGTGTCAAAATGCATGACAGATGTAACGTGGAGTCACACAAGGCAAAAAAAGGGAGCATCTTGTGGTGCAATTGTGTTACAGAGCCAGGTTGAGCACATTCAGTTTACGGATCACAGACCTGCAGAGAAACACTACACTCTTATTAGAGATAGCAACCTGCTCTAATGAGAGGTGCCCCTGCCCATGGCAGCGGGGTTGGAACTTGATGATCTTTAAAGTCCCTTTCAACTCTAACCATTCTATGATAAAACAGCCTAAGAACATAAAGCTTGTCCAGTACACAAAGTTCTGATGGTATGCTAGTCAAACATAAGGGGAAATATATATATATTGCTTATACAAAGCAATCTTTATTTTCAAATGCTGCACTGCTTAAAATTTATCTGACAGCCCTGTGCATGGACACAGACCCCCTTAATCCTCCCCACATCACTGTCCAGTATAGCACAATCAGGCCCATTATGAATAAAACCATTTAAACCAGAAGAAAAATCTATTTGCCACCCATTAGCTATTTCCTTGTAAGTTAACAGCATTCACCTGGAAACATCACCAAGAAAAGAGCATTTCATTGCTGCATTCAAATGAAAAAGAGATCAGGCACACACTACAGGGCTGGTCCCATGTGTGGAAGCTGCTGATATTTTTAGTGCTCTTCACCTTCTTACCCTTGACAAAGAACTACTCTTAAGGCTCTGCTGCTTTTAATATTGTAACTGCCTCTCCCAGAAGGCAAAATAGTGCAGAAAAAAAAAAAAAAAAAAAAGAGGGCAGGCATCCTCCAAGAATGCCATGGGCCATATGACTTTTCATCAAGTAATCATCCTCCTGCATTAACTGTCCTTTGCTGATACCTTGGCCAACATATACCAATTAATTTTACCACGGATACACAAGCTCTTTCCAAACAAAAATTGTTTTCCATTTTTTGCTCCCAACAACGCTTCAGAGAAGTCCTGAATTTCATTCTGTAGCCTAGATCTTGCTGCGAATAATATCAACAGTGAAGGCTCTGTAGAGATTTTTGATAATGGGATTTTGCAGAAGTAAGGTTGCCCTTCTTATGTGGAAGAAAGAAGGCATGTGGTGACAAGAGGTTACACTCCTGTGCTTCCAGTTTAACTCCAACGCCCAACTGCAGTCAAACCTATAGGTGATGTTCACATCAATCTTTGAAAACCTTGTGGTTTAGGATCTGTATTTTCTCATGTGTGCAGCAATAGAAGTGGAAATCTCAGCACTCCTCTTATTCTGGCCATAATAGTCCACAAAGTCGCCATCTGGCCCAACGAGGTACATTATTATTGTGTGATCCACCTGCAAGAGAGCACATTGTGACTTGGTAAAAGATCATAGAATCATAGAATATCAGGTTGGAAGGAATCTCAAGGATCATCTCATCCAACCTTTCTTGGCAAAAGCATGGTCTAGACAAGATGGCCCTGCACGCTGTAGCTGAACCTTAGAAGCGGGAATCCAGCACTTCCCTAGGGAGATTATTCCAATGGCTGATTGTTCCCATTATGAAAAATCGGAATTTCCCCAGGAGTAACTTGCACCTATTACCCCCCATCTTTTCCATGTGACTCCTTGTAAAAAGGGAGTCTGTATCTTCTTTGTAGCCACCCTTTAAGTACTGCAACATCACGCACATCTCTCAAAGTCAGCAGCCCCAGTGACCCGTCCAGGCTTTGGCTCAGTGGTCTGACAAGGTTTCTGACCAGGAAGCGAAAGCAAGAGAAAGAAAACCTCATCACCACCTCGGTGACCTCTTTTTGTTTTACTCAACAAAAGAAATAGAACTAGTTGCATAATCAGAACATGTGAGGAATGTGTAAGTAGTCAGGTCTTCTTGAAGCTCAGACCAGGCTGTGCATAATGGTATTTCCCCCTCACTTTCCCCAGTTTTCCTCTATTTCTCATAAAGCTTCATGACCCCTACAAGGTATTCAAGCTCCTGCTACTAATAGGACACAAATTCAATACAAACAGAGGTATTTCATTAAACTAAGTTCACTGTCAGTGCAAACACTGGGACCGAGAGCACCGCTTGGGACACAGGAGCCGGGCAGAGCTCACACGTGAGCTGGGAGAGGGCTCCCTCTACTGTCCCAACTGAAATAACCTTAAAAAGAATGTTCCAAGTTAACAGTTACTTGAATGTTCAAGGCATTCTAATTTGATTTATATAAAAACTAACTCCACTGTAGATTTATTTAAAATGCGACTGCAAGTACTGTCTGCATCTGTGATACCATGAGCAAAGCCCGAGGCCACGAATCTGCAAGCGCAGAAGTGACTCCATCTCACTGCCCCCGGAGAAAAACAACTGAAATGTACTTAGGCAGTGAGAGTACAACTGTGTCTGAAATTAAGAAATCACATAAACATTTCCAGTACCACGAGCTAAAAGTACTGATTAAACTTAATGATATTTCTGTCACTGAAAAGTTTATCAAAATTTGATTTAAGAATGTTTAATTCAAATAATTTTAATCTAGTTTCCAATGTTCAATTCAGACACCAAACAACTTAGATCCTTCAACTGGAAACTAGCCAAAAAAAATAATAATCAGGTAGCCTGCTCAGAGCATCTTAACTCCTGGCCTATGGAAGATGAAATACTGTCAGGATGGAGAGCAGTTTGTGTGGAAAACACCGCCATTCTTAAAGCTGTGCCTGAAGCCTACCCTGCTCCCTCTCTGTAGAGGCAAGATCATCATTCAGGTTTCAATACAGTCTTTTAAACCACAGAATAAAACATGTACATTGGATATTCTAGTATTGAGAATTATAGAATTTATATTATTAAATAGGAACTAATAATATTCAAGTAATACTTGAAAACTTCAAGCACAAGATTAGAAATTGCAATTTCTAAATGCTTATCTCAATGCTCTTTTCAAGTCAGAATGAGCTGCAAAGTTTAACTGGCCGTGGTGCCCCTCTTCCTCTTCCCACCCCCCAGCAGCCTGCAAGGAAAGAGAATCCACTCCATCAACATCAGCCCTAATCGCCAACTGGCACAACATAGTGATAGGAAAAAAACCTTACTGGAAAGAAGGGCAGAGCAGTAATTACCTGGATAAGTCTTATGTAGGCACGAGCCCAGCCTCAAGCTCTCCCTCCCAAGGTCTGCTGTTGAGGCTACAGAGCCCTGTGTCCCCCGGCCCTCCTGCCCTGAGCACAAGGAGCTCACTGCCTCTCACAACCAAGAGCCTGTGCCAAATCATCTAGGGATGTGGGAATGGCTGGGACTCCTGGGCTGCCCTCACTGTCCCAGCTCTGGCCTTTCCTCCTCATGGCCCTTCCCTTCTCTCAGTCCTACAACCCCAGCACAGACCACTGGTATTCCCAGTAGAGCCCTCCCTCCTACTTCATTACACCTCTAGTCACGCTCTCCAGCTTGGTTTCATCCTCCAGCCTCCCACAAAGCTGCTGTCACCTACAGAGTTCTCTTCCTTGGCCAAACCCCTGTACCTTCCCTTCATGGCTGTGCCAGAATCCAGGTGTGGTTTGCTGGAAACCAGGTGTGGTTTACTTCTTCAAGAGGAGCACTCCTTCAGCTCTCCTGGCTTCTCTCCATCATCTCTCCTTAACTTCAGTTCAATCATTTCAGGATAGATTCTACTGATTTTTCCCCTCCTCTTCTGAGCAGACATCCTTTGCCGATCCTGTTCTTATAAATTATTCTTGCATTTCCACCAGCCCCCCTTCTTATAAATCTGATTTTAAGTAGTACCACAGAATCACAGAATATCAGGGATTGGAAGGGATCTTGAAAGATTATCTAGTCCAATCCCCCAGCCGGAGCAGGAACAACTAGATCAGATTGATGCTCAACTGATTTACATTCATGTTGAATTTCTCTAGGACACTTCTCTCCTCCATTCAAATACAGTATCTTAGACACAGATGTTGGCAACTATTGAGTTGCCACTTTAAGCAAAAACAAGTTTTTGATCTCCCTCTTCTCTGTACCCGTTAGTCCTGTAAAGCAGCACACAGTGATTCCACCTTCACTCTGAGACAGTGTGCTTGCTTTCTATACACCACCTTCTTGTGCCACTAATTTTTTGTTCACACAGATAATTTTTCAAACCACCTGATTGCAGCAAATAAATCTTATTAAGAACAGACAATGCTGGATCAGACCAAAACCAATTTGCCCCAGCATCCTCCCTCAAATAGTGGCCAACAACAGTTGTTTTAAAGAAAAGTACAAAACCAGCACCAAAAATATGCTCTCTTCCTCTATTATATCCCAGTTTCCAAAACATTCTATCCCACAGATTTCCTGCACTAGGCAAGATTTCTGTGCTTTTCATAATCATCAACAGACCGCTTTTTCCAAAAACTAACAGTTCTTCCTGTGGACTCCCACAAACTTCTACTCTTGCATCTGTAGTGAGAGATTCCACTTCTCATGTGCCCTTTTCCAACAACCACCACCACCTTTTGAATCTGTTTTTAGTTTTCTTTGATGTCCTTACCTCTTGTAATGAAGAAAAAAAAACACCTGAAGTTCATATAAGATGTATCCTCACCCATCATATCACCTGTACCTACTTTACTCTTTCAGTCCACTCAGAATGGGGTGTCAGGAAGGCCTTAGCAGCAGCTGAGCCCTCTGGCCAGTCCTAATCACTTTCAGAGAGCAAGAGTTCGACCACCCAGTTAAGTCTCACTTAAACCTACATTTACTCACTATGTAATCACTGTCTTCATCTTTGGGACCTTCGCTGTAATACACACGGTAAGCTTTGGCCACTTGGTCAATCTGTGCCTTGGTGCCAGTCAATCCAATCAGCTTTGGAGAAAATTCTAGACAGAAAGAAAACATTTAGACATTTTAGTGAAAAGAATCCCACCAAGAACCTCCTTTTCAGCGCTATGCATTACATGCTATAAGACAGGAAGGAAGGAAATAGTAATACCTTTAATGTATCTGGCAATGGCTTCTTCATTGTCCCTCTCAGGATCAATGGTGATGAAGAGCGGGGTCAGATTAGGCAAAGATGGAATTCTATCTGTGACATTAACAAATATTATTTTTCTTCGAAAAAGAAAAGCCATTTCTCACCTCCCTTCAAAGAAGCTCACAGCCAAGCTACCATCATATCAATCCAAGCTCACCCTAAGTGACCAAAACAAGCCATTTTGTGTAGCTTAATTTACGTGGTTTGTGAATGAAGCAAACATCACGAAATCAAATCAAATGCTCTGCACTTGTGCTGGGGGCTCTCATCTGGAGACCCTGCCCTGCTCAGGGAGATGACAAATTGGCTCCAATGTAGAAAATGCCAGGGCATGATGCCTGTATCAAAGCACAACGGTCAATTCAATGAAAGCATGCCCGTGATGGCAGAGCAGGACAAGCAAAGACACAATTTCCCCCACGTTCCAGCCACAGCCTTCACTATATTTTCTTCACTTTAGTCCCTGCTCAGTTGCTATTATCCTGCTCCATAGCTCTTCGGGGACTGCAGGCTGAGAAACCCTCCTCTATCATCCTTCCCCAACCTCCACTCCACAGCACAATTGCCCTCAGAAGGGACTCATAGACATTCATTCTCAGAATGAGCAGAGAAAAAAAAAAAACCTAATACATCCCACAACCACCTCTTGGCAAAAACATAATGCAACGGCACCATTCCCTGAGTTCCCATACCAATTTCATCTACCACTTCAATCATTTTCTCCAGTTCATCAGGACAGATGTCCGGGCAGTGTGTGAAGCCGAAATAGATCAGCACCCACTGGCCGATGTAGTCCTTGCTGGTCCTGGGCTGTCCCTCGTGGCTGACGAGCGAGAAGGGCCCTCCTAGTAGTGGTTTCCCAATGCCCCGGTTCCGTTCCTTTTCCAGCTCTACAAACAACAGGAAGAGATCAAACACAGCCTGGGCACCATCCCCCCTCACTGAGCCTCAGGAGCTGCTGCAGAGCCACGGCTAGGGCCTCGCATCTACCAGCACCCATCCTGCAGAAGCCCAACGAGGACAGACTCCCAGGAAACATTCCTCTTTCACTATAATCAAATACATGGCTAAACTCTTTCAAAACTATTAACAATCTCTCTTATTGTCATGACTGTGGTTGTATTTAAGAAAAATAAAAAAAGAGATAAGAGAGGTGCCTCTCCGGCTTGCTGGGAGACAGAAAAATCAGCACCCTTCACAAAATGAACATATCCTAAAAGCTGCAAAATCACTGCTTTTCAGCTAAAGGAAGAGCAGAGTCTCCATCTCTGGAGACATTCAAAACCTGCCTGGACAAGCTCCTGTGCAACCTGCTCCAGGAGGACCTGCTTTGGCAGAGGGGTGGACTAGATGATCTCCAGAGATCACTTCTAGCTCCGTATCATGGAATCAGGGAATTGTTAAGAGTTGGAAGGCACCTCCTAAGACCATCCTGTCCCACTCCCCTGCTAAAGCAGGATTACCCAGAGCACATCACTCAGGACTGCATCCAGGTGGGGCTTGAAGGTCTCCAGAGAAGGGGACTCCACACCCTCCCTGGGCAGCCTCTGCCAGGGCTCTGCCACCCTCACCCCAAAGAAGTTTTTTCTCATATTTGAGTGGAACTTCCTGTGTTCCAGCTTGTGCCCGTTGCCCTCCTCCTGTCATTCTGTGATTCAGTTAAGATGAACCTAGTGGGCAATTTCAGTAGGGCACGGAACCACAGGCTACGCCAGAGAGAGGAGACCCCCCCACCTGCACAGTGACCCCACCTCGTGTCAGAGCTGTGATCACAGAGCCAAAGACAGCCATCCCAGGAGCAAAACACACATGTAAGAACTTCAACGTGCTTAACCTTGAAAGCGTTTTTGAAGTTTTTTGGAAGTTCTCTGTGGCACTTCTATACCCAGAGGTGTAAAAGTGGCACTGTACAAAGCGCAGCGTGATTAGGCCCAAATAGGTAAAATATAGCGGAATAAAATAAAATAAAAAAACAACAAAAAAACACATTTGAATATTAAATATGACACTCTCACTGATTCTCCCACACGGCAGCCCAGGCCAGGTCCCGCTGAGGCGGGAAGGGCCCGTTCCCCGCTCAGCCCGCACTCACCCTCCTCCTTCTGCCGTTTCATCTTCTTCATGGCGGCCAGCAGCCCCCCACACAGCACGAAGGTGGCCGCCAGAGACCGCCACGACACCAGCTGCTGAGGAGAAGCTGGTTAGTGAATGAAATGGGAAAGGGATGTGTCCAGCCCGTCACGCCTGCCTGGGCTCCCTCCGGTAAGGGGGGGACGCGGCTNCCCTGCCCGCGCCCGGCAGCCGCCATAACAGCATCGCCCTCCAGCAGCACAGCGCCGCCATCTTGTACCTCCCTCTTCCGTCCCCGCCCCTTCCGCCCCACTCCCTCACCCGGGAGCCGGCGTTATGGAGGCGGCGCCGCTACCGGCGCTCTTCGCTTTCGGTGTCATCGCGGACATCCAGTACGCGGATGCGGAGGACGGTTACGACTTCAGTGGGTACCGGCGGCGGTATTACCGGCAGAGCTTCCGCTTGTTACAGGAGGCTGTGGAAGCGTGGGCGGCCGAGAGACCGCCGCTCGCCTTCGTGCTGCAGCTGGGCGACAGCATCGACGGCCTCAACGCCCGCCGCGGCGAAGCCGAGGGTGCCTTGGCGCAGGTGCTGGCAGCGCTGGGGCGACTGCAGGTGCCGGTGCATCACACCTGGGGCAACCACGAATTCTACAACTTCAGCCGGGCCCACCTGGTGCGCACCGGCCTTAACAGCCGGCCCGAAGGCGCCACGGCCGGCCCGGTAGCAGGGGACTGCCAGGCCTATCATTTCAGCCCCGCCGCGCGTTTCCGCATCGTGGTGCTTGATTCCTACGACCTGAGCATCCTGGGCAGGGAGCCGGACAACCCCCGCTACCAGGAGTCCCTGCAGCTGCTGCGGGAGAAGAACCCAAACGACAACCTCAACAGCCCTGCAGGTACCCCTGGCTCCAGCCTTTGCTGGAGCGTGGGCGGCTGAGCCTCTGCCTCCCAGAGTGATAAGGCAGCTCCTGGGGCTGACATCAGGTTCCCAGGGGACTGAGGCATGTACTCTATTTCTGCCTGCCTCCTCTGCTTCCTTGTTGTCAGCCGACTATGGTCAGTGGGTCTCAGGGAGGCACAGGAGATGCTCCCCCATCCGTGTTATGCCGCTCTGGTGCGTTTGGATGGGTTTATGTTGTGCTGTGTGCCTTGTGGTATGAGAACAAAAGGCAGTTGGTGGTGCAGCATCAAGTGATGCCCACCTTATCCCGTACCTGGGGGAAGAGACCCAAGAGTGAAAAACCTGTGTGTGCAGCATAACCAAAACCTAATTTTCTCTTGTTTGTCCAGAAATCTGGAGTTTTGATCCTAGAGATGAAAAAGGGAAAAAAAAAAAAAAGAAAGAAAAAAAATAAAGGGTTATAAGAATAAACCAACTATTGCAAGCAGACTTACATTAGGCAAGCAAATAGGAAAGCCATGCCTAACCTTCTGTTCTTCATTGCAGGACTCGAAGAACCTCAGTTTGTTGAGTTTAACGGAGGATTTAGCCAAGCGCAGCTGGACTGGTTCAATGAAATCCTCAAGTTCTGTGATGAAAACCAAGAAAAAGTTATAGTTATGGGTAGGTAGATATGGGGGATATATGCAAAAAAGGTTATGTAGCCAAGGTATGTTAGCTGAGCAAAACATGTAGCAGCTTTGTAGGTCCACTGAGGTACAGGTGTAACCTGTGAAGCAGAAGAGCAATCATGTTTCACACTGGGGTTAGCTTTCTGCATACAGTTGGCTGTTCCCAGCAAGGAAGACACAGCTCAGTTATATTCAAAGTAAATCTCCTGCTTCTTTCCCTCTCAACTGCAGGTCACCTGCCCATTCATCCTAATGCTTCAGACAGAGTTTGCCTGGCTTGGAATTATGAAGATGCCCTTTCGGTCATACACTCCCATCAGAGCGTCATCTGCTTTCTTGCAGGGCACTTGCATGACGGTGGCTATTGCTTAGACTCTCATGGAGTTCATCATCTGACTTTGGAGGGGATTATTGAAACTCCACCAGAAAGCAATGCCTTTGGAACTGTTTATGTCTATGAAGATAAAATGGTATTAAAGGGAAGGGGCAGGATTGCAGACAGAATTATGCATTTCTGAAGATGGTCGGCAAATACAAATTGTTCTTCAGGAAGCACTCCAATGAAAGCAGGGGATTCAGCTTATTATTTGCTTGCAGAAAGATGACATCCTTATAGCTTCCTTATAACTCAAACATTTTTTCTCTCAGATTCAGAATTTTGGAAATTACATTTCTATAAGAAAACAGACCTAGTTTCTTCATGGAGAAGAGAGAAGGCCAGTAACCACGTTTGAAATAAATATACTTGAATGCAGAATGTTGACTTGAAACACCCAATCCTGACTAGAGCATTATTTATTGGGAAAAAATGCAAACCATATTATGAAGATTGTCCAAAGAATCATTTTTTTTTATATCACACAGAATTGCACCTGCCCAGCTCCATTCAAATATATTTTTTTGACTACCATAGTCAATAATATCTCATTTCTGGCAGAGTTAGTCTATGTTGTGGACTATTGCAGTCTTCTTGATGTTGCTTTGCAAGACTAAAGTAATTTAAAAAAACCCAAACAAACAAAAAAAACAACACTCCCAAAAAACCCCACCCAGGCCAAATGGAGACCATTGGAGCACAGTGCAGAGAGACCCAAACTAAAAAACACTGGAGGACTGGAAGGCTTCGCTATCGTGTAATGCTGCAGATGCACCCGCTGGGATGATGTGCGTGTGGCTGTATCACCCCGTAGCCCCGCATGGCGTGGCAGAGCTACAGCACATTGCTGTGCTGCAGCTGGACCTGTCCTGGCTTCCACCCAGTCTCTGCGTCCAGAGCAGTCACCTCTGCTTCCTTCTCCGAGACCAGGAGCACTGTGTCATGCTGACTATCGCTGGCTACTTGTGTGGTTTCTGCTCTCTGGGGACAGAAACCCTGTGAGAGCAGAGCTGTGATCAACACCACGTCTGCTGGTGGCAGTCTTGAGCACACGTGTCGCAGCAAATAAAGATACCGAAGTTTTCATTTAGAAAAATAGTATTTATTACTCCATAAAACCATTGATTTTCAGTTAAAGATAACAGCAAAAATATTCTACCATATGACTTTAGTGTAGGAACAGAGATACAGACTGCTGAACTTTACAGTGGACCATCAAGGCAAATGCCCACAAGTTTTATGGTTGTAAATAGTCATTTATTGAAACATGCTTTTAACTTTTCCCTTATGTTACAGAATTGATTTCCCAAAGTACAAGATGGTTGGAAAGTGATCCATGGATGCCAGGATATCTTTAATATACCATTAGAACATATATTAGACCAGCAATGTGTTGAAAATGTATGAAGAAGGCAGCTCAATAGATTCCATAGAAAAATTCTCCGCTCAGATTTCACAGTGTTTCTCAATTTTTTTTTTAACAAACTTCCAGTGGCATTGCTGGAGCCACCAGATGGTCTTGGCTCATCTCACACTGACACTAACCTTTCATTAAGAACCAAAAGCAAAGGCAAATAAGGTCAGACTATTTATTGTACACTTTCTACCCAGTTAAATCACCATTTTACAGTGTGTTGGCCATGATGCTCGCATCTCTTTGTTCACATAAATGTACAGCCACGAAATAAAGGGGAAAAGGGCGACCACGATTGCGGCTATCAAGCGAACTCCACCCAGTGGACCCCTGTAAAGAAGCAAAGCCATCAGAGCTCCTTCAGCTCAGGCTGCTGTGAAACACTCACAGCCTGGCTACAGTTAGAATGAGAGCACATTCACCACAAGCAGCAAGAGAGACTTTGGCCACTTCAATGTAGCTCCCGTGGACGCAGCAGTGGAGTCCTTTACTTGAGAGGCACCTCCTGCAAGCAGTAGTTTTTCTGCTGCCTTGGGCTACATAAACCAGGTGAAAATAAAGAAAAGTACCCTGCTGGCCCTGAGCCCCTGCAACATGTTTTTGCAGCACAGAGGTCCTGTTGTGCAGGTTGGGAGTTCACAGAATCACAGAATTATCAGAGTTGGAAAGGACCTCTTGAGATCACCCAGTCCCACTCCCCTGCTAAAGCAGCATTGCCCAGAGCACATCACTCAGGTCTTGAAGGTCTCCAGAGAAGGGGACTCCACACCTTCCCTGGGCAGCCTCTGCCAAGGCTCTGCCACCCTCACCCCAAAGAACTTTTTCCTTATCTTTGAATGGAACTTCCCATGGTCCAGCTTGTGCCCATTGCCCCTTGTCCTGTCACTGGGAACCACTGAGAAGAGTCCATCTCCATGCTCCTTCAACCCACCCTTTAGATACTTATAAGCATTAATAAGGTCTTCCCTCAGCCTTCTCTTCTCCAGGCTAAAGAGTCCCATCTCTCTCAGCCTTTCCTCATCACAGAGATGCTCCGATCCCTCCACCATCTTTGTTGCCCTACACTGGACTCTCTCCAGTAGTTCCCTGTCTCTCTTGGGAACCCAGGACTGGATGCAGTATTCCAGTTGTGGCCTCACCAGTGCAGAACAGAAGGGGAGAATGAGCTTCCTCAACCTACTGGCCACACTCTTCCCTACACAGCCCAGGATTTTATTGTCCCTCCTGGCAACAAGGGCACATTGCTGGCTCATGGATACTTTACTATCTACCAGGGCTCCCAGATCCCTCTCCTCAGAGCTGCTTTCCAGCACATCTGCCCCTAACCTATAACGGTGCCTGGCATTCTTCCACCCCAGGTGCAGGACCCGACACTTGCCCTTGTTGAACCTCATTACATTCTTCTCTGCCCAGCTCTCCAGCCTGTCCAGGTCACACTGGATTTCTAATGTTCCCAGCTGAGAGGAGTTCAGCAAAACTGCAGTGGCACGGTCCTGGGGAGGCTGGAGCCCAGAGCCCTCTGCCAGCCCTGCCTGCACCACCTGCCTGCTCTGCTGGGCACAGCCAACACCAGTACAGAGACCCTCACCAGAAATTTCTGTAAATTGTGAGCAATGGTTGAGATGGCTTTGCAGTTCATTAGCAGTTGTAGCCAAGGCTCATGAGCAAGGGGGCAAAGAGAGAATGTCCCCTGCCTGTTACAGCAGGGGGAGCAGGAAAAGAATGTTTGTGTAGTTTTACTTCCCCCCGACTTTTATCTGTGCAAGATCCTACAGGCTGTAGCACCAGCTTAGGTATCTGAAAAGGTTCAGACAGTGATGAGAAGCAGAAAAACAAGTAGCCAAAATCAACTCTGTGTTTTCAAGAAGCTAGTCACTAACTGTGAATATGTGCATGGGATAAAAAAAAAGAAAAAAGAAACAAAACTTACTTTGCTGAACTGCGACAAAGACTCATCCATATTGTAATAATCACCAGACCAAATAACTCTCTAAAAGCCAAACAAAAAACAGATCAGAAAATAATACCAGCAGATGTTTATTTTTTAAAAATACAAATTTTGCCTCCAGAACAGTAGTGTAAATATGTACTGCCTCCTTTTGCAGGAGTTCAATATATTTCACTAGAACTATTATGATAAAGGTATTTACATGGTATAACTTGATCTCTCACCACAAATCTACAAACACATGTGACCCAGCTATACAGCTGCGAAATTCCTGCTTCCACTGTTTGTTCTGCTGCTAAACACAATCAGTAATCAGGACTGTTCACTCGCCCTTTAGCTCTTTTCACAGAATCACAGAATGATAAGGAGTTGGAAGGGACCTCTGGAGATCATCCAGTCCAAGTCCCCTGCCAAAGCAGGTCCACCCAGAGCAGGTTGCACAGGAAAGTGTCTGGGTGGGTTTTGAACATCTCCAGAGACAGAGACTCTACCACCTCTCTGGGCAGCCTCAAAGTGAAGAAGTTCTCCCTCATGTTTAGATGGAACTTCTTATGTACAAGTTTGTGCCCATTTCCTCTTGTCCTCTCACTGGGCACCACTGTTAAAAGACTGGCCCCTTCCTTTTGACACCCACCTTAACAGGTGTTGATCAGCTCCCCCCTCAGTCTTCTCCAGACTAAAAAGAGCCAAGTCCCTCAGCCTTTCCTCATAAGAGAGATGCTCGAGGCCCATCATCATCTTTGTGGTCCTCTGCTGCACCCTCTCCCGCAGTTCCCTCTCCTTGAGCCAAGAGATGGCTGGTTTGGAGCACTATGGTCCCTCTTCCTTGGTTTGATTCCCCCAGGACCAGCAGTGCTCACTGACACAGCCCAGCAAATCCAGTTTACAAGGTGACCAGCTGGAGGGGGCCTGGCGAGCTGAATTTCTGCAAGGGAAAACAAAAGTCCCTGCTTACCTGCCTTCCTCTTCCTGCAAAATGTTTCCTTGAGCGTAGGCAAACAAAGAACAAGCCAAGGCCATGGTCCCCAAAATACAACCAACAGAATGAAGGTCACAGAGGCTCCTCCAAACACCATTATCTGAGGAAAAAAAATAGACTGCCAGCAACTGTGATGTAGCATGAAATACAGTCTATAAATCAAAAAGCAACTAAGTCACTAAAATAATTGCCTCCAGCAAACACACACATCTTAGGCAGGAAGGTGGAATTAGTACCAGCATCTTTTAAACCAGTGAAAGCTGCAAAAACACACTGTTGAAAATAAACAATAGCGGGTTTGGGGCTCACTGTCCCAAGAGCACAACTTCTTGGCAGCAGTAGCTCAATGAAAAGTTTCCCTCCAGCAAACAAAACAGGCTCCAGCATTCAACAGGCATGGCAAAAACAATAATCACAAAGTAGATTGCAACTGAAAGTTCTCTTAAGCAGGAGGAATGGTCTTTCCAGAGCTCACAGCCACAACCAGAAGCTCAGTGTGACCCAGGGGACCACCAGGGCCAGGGGAGTGAGCCCAGTTCCCAGCCAGCTGTTGGGCACCGACTGACTACCACCCTGCAGGATCATCTTCCCTTACACTCTGCACAAGCCTCTGCCTGAACTTTGTCTGTGACGATGAGCAACGCCGATGGCATCTCTCTGCCCAGGGACTGATGTTTGCAAACAGAGAAATACACACTATGTGAAATATCACAGACACTTGTGGTTTTCCACGTCTGTTCCCGAGGTTGTTTGGGGAGAGGTGAGCAAACAACACGGGCACTTCTCAGCAATGTCAGCAACAAAAAATGTAAAGTTCAAAGCAGTTGTTTCTGAGGAAGGAAGGAAAGCAAGTGTTTTTCCAGGCAAGCAGGAAAGATGATGAGCTGCCAAAATTCAGGAGCTCAGCAGGACCCAATGTTGTAATCAATTCCCCATTTAGCTTAATGTCCTGCTTCTGGAAGAGACAGGGTTAATTGTCCCCTGGCTCTAGCAGGGGCACAGGTATTCCATCCCAGATGAGCCATGCCCAGGGGGTAGCCGGGAGCTGGCCGGGAAGGAGAGGGGACAGGGAGTCGGGCTCGGTCCAGGACGCTCTAGGGTGCGATTGGTGAGCAGTAGGTATCGTCATGGTGTTTTTTATACTTCCTTATCCGTGTCACCGATACTGTTTTGTTTTTCTGTTAAACTGCCTTTGTCCCAACCCATGAATTTTGCCTTTTTCTTCCGATTTTGCCCTTCCAGCCGTGGATGGTTTTCAAGAGAGAGCGGCTGCCACCTGGTTCTGTGTTGCCCTCCGAGGCTAAACCATGACACTGAACTTACTGCAGCTCAGCAGAAGCAGAATCTGGGTCTTCCACAGACCTGAATGGCAAATATCCCTCAGTGAATTGTGACAGAGATGTCCAGTTCTACCGTAGTTGTGCTATTTTAATTTTTCACAGATCTCGGCACAAGTAACAAAAACTTACTTGTGAGTTCAACGTGGAGATTCTCCTGACCAGCCAAATGCCATTATGTTGAAGCTACACCCATCACACAAACTCCCCCCCCAAAATGTTGTAAACCACAGGCAACCAACCCGCACAGGTTCTGGATTTATGAATGTGGCCACATTATAAGAGTCAGGCAGCCAGAACGCCAAGAGACTGCACCAGTGAGATGTGTGACAACAGTGTGCACTCTTGGGGATTTTCTTTTCGGCCAAGTGTGGGTTTAGTTTATTCAGAGTAAGTATTCATCCCAAAACGATACAGTCACTTTGTGTATATAAAATGTCATTATTTTACAATTATCTCTACTAGATGAAAATATATAAAAAAAAAATTAACTATTTTCTGGAATCCTGGACCAAATCTGATCTTGGCAGATTCTCTCAAGGCATGATGTGGCATTACACCCCTTGGCACGTGCACCTAGAAACTCAGGCAACGCACTGAAGCCTCTACAGGTCCCTGTCACCACCCGCGCTGTAACACTCAGTACTGAACAGCACCTTTAGTTCTCTCAGAATCACAGAATCGTTATGGTTGGAAGGGACCTCTGAGATCACCGAGTCCAAACACAAATACACAAAAAAGCCCTACAATCTCAGCCACTAGAGCATGCCCTGAAGTGCCACATCTACACGTTTATTAACGACCTCCAGGGATGGTGACTCCACCACCTCCCTGGGCAGGCTGTTCCAGGGCCTGACCACTCTGTTAGTAAAGTCATTCTTCCTAAGATCTAATCTGAACCTCCCCNCAACCTGGGCCAGGGTCTCACCATCCTCACAGTGAAAAATGACTTAATGATATCTAATCTAAATCTCCTCTCTTCCCGTTTGAAGTCATTACGCTTTGTCCTATCACTATATGCTCATGTTCAGCTGGCTGTTCACCAGTACGCCCAGGTCCTTTTCTGCTGGGCAGCTTTCCAGCCACTCTTCCCCAAGCCTGTAGTGCTGCCTGGGGTTGTTGTGACCAAAATGCAGGACCCAGCACTTGGCCTTATTGAACCTCATCCCATTGGCCTTGGCCTATCAATCCAGCCTGTCCAGATCTCTCTGCAAAACCTTCCTACCCTCCAGCAGATCAACACTCCCACCTAGCTTGGTGTTGTCTCCAAACGTAATGAGGGTGTACTCCATCCCCTCATCCACACCATTGATAAAGGTATTAAAGAAGACTGGCCCCAAAACTAAGCCCTGAGGGACACCACTGGTGACTAGCTGCCAACCAGATTTCACCCAAATGAAAGATTTCAAAGGACTGTGCAGAGCTCAGCTGCTCCTCTGTGAGGTAGAGAAGCAAACCCGCAGATTTACAAAAAGGAAACAAAATTAATTGATGTGCTAATGTCAACAGCAGAGCCAGATCTGCAGCACACTCCCAGGCCTGTGCCCCACTTGGGCTCTGGGCACAGGAGCCAGGGTGCAGAGGTCCATCCAGCAGAAAGCCTCTACGCATGGCTCCTCCGTTCATCTGCAGCACGGCATGCCATGAGTGCTAGAACAGTCACCAGCTTTTGTAGAAGCAGATCCCACAGCTTTTTGCCCTCACAAGATAGAAGGACATGTTTCCACGTGGACTGATGATTTAATAAAAAAAAAAAAAAAAAAACCAGCCAAAAAACCCCAAATGACTCCTGGAGGCAAAATTTAAGCAGAGACTCTGTTTTGGACACCAGTATCATACCTGTTATTGAGGGATTAATGCTGACAAGAAGCGTCAGGGCAGCTGGCACCAAGTAGACAACCTGTTAATGAGACATAAATATACTCTATAGCAAAGCTTAGCAGGATAAGGAAACAGCAGCCTCATCCATATGGACGCTTCTCCCTTCACAGCAGCTTGTCAGATGTGCACAACAGCTGCAGGCCCTGCTCCCTCTGGCATGGCCTGGAACTACCTGTGTCCGTCTTAGAACCACAAAGTGATGTGGGTTGGAAGGGACCTTAAAGATCATCAAGTTCCAAACCCCCTGCCCTGGGCAGGGACACCTCCCACCAGACCAGGTTTCTCCAAGCCCCATCCAGCCTGGCCTTGAACCCCTTCAGGGATGGGGCAGCCACAGCATCTCTGGGCAACCTGGGCCAGGGTCTCACCATCCTCACAGTGAAAAATGACTTAATGATATCTAATCTAAATCTCCTCTCTTCCCGTTTGAAGTCATTACGCTTTGTCCTATCACTATATGCCCTTCTAAAAAGTCTCTCTCCAGCTTTCCTGTAGGCCCCCTTCACATACCTGAAAGCTGCAATGAGATCTCCCCAGAGCCTTCTCTTCTCTGGGTTGAACCCCAACTCTCTCAGCCTGTCCTCACAGCAGAGGGGCTCCAGCCCTCGCAGCATCTTCACCATCACCCCCAAAAATTCTGGGCCATCAGCCGACTGCTAGCCCTCACTCCTCAGCTTCTGGGTTACTGACTCATTGCTGCTCAACCAGCCCCTGCAGAGCCCCTGAGCTGCATCTTGATCCCCCAGAGGAAATCCCTATGAGACAACCCCACATCCCCACACCCTCTGCCCATGCAGAGCAGCTCCCCTGAGAGCAGGAATACCCTTTGCTACCACAGCCCAACAGGATCATCCCACACAAGGAATGTTCCCCTGTACACAAGAGATGTTCAGGGGATGACCCTTGCCCACCCAGCAAACAGAGAGCTTCCCATTTGCTCCTCAGCTCTGAGACCCACGCACACCACGGGGGGATGCTCTTTGGGTACCCAAGAGAAGACTGGCAAAGCAGAGAGGGAAGATGGTTTCTCTCCAGATTTCCCCTCGAGAGCGAGGGGACCCTGCCGAGATGAGCAGTGGGGGAAGGCAACCCAGCTGGTGGATCAAAGCAACAGAGGTGGCAATGGGGACAGGAGACGGCTCGGTCAGGGAGGCTGAGGTGTAAGAGGAGTTCAGGGTGTTCTCCACAGGGAACCAAGGCTTAGGCGGGTGCAGGTGCCAATTTGAGGTGAATCACGGAAGGTCCTGGAAGCAAGGTGAGATTCCGGACAGGACAGACGGCTTTCCCGGCGCCTGCTAGCTCCTCAGCCCAAAACGGAGAGTTTCCTTCGGCGGCCCCGCGTGGGACCAGGCGACCGCGGACGGGTGCGGCGGAGCGGGCCCGGGGCCAGCAGGGAACCGGGGGCGGGGGCGTTGAAGAGCCGCCCCCGGCGCCCGCCCCGCTCCGGCTGCCCGTACTCACCGTCCACAGCGCGGCGTCAGGGTCATTCACCTGCAGCGAGGAAACGGGCACTGAGAGCCTGCAGCCGCCGCCCGAGGCCGCACTCGGCAGGAGGGCACCGCGGGGCAGCGTAGAGGAAGGAAGGGGAGCGGAGCAGGGTCCCCTCCCCGCCCGGGCCGGGCCGGGCCGCGCCGCGCCGCACCGCCCTCACCTGCACGGCGGCCGCCAGCCCGAAGAAGGCGGCCATCAACAGATTACAGAGCCGCCACAACCGCCCCGCCATGGCTGCCGCCGGGACGTGACGGGGCCTCGGCGCTGGGGCGGGGCCTCCCAGTTCCCCGCCCGCCAGTGCCGGGTCCGGCCGCGCCTGCCGGGGACCTGGGGCCGGTGCAGAGGCGGGTGCCGCGGTGGGGGTAAAGGATAGTGAGCCCGGCTTGGTCACAGCTCGTGATATTTTAGAGAGATTTTGAGAGACTGAAAAATAGCTGTTTTCAAAATCGAGCCAAAATCCAGAGTTATGGAAAGACATTGAGGAGCTGGAGCGGGTCCAGAGAAGGGCAACGGAACTGGTGAGGGGTCTGGAGCACAAGTCTTGTGAGGAGCGGCTGAAGGAGCTGGGGGTGTTCAGCCTGGAGAAAAGGAGACTGAGGGGAGACCTCACACTCTACAACTCCCTGAAAGGAGAGGGTAGCAGGGGGGTTGGTCTCTTCTCTCAAGTCACAGGGAATGGGACAAGGGGAAACGGCCTCCGGTTGCACCAGGGGAGGTTTAGGATGGATATTAGATGGATAATAGATATTAGGATGGGATTAGAGCGCCTCCCTCATGAGGAAAGGCTGAGAGAGCTGGGACTCTTTAACCTGGAATAGAGAAGGCTGAGGGGAGACCTTATTAATGCTTGTAAGTATCTAAAGGGTAGGTTGAAGGAGGATGGAGATGGACTCTTTTCAGTGGTTCCCAATAACAGGACAAAGGGCAATGGGCACAAGCTGGAACATGGGAAGTTCCATTTGAATATGAGGAAAGGGTGAGGGTGGCAGAGCCCTGGCAGAGGCTGCCCAGGGAAGGTGTGGAGTCTCCTCTGGAGACCTCCAAGCCCCTCCTGGATGCAATCCTGAGTGATGTGCTCTGGGCAACCCTGATTTAGCAGGGGAGTTGGACTGGATGATCTCAAGAGGTCCCTTCCAGCTCTGACAATTTTGTGATTCCGTGATATTGAAAGGGTTGTCAAACCTTGGAACAGGCTGCTGAGGGCAGTGATGGAGTATTTAAAAGCTGTGCAGATGTGGTGCTGAGGGACATGAGTTAGTGGTAATTTGGAAGTGCTGGGTTCATGGCTGGATTTGATTATCTTAAAGGTTTCTTCCAACCTAGACAATTTTATGATTCCATGAAATTAAGCAGTGTTAGTTATAATAGGTGTATTCTAGTAATTACGTAAAAGCATGGGTTGTTCCATCTTTCACTGGTTGCATCACTGGTTGTATCACACAAGCCAATCTGCACATAAACATGTTGTCCATCAGTGAGCTCCTCAGGCAAATAATTCCAAGTATGTTCAGGGCTCCATGAAGAGAAGCGTTACCAGCACACTGCAGGGAGTTGTTATTCCCTCTTTGACCCGGTGCTGGTGTTCCTGCAACTTTTGGTCCTGCTCAAGAAGGACCAAAGAAGGATGCATAAGGAGCTACAGAGATGACAGAGCCATATTTTCTTTGTTGGCTTCAGGTGATATACCAAGGGGCAGTGGCCACAAATGGTGGCTTGCAAAGTTTCGACTGGACAAGTGTCCTCATCAGGAGGGTCGTGCAACCTGCCATAGGTGACCCAGACAAAGCTCATATGATCTGATGTGACAGTCTTGCTTCAAGTGGGTTGTTGGACTCGAGGCCTCCATGCCGTGCCTTCATAGCAACATTTCCATGTTTCTGTGATAACTCGTGAACCTGAAAGAAAATTAGCTCTTTGTCTCAATGAATACATGTGAACAAACTTGGGCTGGAGAACCAGCAAGTAGTTATGGAAGATATAAGCCCCTTGAGAGGGGCCCTGCAGTCCCTGCCCAAGCTGCTGGAGGAGTGCCCATCTCCAGCTCAGCCACAGCCTGCCCTGTGTTTGCCCTTGGAGCCTGTCATCTAGTCCCTGGCCCATGGGCCAAATTCCCAGTTTGCTCTCAGAGCTGCCTCATCCCCTTGGGTCTCACCAGCCATCACTGGGTGAGGTCTGGTGCTGCTCACCTCCACCAGGCCTTATCCTGACCTTGGTCCATAGGTTGACTTCCCAGCTTGACCTCAGGCTTGCCTTGTTTCCAGGAATTTGGTTGGTGATCTGGGCTCTCTGTTGAATCTGGCTGCAGTCTGTGCTCCTTGCCCTGTGCCATGGTGGTGGGACAGGTATTGCCCGTGCTCCCTTGGCCACGGTGTCTCTCCCAACACCTGTCCCTTAGGCAGCAGCTGGCCCTTGCTGCTCCTTGACGAACTCCTTGAGTAAGTCAGTAGGTGTGTGCCAGTGTCTGGGAGGTGGGAAGGTGGTATTGGGGCAGCAGGGAAGGCTAGGGTGCAGACTGGTTGAGGATGAGACACCGTGGATCTACACCATCTGTCACCACCTGAACTGAGGGGGGTAGGACATGCCTGAGCACAGAGTACCTGGGCAGGGGCTGGGAACAGCTATGGCTGGGAAAATCAGACACTGGTGATGACAATGCCAGACAGGGACTAACTGTTACTGCTGTTCTGAGGGATACCTCCGAGGCCAGGCAGGACTATGCAAGACCAGATATTCATTTTGGAGCATCGGGAAGGATAAGGAAGGAACTACTACAAATTCTGCAGTTTGTGTCAAAGCTAACTATGAGCAGTGAGGTTTCCACTGGATTTCTGTCCAGTCTGTCGTCACAGCCAAGAACCCATCCTGTTTGTTTGCAAAGGATGTTATGAGACCACCGACATGTGAAAGAGATTCATGTTTGTTATAGCTCACTTTGGTAGTTGGTATCTGAAACGTTTTTTTCTCTACCGTAGAAATCACTAAGCTGACTGGGAGCTGGCACAGCAGAAGGGAAGGAACCATCTCTGGAAAGGCCTCCTGTCACACAGCAAGAGTGAGCGCCAGCTCCCAAAATCCCCAGGGAGCTTGTCACAAGTGTCTTCTGTCTCCCAAGGGCCATGAACAGTGGTGGCTCTGGGTGTCACAGCTGTGCCAGAGACGGGAAATTCGAAGATGTTGAAGACCCCTGGGTTTGCAGGAGGAATAATGAGTCAGGGCTAAGAGGAGACTTCTTTCTTTTCCTTGCCAAGAGATTTAGATTTACATTTAAATTTTTGTAATGACTCAATGGTCCAGGATCAGTTTTGTATTTAAGAAGAGATTTGGTCATTTTGTGTTGTCTGCAGAGCAAAAAGGAGAACTCAGCAGAATAGTCCTGCTTGATCATTTGCCAATCATTTATGATTGAAAGTGATAATTAATGATGAACTGAAAGTGGACCCTTTAGAAATGTTTTATGTACCACATCCATCGACCAAACCCGAGTCTCTGTCAGATCATTTCTCCCACTGATTTCAGTAACCATGTAACAGTCCCCTCGGCCTCCACAGAACTAAGTCTTGCTGAACTGTTATGCAGAGGACGTGTAAATGTGTCCCCATTTGTGGAGAGGATTAATGCTCATCTTCTCTTATTTTTAACTGGATCTTTCCTTGAGTGAGTTAGGAGATGAAATTAATGCAGAGAGTCACAGAGAAGTAAGAGCCATCTTTGTAAATGGCTGCCATTGTTACAGCTCCACTGAGTAGGCTTTATGGTTCGTAATAATTGTGTTATTCTGTACATTAAATAACTGCTGGCAGCTGCAGGCAGAACAGCAAGTCACGTTCACTATAACTAAATCCCTCCCAACATTTAAATTGATTCACATTCTCGTCCTGAAAGCCCAGGAAAATTAAACCACTCTCTACAGGTGCCCTTAAGAGTATGACTCCTGTTCACAAGCACACTGGGAAGGGAGTACAAATGCTTAAAGGAAAGCTGGGGAACTACACTCCACAGTTTGTTCTCCTCTTACCAAACACAGCTTGATGCATGAATCAGCAAGAGCAACAGTCCAAATGTCCCTGCAGTTTCTCAGCAGGTCCCCATGGAGCTGCACTCCCTCGCTGGGGCACCGTGGACTATACCATAATCCTGGTTTGGGTTTGTGCTCCTACCTTAAAAGGAGGTAGGAGCTCAGTGGGGAGCACTCAGCCACATTTTTCTTTGTGGTGTAACCTCCATCCCCAGATCTTCAGTCCCTTCCCCTTATGTCAAAAGGAGCAGAGCTCAAATAATGAACCTAGTAATGTGCTCCAGTGATGAATTGCTTTCATGTTTCATTTCCTGGTGCGGGATAGGATTTTGAATGCATTTTCTAAGACAGGGGAGGTCTCTGAGGCTGGAAAATGGCAATGTCAAGAATTGAAAAGTAACACTGGTGTTAATAAGTCCTGTCTCCAGTTCTGGGCTCCTCAGTTCAAGGACAAGGAAGTGCTGGAGAGGATACAGCAGAGCATCACAAAGATGATGAAGGGCATCTCTCTTATGAGGAAAGGCTGAGGGACTTGGGTCTTTTTAGTCTGGAGAAGAGAGGACTGAGGGAGGAGCTGATCGACACCTGTGAATACTTAAAGTTAAGGTGGGTGTCAAAAGGAAGGGGCCAATCTTTTAACAGTGGTGCCCAGTGAGAGGACAAGAGGAAATGGGCACAAACTTGTACATAAGTTCCATCTAAACATGAGGGAGAACTTCTTCACTTTGAGGCTGCCCAGAGAGGTGGTAGAGTCTCTGTCTCTGGAGATGTTCAAAACCCACCCAGACACTTTCCTGTGCAACCTGCTCTGGGTGGACCTGCTTTGGCAGGGGACTTGGACTAGAAGATCTCCAGAGGTCCCTTCCAACTCCTTATCATTCTGTGATTCTGTGAATGTAAGAGACAGAATGTTTTTCATTAGAGTAATTTACATGATAGGAAAATAAAAGCATAGAATGTTGTCAGGCAACACCAGCTCCTCTTTGTGTGGGAAGCAACATCCTGAATTCCTGTCCACTTTTTCCAATGGTATTAGCAGATCCTTTGAAAACAAAACTCCATTGTGATGAACTCTATGGCTTTTTCATTCATCTCATCACAAGTTTCTGCTCAAATCCAGAGCCCACCTGTGCCATATTGTGGGTGCTGGGCTCAGGTCTGGAGGGGAGACAGCAGCTTCTGGAGAGCAGCTGGGAGAAACTGGTGAAGACTGGGAAAGAGGCAGAGAAACAGCTGGAGAGGCTCTGTGTGGGGTGGGACAGAACTTCTACTGAGGGGAAAGGGCTGGCAGAATGCAGCTTCTCCTGGGCACAGGGGAGGGACAGTGTGGAGGGTTTGGCAACTCTGTAAGTGAGCAAAGTTCAGAGGCACAGGAGTAGGAGAGGGTAAAAGGCTGGTTTGTCTCCCATGAGGACAGGGCAGAAGGTGGGGATTGTTTTGCCAACCGTGGCATCTGCATCTGTCTTGTTCTCTGCTACTCTAATTCAAAAGCAATCCAGCTGCAGTATATATTTTAGAAATGGAAAGGATTTTCAGTGTTTGGTATTCTTACTGAAAATAAAAGGTCGAGGCTATTGACTTTAAAGCTTTACCAACTGTCACAAGCACTTCCACTAACCACCCCCTCCGTGGACACAGGAGACTTGCTCTGTCTGAAGAGTCTCCAGCAATACTGCTTTCTCCCGTAAGAGGGAGGCCAAGAACATTTAGTACCCTTGAGTATAATTACAGCTACTTGAACATTAGTTCCTCAATATTAGATGAAACTTTTTCCCTCCTTATTTCTCTCTGGAGTCTTACTTTGCCCTCAGAATTCCAAGCTTATCTTCAGTTCAGCAACTCTACCTTGCAAAGGTCAGAGCCTTCAGAGGGCTCTGGAGCACAAGTCTTGTGAGGAGTGGCTGTAGGAGCTGGGGGTGTTCAGCCTCAGAAAAGGAGGCTGAGGAGAGAGACCTTCTAACTCTCTACAACTCCCTGAAAGGAAGGGGAAGCCGGTGTGTGTGTGTGTTGGTCTCTTCTCCCAAGTCACAGGTGATGGGACAAGAAGAAATGACCTCAAGTTGTTCTAGGGGAGGTTTAGGATGGATATTGGGGAAAATTTCTTCACCAAAAGCGTTGTCAATCCTTGGAGGAACCTGCCCAGGGAAATGGTGGAGGTATTTAAAAGCAAGGCAGACGTGGTGCTGAGGGACATGGGTTAGTAGTAACTTGGTAGTGCCGGGTTCATGGTTGGATTTGATGATCTTAAAGGTCTCTTCCAACCATAATGATTTTATCATTATAGATGAGAGTACTGCAGGGATGGACCCAGCAGCCAAGCTGTGATATTGGCAGAGCCAGGCTGCTTCCCAAGAGCCTGTACCAGAGATTTACTGAAACATTGCCAAAGCCACCCACCCTAGGGACTCACTCCATAGTAATACTCATCCCTGTGGACACTGGTGACACTGCCATGAATGACCACAGATCGGTTTTGATGGGATCAAAGCTGGTTCAGAGGCTCCCGGTGACACGTGAAGGGCACGGGGCTTTGCTGTGTGTCCTGGCCCCAGGACCCTGGCTGCAATTCAAATGGGGATAGCTGGGAATAAATGCAGGGTTACGTGGCTGATAGCATCAAAGGAGCTTTGGTTTTAGTTGCCTTCATGGTGGGTCAGGGCCCACAAGCAGGGCAGGATGGAGCCCACCTCACTGAGAAGGGAAGGAGCCCCATATTACTCAATTTACAGCCTTTGCGGGATACATATCTGAAGTGTTCAAATGACTGACCTCCTTTTCCTTATTATAATCCTATATTAACAACCTTCTTCCTACCTCATTAGTTTTATAGAGCACACCCAAGTTAATCTTGTCTATGCTTTGTCAGCTGCTTTCTTTAATCCCAATGTATAGTTCTTCTCAATTCCTAGAAAAGTTCTGGAACAACTCATTAAACAAGGCACTTGTTTGCACCCAGAGTACGACAGGGGATGGACAACAGCTACCGTGGACTCGTCAGGGGAAATGCTGACAAACTAGTCTGATGTCCTGGTGTGGCACAATTTTTTAGGCATAAAGTGAAAAGCAGGAGATGTCATATATGTTAACTTCAGGAGGGTTTTTAACACTGGCTGTCCTGGCCCTCTCTTAAGGAGATATGGCTACACATGAGATAATTGTACCTCAAGTGCTAATTATCAATGATTGTCAAAATGGAAGGACGTATTGAAGGCATTGTTGCACGAGTCCATTCCAGTGTCTGACCACTCTTTCTGGGAAAAATTCTTTCCTAATGTCCAGTCTACACCTACCCTGTTGCAGCTTAAAGCCATTCCCTCTTGTTCTATCACTAACTCCCTGTGAGAAGAGACCAGCACCAACCTCTCTATAATGCCCATTCAAGCAGTTGTAGAGAGCGATGAGGTCTCCCCTCAGCCTCCTCTTTCTCCAACTGAACAGTCTCAGCTCCTTCCATCGTTCTTCCTGAGATTTATTCTCCAGACCCCTCACCCGCTCTGTTGCCCTCCTCTGCACCTGCTCCAGCCCCTCCAGATCTCTCTTGTGTTGAGGTGCCCAGAAGTGGACACAATACTCAAGGGGTGGCCTCACCAGTGCTGAGCACAGGGGGACAATCACCTCCCTACTTCTGCTGGTCACACTATTTCTAATACAAGTCAGGATGCCACTGGCTTTCTTGGCCACCTGAGCACACTGCTGGCTCATGTTCAGCCACTTGTCAATTAGAACCTCCAGGTCTTTTTCTGCCACACTTCCCCAAGGCTGTAGCGACGCATGGGGTTGTTGTGGCCCAAGTACAGGACCTGGTACTTGGCCTTGTTGAAGCTCATACTGTTTCCAACAGGTACAACTTCAAGCATAACCTTTATGAACAGTGAGCAGCAAATACAAGTGAGAGAACAACCAGGGGGATGCAGTTTTTCTAAAAAGAGTCGAAGGTGTTAATAAACTGACCACTGGGAAAGGCACCACACCAGAGCCTGTGAGCCAGGACTGGAGGTCCCAAGACCAGCTGGAGTGATGTGCCTAACTAGGGACACTGCACATCAAAAACTACAATCAACAGAAAAAAAAAGTCAAAAGTGTCAGTGAGGAGGCCGGGAGGCAAAGAAAACATGAAGAAAGGCTGACAGAATCAAGTTGATGTAGTCTGTAGAAGAGAAAGGGGGAGCAAGGAGGGAAAAGGACACACCACCCTCATCAAATGCCTAAAGAAGTAATTTCAAAGGTGGCCACGGCCCCAGTGAGCAGAACAGGATATAAAGGATTTAAGCTCAGACAAAAAACCTTAAGTTAGGCTTTCAGATAATGTCAGGATAAAATTGTGCCAGAACAGATGGCTGGGGGATGGTGCCATCATCTCCATCACTGGAGGTCTTTAAGAACAGGTTTCACAAACATCTGTCAGGGCAGGTAATGTTGATCCTCCATATTTGCAGGGGGGACAAGGATAAACAGTCTGATTTTACCCACTTGTAAGCAAACCACAGGCACGTGCAGGAGGCAGAGGTCAGCTGTCAGCTTTGGCTGGTGTTTGCAGCCGGCACTGGGTTTCTGCGTCACAGCCTGTGAGATGCCAGCTTTGGACCTGTGCTCTCCGTTAAGGCTTAAGTGAGAGGGAAAAGAATGGAAAGTTGTGGAACTAGGGATGGGAGGAATGTGTTTTGTGCCACGACATAGACTGCACCCCTGGCCCAGAGTTTAACTCTCATAATTTAAGGCCAGTATTGCTTGTAAAAGCAAGCAGTTTAATGAGCATCAGGTGGCTTTGGAGCAGTTTGAAAAAAAAAAAAAAAACAAAACTAAAAAAACCTAAAAACAAAAAATGAGAGAGGCCTGGGGTGAAGAAACCACTCTTCACTCTTTCCCTTGGGAGCTGTTTTTAGCTAAAGCTTTTACTTTGGTCCCCGCCTAAGCTGCGTTAGAGCTGTGTCCTGGGGCCATGAGCCAAAGCCTGCCCTGGGACTTGACTTAACTTCAGACCTGCCTCATTGCAAGAGGCTTGTCTTGAGTCCAGGCTGAGCCTGGTTCCTGCCATGGGACCTGACTTGCTCGGGTCTGGGCTCTTGCTGCTGAAGCTGCTGCCCATCTACCATGCGATGCTCCGCTCCTTCAGAGCAGCCGTCCGTGGTGTTCCCTGGTGTTTGGTAGGTGAAGGCACAGGGCTGGGATCCCACTTTGTGCTAGGCAGTGAGGTGTCCGATGTGGAAATATGGGAGAAGAAGATCAGGGCACACCTTCAGCTGGACATGTGTGCTAATGCTGCTGCATGTGGGGTCTGTGGTCTCTGTTGCAGGCTCTGCAGGCACTGGCACTGATTGTTACCACCTGTGGTGCCCACACAAGCCACATAGAAGAAGGGTTGTTCTTGTGGGTTCAAATGCTTCCTGCTTCTCTCCAACCAAAGCGGTGGAGAGGACAGGTTTGAAAGACTCAGCAGTGTCTCCAGAGAGAGACAATGCAGGGTAGCAGCCTAAGTTCAAACCTAACAAAGAGGTTACTGGGATTTTGGGCTGAGTGCTTGAGGTGATGGTGTTCCCCAAAGCGAAGGAAAGCTATGTCTCTGGCAGGGGGAATATGACTTTACTGAACTAGCAGGAGTTGGAAAAGAGTGGAAAGAGAGAGATGGTCAAGACAAGCTCCGCTCCCTTCTCCCACCTTCTGACAAAGGTCAGCTCTGTGGAGCATGAGATATTCACTAGAGACCAGCATTTGGGTAGGTGGCAGGGTTCTTTCTGTGCTCTAGGGACTACTTCTAGTCCCGTCTCCCTGACCCCACGTGCAGTTCAGCAGGGAAACAAGAAAACTCAAGGATGGGAGAAGATGCTTTCCCAAGCTCAAAGCACAAGAGGAAAGAAAAATCTTGGTCTTAACATGAGGCGAGATAAAGAAATATGAGCTGACCTGGTGGAGACAGAAGGGAAAATGAAGGCCAGAAGGGGGGGCAGCTCCTGCCCCAACCCTCTTCCCTCATTGCATCTACACAAAAGGTTATGGTTGGGAGCTTCTGGAGGCACATCCAGTGCATTTTCAGCACTTGAGGAGTTTGCTCTGTCTAGCACTCTGGTGTCCAGCTCTGTCATCAGCGGATCTCAACTCATAAAGGAGGTCAGTATTATTTCTGTTACACAGATGAGGAAACGAGGACTCTTGCAGGTGAAGGGACTCACCCAAATCATGCAGTGGGCTGGAGAGACCACATCTCTGGGGGACCCATTTTGCTACTCTAATTACTGGCATGTGCTGTACCTACGATAAAAGGCTGTATATTCGCTGGAGTTAGGAGACTGGATCAGAAACAACGTGCTGGAATGAACAGCAGTGGCTAAGGGAGGAAAGAAAAAGCGGAGGAGACTGATGGTGGCACGAAGAGGATGATGCCCTGGGCATCACGGAAACTAGCAGAGGAAACTATGCCCTGCGGTGTGCAGGGAAAAGGTCCCGGGGAAGACGTGAGAAGTTTGCAAGTAGCAGCTTGAGTGGGAGGAGAAGTCATGGACGAAGATGAGAAATCCGATAAAAAAGCTCGGACCGGCTGCCAGCCCCCAAGGGCCCTCCCAGACCTCGCAGGTGGGAGACGCGGGGAAGCGGACCGGACCCCCCGTCCCGGGGGCTGCCGGGTACCTACCCAGGGCGGCGGGGGCTCCGGGTGAAGGGAGCCGGCGATGCCCCCCTATCCTCCCCGCCTGGAGAGGCCGGGGTNCGCAGGCGCACGCCGCCGCCAGCAGCATGCAGGGTAAGCAGCCCCGCGCTAGGCCGCGGCCCGGCCGACGCTTCCGGCCCGGGCGGCGCGCCCCGCTCTAGGCCTCGTCGGGCCAGGCCGGGCCCCGGCAGCGCGGTGCCCACTCCGCTGTCGCCCGGTGAACCCCTGAGGAGGGGGGTGGCGACGCCGGCTTCCCCGTGCGGTATCCCATCTGTGTGCTGGGCCCGGGCCCGCGCGGGCCGCGGCGCTGGGGACCCTGGCGCGCGGCCGTGCCCGCCGTCCGGAGCGGCGCTGTCCGCGGGAATCCCGCCCCAGGGGGTGCCGGGGAGAGGTGTGTGTGTGAGGGGTCAGGCCGGCCCCGGCAGGCTCCGCTCCGGGCCTGCCCCGTGGCTGCCGCCTCCCGCCGCGCCCGGTGGGCTCCCCTGGAGGAAGGGCGGCCCTACCCGGAGCCGCCGAGAGGCACGGAGCCCTACCCCGGCGGCCGCGGGGAGCCGCGGGGCGGGACAATGGCCGGCTGGACGCGGCTGTGGCTGCTCCCGTCCGGGGAGGGCTCTGCGGCGTCGCTGGGGTGGCCCGCACAGGCCAGGGCCAGCAGCATCTTGGCGGGGCCCAGCCGGAGCGAGGGGCGCCAGGGGCGGCCCAGGAGCGGTCCGGCCCCGCGGCGGGTCGGTCCCAGCCTCGGCCCCTCTGGGCAGCAAGCACGGAGCGGCCGGTCCCTCGGTGTCCGTGTGCGTCTGTCTGTCTGCTTTCAGGCAGATGTTTCGGTCCCAACAGTGCGACAGGGAACTTCTGGTTCAGCTTTGTTTTATTCTGATGTGAATTTACAGGGTTCCGGCAGGGTCATGTTGCCAGGGTTCCTGCTTGTGCTCGGTGGTGATTGAGCAGCCTTGCAAAAACAGTGGCTATTTATTTTTCGTAGAAGCCACAGCTTTCGAGTTTTTCCTTTAAAGTTAGACCACTGGAACATACTTTCTGTTTGAGCAACAGTTTTAAGCTTCATTAGGCTGGAGTGATGTAGTGCTGGTTTATTTATTTTAATTTAATACAGGGATGGTAATACTAAAGATTTACTCTGTTTTGGAAACTATTTATTCTTTAATAGAAGGAGGAAGGGTTGCTCCCTATTGGAGACATGCAGGTGCTCTCAGCAAATAAACGTTTGTCACTGTGGTTTGCTACAAGTGTGTGTCCTGCACGNCGGCGGAGGCAGCGCCCGCCCCCGCCCCGCCGCAGCGGCTGCCGCAGGGCGCCGGGGCTGCGGGCGCCCCGCCTGGGAGGGGTTAAGCGGCGGCCCCAGCCCGGGGGCGGACGGGGCGGCTGCGGCGGCTGCTATACGGCAGCGGGGCTCTAGGTGTCCTGCCTGGGAGGGTCCCTGCTGCATTGCAGCCGCCGCGCTGCTCCCTCTCCGCGCACACAATGGCGACTCCCAGCCCCAGCAGCGGCTCCGGCGCGGGCGGCGGGAGCGGGCCGGGCGCGGGCGGCCCGCAGGCGCACGCCGCCGCCAGCAGCATGCAGGGTAAGCAGCCCCGCGCTAGGCCGCGGCCCGGCCGACGCTTCCGGCCCGGGCGGCGCGCCCCGCTCTAGGCCTCGTNCGGGGAGAGGTGTGTGTGTGAGGGGTCAGGCCGGCCCCGGCAGGCTCCGCTCCGGGCCTGCCCCGTGGCTGCCGCCTCCCGCCGCGCCCGGTGGGCTCCCCTGGAGGAAGGGCGGCCCTACCCGGAGCCGCCGAGAGGCACGGAGCCCTACCCCGGCGGCCGCGGGGAGCCGCGGGGCGGGACAATGGCCGGCTGGACGCGGCTGTAGCTGCTCCCGTCCGGGGAGGGCTCTGCGGCGTCGCTGGGGTGGCCCGCACAGGCCAGGGCCAGCAGCATCTTGGCGGGGCCCAGCCGGAGCGAGGGGCGCCAGGGGCGGCCCAGGAGCGGTCCGGCCCCGCGGCGGGTCGGTCCCAGCCTCGGCCCCTCTGGGCAGCAAGCACGGAGCGGCCGGTCCCTCGGTGTCCGTGTGCGTCTGTCTGTCTGCTTTCAGGCAGATGTTTCGGTCCCAACAGTGCGACAGGGAACTTCTGGTTCAGCTTTGTTTTATTCTGATGTGAATTTACAGGGTTCCGGCAGGGTCATGTTGCCAGGGTTCCTGCTTGTGCTCGGTGGTGATTGAGCAGCCTTGCAAAAACAGTGGCTATTTATTTTTCGTAGAAGCCACAGCTTTCGAGTTTTTCCTTTAAAGTTAGACCACTGGAACATACTTTCTGTTTGAGCAACAGTTTTAAGCTTCATTAGGCTGGAGTGATGTAGTGCTGGTTTATTTATTTTAATTTAATACAGGGATGGTAATACTAAAGATTTACTCTGTTTTGGAAACTATTTATTCTTTAATAGAAGGAGGAAGGGTTGCTCCCTATTGGAGACATGCAGGTGCTCTCAGCAAATAAACGTTTGTCACTGTGGTTTGCTACAAGTGTGTGTCCTGCACGAGCTGGGACAGGCTGCCCTGAGACTGATGGGGACCTGTTTGGCCCGAGAACTGATCATATAAACTAAAGTGTTTGGTATACTTGGAATAAAAAGATGGATTTTTGCTGCTTGCCTGCTTGCAGCTTCTACTGTGTGAAGTTGTGGTGCTCACTGGATGGAGTGGACCCAGGGAAGGTGGTGGTATCCGTGTTTACAATACATTTGAAAAGAACAGAATCCCAAACCTTGTAAAGTAAATGCATGGATTAAAAACTTGACCATATTATGCCAAACTAGTCGTGATAAAACAAGAAATAGCCTTGTTGCAGCGCAGTTCCATCTCTGTGTTGCCCCTTGTATTTCCACCTGAACCCTGTTTTTCATATTTATGAATTGTTCCCCTGAGTCCCCTGTATCTTGGGGCTGAGAGTTAGATTTTCACCCTGACTCCAGTGCTGGACCTGCCTGCTAGGATGCAGCATCTCTGTCCTTTCTCCAGGTGCAGGAAGGGCAACTGTTTCTGTTGCAATTGGTTTAAAGTGGCTATTTAAATAGGAATTCAGTAGTACAGGGCTAGTTTGATGATCTGTAAGTGTTTGTGAAAACTAGTGTTGAGGTTTGGTGTTGGTTTTTGTTTTTTTTAAGGTAAGTGATGAGTGTTTGCTGCTCTAGGAGGACCTGCTTTGGCAGCGGGTTGGACTAGATGATATCCAGAGGTCACTTCCAACCCCATATCATTCTGTGATTCTGTGCCCTGGGAGGAGCGGACGGTGGGATCCTGTGTGGGCTCTGGAGGAGCAGGTTGCTCTGCCAGTGGTGGTGAAGGCAGGTTCCTGGAACTGGTGAAGAAGCTCCATTACAAGAGGACAACGCTCTGCTGCTGCACGACAGTCTGTGCGGGGCCAGGGGATCCTGGGGCTGGGATGAGAGGGGGCTGGATTTATCCACAGGCTGCGGTGCAGGCCTGGCTGCTCTCAGAGGTGGCCTTGCCCCCAGTGCGTGTCCTGGTGGTGCCAAGGCAAGCTGAGCTGTTCCAAAGCAAACCCACCAAAAAGGGGTGAGTTTTCTTCAGTTTGGACGCCCAGCATTTGCTTGTGGTGGGGTTGGGCAAGCGCTGGCGCAAGGGAAGTGTGGGAATGTATTGCTGGGTGGGGAGAAAAGTAGGTAGGACTGTGCGTCAGTCTTGATGTAATTGGCTTAAATGGTATGGCAAGGTGGAGCAGGGAAGTCATTAAGCTGGAAACAAGTAATTATATTTAAAAAAAAAAAAAAAAGCTTTGCTCAGTTAACTTTCAGCCAGAAGCACTCTCTGACCTGGCTTGTGCAACTGCTGCTGTGAGGGAGGTGGTGGGAGCAAGACAAGGTGGGACAACTGCCACTGCTGTGGGTGCCGTGGCAGTGTTCCTCTGGAGAGCCATCAGAGGCTTTGGGATTTGGAGACTCTGGCCAGAGGACATGTGCTTGGGCAGGCTGGCTTGAGGGGAGAGCTCTTGGAGAGGGTTCCTTTTTTGTAAAGGGTATCTGCTGTTGGGGAGTTTGGTAGGGGCTGGGGGAAGACGGGAGTCTTCATGGAAGTTGAGGCCCATTATGTGGGTGTCTGGAGCTAGAGCAGCAGATCCAGATCTCCAGAGGCCACCCTGTTTTGTTTTTAATTCAGTATCCTAGGGTGGTTTTGATGCACACAGGCTAAAGTCTGTCCAAGTGACAACACTGGGATGAAGGGACACCTCGCTGTCCTTATGCTGGTCTTTCTCTGTAGCCATGGCCCTCAAGCCTCATGTTCAGGCAAGGGGGTTGCTACAGGTCTTCTCACCCTTAGTGTTGTGTACACCCCAGCTTCACTCCTGGCTGAATGCCTCAGTTCTTCCTGCCCACGGACCAGGGAGCTTCATTTTCCCTCAAATAGCCCCCTTGGCCAGTGTGGTTGATGGTGCCATGTTTGAGGCATGGTTGCTCAGAAATCAAGGGGAGCTGCAATTCTAAGTACTGAAAATAGATCCTGTTTCATAATTTTTGAAATTTGTATTTGTTATGTGAAACCTGAAGTCCAGTAGAATTGTTGTCCATCTTAGATCTGTGTAATTTTAAAAGTCCAGGAGCTGTCCTGGATGTTTTGTGGAGAAAACAGATTCTTTGGGAAGTAGGATCCCACTTAGTGATCTAAGAAAAAACGACACCCAAGCTGGAATTGGAGCAATTTTGCATTTTTCTAATTGCCAAAATTAGTAATAATCTTTGCTGACATTATGTAGAAAATTATCATTTGAAGAATGGTGGTGTGAATTCTAGAAATGTAATTAATTCCAAGGCATAGGAAGAATTTTTATTCCTACCCTACTCCAGCTGTAGCCTTTTTTGTTTTGTTTTTGGCCAAAACTGGAGAAGTAACATCCCTGGTCAGAGAGAGCTCTGTGGGGTTGAGGAAGGAGCCTGGGCTGGGTAGTTACCAAGGGGAGTATGTTTGAGCACATCCAGAGACAGACTGAGGAGAGTCGCTCTGGGCCTTGGGTGTCATTCAGCATTTCAGTGACAGAGGGGAGTCGGGAGATGGGTTTGTGCCAGCACACAAGGAAGTTCTGCTCTGCACCTCTCTCTGCCTGGCGGAAAAGAGCTTCTGGGAAGATTTTTGAGAGGTCAAGTGTTATTGGTGTTTGGCAGATGAGGGAATTGGTGAGAGCTGCGATGGACTCTGTTGGTCACTGTGGTCAGATGAATTTGGTGTCAGTGTGTAACCTATGCTTGTGCCTGTGGGGTAATCAGAGTTACTTCAGACAGCACTATCAGAAGCAGAACACTGCATCCATTTCTGAGCTCCCTGGTTCAAGAGAGACAGGGAGCTACTGGAGAGGGTCCAGCATAGCGCAACAAAGATGCTGGAGGATTGGAGCATCTGCCTTATGAGGAAAGGCTGAGAGAGCTGGGACCCTTCAGCCTGGGGGAGAGAAGGCTGAGGGGAGACCTTACTAATGCTTATAAGTATCTAAAGGTTGGGTTGAAGGAGCATGGATCCAGACTCTTCTCAGTGGTTCTCAGTGACAGGAAGAGGGGCAACGGGCACAAGCTGGACCATGAGAAGTTCCATTTCAATATGAGGAAAAACTTTTTTGGGGTGAGGGTGGCAGAGCCCTGGCAGAGGCTGCCCAGGGAGGGTGTGGAGTCTCCTTCTNTCCTTCTTAGGAGACCTTCAAGACCTGCCTGGATGCAGTCCTGAGTGATGTGCTCTGGGCAACCCTACTTTAGCAGGGGAGTTGGACTGGATGGTCTCTAGAGGTCCCTTCCAACTCTGACAACTCTGTGATTCCATAACTCCTGTATCCTACTCATCTTCTCTCTGTCACTGCCTTTGTGAGCGTGATGAGTGCCCAGAGCAGCTCTTCTCACCACAGCTGAAGGCACTGCTGGACATGGGCCCAGTAGGAGGACAGGAATGAGATGTTGGTGCCTCTATGTTGAGATGCTGGATCTGCTGGGGTGCGGAGTGGGCACCGTCAGAAGGCTGGTGGATGGACTTTCCTCTCTGAGCAGAAGAGCGTAATGGATGGGGAAAGTAAGAGGAGCCCCAGCAAACCTGATGATTTGTTTAGGGAGCCTTAAAGAGGGGGATCTGGGGAATGAGAAGACAGTGGGGAGGTGGAGGGTTGTGAACCAAAGGGAGCAGCAGGTTAGGCACGAAGCAGTGTGAAATGAAACGTAGGTAAGAAAACGGGAGGTGGAAAAGAACAAGATAAGAAAAGAGAGGAGACTTGAGGGGAGAATTAACCCTTGTCCTCCGTAGATAGCAAAGTTACCTTTCAGTGTGTATTAATTACCTGTTCTCATTCTAATCTTGGCAAAGTGAGTTGTATCTTTAGCTGGTGGGAGCTGATTGGAAAAAATTCAGAAGGTGACTGCACAGACTCTTGCCCACGGTGGGATTAGAAAACCGGTGTGTGTCACCATGCGCCGCTGGTGCAAGCTGACACTGGCAGATTTGTCAGTGTGATGGGTGTCTGTCTACTGGGACATGTCTGCTTGTATTCTGGAAGGTAGAGATAGCTGTGTGGTGAGCAAACCAGTGTATTTCAGTTCATTTGTGCTGCCCAGTTTATTCCTGTGCAGTATCTCTGCCAGGGTATGGCTGACCGTGTCTGCATTGTGGGTGAGTCGTGGTGCACACCTGTGTGTGTAGGACTGTATTTATATGTAAGCATATGTTTTTTTCCATTTCAGTTTTTAATTTTGGTTTGCTTTTAATCAACTGACATTTTTTAATATATCTGCTTTCCTGGTAAAGTGACAGTCCAAAATTGCCAGTAAGCCTCATCAGATGCTGGGAGGCTCTTTCAGTTATTTTATGCTGATTTAACTGACAGGAGTGGAAATAACACTGTTGCCTGTCTAAGTGAGGGCTGTCCTGACAGAGAAAGGTGAGTTTTGTGAGGAAGGAAAACAAAAAAAAAAAGGAAACCAAACCAAAGAAATCTGCAATCGAACAAAAATGCCTAGTTTCCAAATCTGGTTTTCTTGAGGAGTCCCCCAAATTAAATTAATCCATAGTCCCAATGTGTTTGGAGTGAAACGTTATTTACAGGAGTCTTGTGTAACCACGTTAAGTTCCACGTGTATCAAACATAAACACCTTGTTAGCATCCTATGCCTGGGATGCTATTGCTGCCTTTGAAGTCAGATGTCTTCCTTTAGATTTAGGTTTGATAAGTTTTTATGTGAGTTGAAAGAAGAATGGAGGTCTGCTTCCCCACGGGAGGAATAGCTGCTGTTGCCTGTGGAAGCTGGAAAGGAAAACCTCATGAGAGGAAAGAGCTGCGTGGGGTGGGGTGTTTGTAGCGCTCCGCCATGCGGGGCAGGAATGGGCAGTGCATTGTCCTCCCAAGTGTCACTGAAGTGTTTGTAACCACGGTACAAAAGTCTCGGAATGGACGTGATGCTTCTGGCATCCTCTCAAAGGCAGGACTGATGTGGACCAGCTTTCAGAAGGTGCTGGTTGTGTTCCCAGATCTCACGTACCGTATTTTAAAGTGGACTGTGTTGTATTCACTAAAGACAGGAATGCCTCCTTAGACGTGTGTGGGGTTTTTTTTTTGCCCTTCTCCTGTGTGCTGAGATGCAGCATCCTTCCTGCCTGGGCAGAGGGAATTGTGGCGGCAGCAGCAGAGCTGCTGGAGAAAAGTTGTCTGGTTTTGGCAGCTGAACCTTTTCATCGTGATTCAGGAGTTGTCACCTTGGAGTGTGGACTCTCCTGTGGGTATTCTGGTCAGGATGGATTATTTTAATGGTACAGTCTGGTCTCCCTCTTTGGAGGGATGAACAAATGTTCTGGAGACTGCTGTGTCATTTATGGTTGGGTTCTAACATCTCTACAATGAGAAACCCCATCCCTGTAAAGATACCTGTTCAGGAGAATCTGTGTCTATAGGTCAATTGGTTCAGTACTTACTTCATTTTTAAGCCGTTTCTTGTTTTGACTGGGGTTTTTTTAATCAGTTTGGTTTGTTTCTGGCTATTGGCTGCTGGCAGAGGAGCCTTCCTTCCTCCAGTGACCCCCTGTGCAATCCCTGTGCCACTCACTTGGCCAGTGTCTTCAGTGCTGTGAATCCTGCCCTGCACTACTGGGGTGGTATTCCTGACCAAGGGCTCTAATTTGTCTCCTGGATCCTCAGATTTCTTCATATATTGCAGGTTTGTGTGATTGCAGAAGAAATACGTGAGCAGTGGGTAAATGGCAGCGCGACGCCTGTCGAGCTGAAAATTTCTTCCTTTTAAGAAGATGTGTTGCTATAGTTGGATTAATTAATCTGCAGTAGTTACTCACGGTAAATCCCTGGTGAGAGACACTTCAGCGGTGCTTCTTCAGCTCATCTTGTAGGTAACATGAATATTGTGTCTCTGTGAGGCTTCGACAGCGGAGTTGCTGATGTGTGTGTTACCCCTCGCTGCGCACGTGCTGCTCTTTGGTGACGATGGCACTTCTCTTTGGAGGGTGGCTGAAACAGAAGCCATGAGGCTCGCCAGTCTCAGCAAGTAAACTTGGATGTTTAGGGTGACTGTTAAAATACCAAAATGCTTGTCAAAACCAACAAGAAAGAAAGTGCTCTGAGGTGTTCTGAAGGTGTCTGGGGGTAAAGTCACTGTAAAGCAGGAAGCAGCAGGGAGGGTGCGTTTCAGCTCCTTCTGAGGGGGGGTTCAGGAAGGATTTGGGCAACATTGAAGCCCTCTATGGTTTTTACTCGGGGTTCTTCTGGTTGTCTGAAGAAGGCAAAGTAATTTTTGCTGTGAGTTTGCACCCTGTTTTCTATCCTTACCTCACCTCCTTGTACTGTTGCTGAATTGCTGAAGTTCTCCCTGTCATTGATCTCTCACTGAGGTTTTTCTGGGTGGCCTAGTGCAGCCTGTATGTGAGATGCTCGGAGAACTGCCCCTGCAAGGGGCATGATGCGTGGCAGCCTCTCGGAGGGTTGTTCCCATGTTAGGAGTGGTGTATTCATGGTTGGTAGGGATGTACCTGTAAGATATACAGCCCCTTGTTCTGTTCACCTTGCAGGCATTGCCCAGTGACTGGTCCCAGCTCAGGAGGGGACAGAGCTCCCTGAGGGGTGGCAGGAGGCGGGAACCCAACCTTCCCAGGCAATGGTGGAGAGCATGGTGGCTCCGTTACTTGTCTGACCCTGTCTGTATGGCACATGATCACCCTAAATCCCTGTCATCTGAACTTCCCCAAGGCCATTGCTTGCATCGGGAGCAGGTCCCCTCGTGAGCTCCTGCCGGGCACTGACACCGACAGCCCCATGGCTGCGCTGCTGTGGGGCAGAGGTGTATATTGTCCTCCTGGGCAACCCCTCAGCAGCTTGTGCCCAGGCTCTCCTGCTGACAAAGGATTCCTGTGGCTGTTGTCTCTCCTGGGTATGTTGCTGGATCGAGTGGGAGGCGCCAGGTCTTCATGTGGCTCCTGTTTTTCTGGTTTTTGGTTGTTTTTTTTTTGTTTTCTGAGTGTGTGCTTTTTGCTTGTTGGGCATCAAGCAAATTTCCACAGTTGTATTGTTCTGGCAAAGCTGTGAGTCTGAGAAATCAGCGCTCTGGTGTACTTATGAGTTAGAAGAGCACAATATTGGAGATAATTAGCTTCCTGCCTGCCTTTAATCCCAGTGTTTTTACCTCTCAGTAACTGGGCCTGACTGGATTGGTCTTTTTTCTGAGGCACTTCTTGAAGCTGAAGGCAATGATAGACTCGGGGAGAAGTGCAGTGGGGCAAACCTGAACTAATAAATGTGATTTAATACCCAAAACTCGGGTACCCAGAGGATGGGAGGGTTTCATTTTAAACCAAAGGATGTAAAAGATAAGATCTGGCAGCCAAATCCGTTTAGAAATGGCAGTAAGGAGGGAAGGGAGAATCAAGAACTTGCCCTGCCACAGTGTTTGTGCCTCAGCAGAACTTTGTGTCGGCTGAGCATCCGGGTTTGGGAATTGGTGTTCTGGTCAGGCTGCGGTGCTGACTTTGGCTTTAAACTTTTCACTCCATTTTATTTGAAATGAAGTTAAGCTGTCTCTTCTTAGGCACCTACAATCTTACCAGGGTTTCTTGTGTTCAAGGGGAGGCTTTAGGTCTTGAGGATACCTATGATGGGTGTTTCTTGGTCTACTTTGGTTGCTGCTGCATCAGGTGTGTTTGTGTGCTGCAGCACGTTTGTCCTTCCCCATGGTCAGGTGGGAAGGTGTGAGTATGACTTTTATCAGATATCATAGGTTTATTTAAGTTCCTGTGCACAGAGTCTGTGAATTTTTGAGAAGAGACCAAACTATCAATAAGCTAAGGTCCTTGTGGAGATGCCTGCACAGACTCTGCCTGGGAGGTCTGAGGGATCCTTGGCCTGGGCCTGTGTCAGGACTGTCATGTGATGCTGCAGAGCATCTTCCAAAATGTGTGACCTTGACTCCTCAGGCTGTAGTCCTGGTGGAGGGATCTCTGCTCCTGCTGTTTGTGAGGAAGTATAACATGGTGTTGTGGAGCATCCACTCCCTCCCAGGTCTGCTCTACAGGAGCCGAGCTGCCCTTCATGTGAACGGTGCAGTAATTGTGCTTAGCAGAGTACAGCCCATTAACTTTTGTATGAGCATCAAGGGAGAGGAAGAGTATGTATATTGCACAAATTGTGTATTTATTAGCTGCTAAATTGATTTCCTCTTCTGCAAATCGAAGCCTTTGTGTTTGCCCTTTACTGGAGGCAGAAGGAGCCCTCCAGGAAGCAGACAGCTCGTGCTGATCACTGATCCTGGAGCGAACAAAGAGTCCACACGCCAGGAATTAGTCTGTGTTTTGAATAATTTATCTGATCTTTCTGAGGTGCTTCAGGAGATGCCCTGTGGCATAAGGAGGACAGCTGTTGGGAATAGATAGAGCTGAGCCCAAAGGGAGTCACTTCTTTTATCAGCTCTTGTCTAGACTTATTATTTTTTTTTTTTTGTGGACCAAAAGGGTTTTGTGGTTTGCTTTGGACCTAACTTCTCTGGAAGTGGTTCTCGGAACTGAATTAGCCATTGCTTTGCTTTTGGACCAGAGAGCAAAGTGTTTGTACTTTGGAGAGGTTTGTGGACAGAGATAAAACAGTTTCCTTTTAAAGAACACACAGCTATGTTGCTTTGACCTGGGAGGGGTTATGGACTAAGATGAAAGCACTGAGTTTGGAAATCCCTTCTTGGGAGTGATGGGACTATGCCTGAGTTTTCCTGTAAAGACCAGTTCCCCTCCTGAATGGTGTCAGTTCAGGACCTGGTCTCATGCCAAACACTGGAAATGTCCTTTGATGTCCTCTTTTTTTCCTCTGGTCCCACTCAGAAACCTGGATGGTGGAGGGTAGGGAATGGGGAGGATGACCAGAACTGCTTCATGTAGGGCTGGCTAAGGCTGGTAACCCCAAGCTGAGGGTGGACACCGGAGTTTTGTCCTTTCTTCAAGGTACTTCTTACTTGGGATAGCAGGAACAGTTAAGCATGTGGAAACTTGAGTGTTTGGTTGTCTGCTTTTAAAGCTGTTTTCCTTACTGACTGGAGAAAAGTAGAGGTCAGCTCTCTCCTTTCTGATCAGATGTAGCCCAAGTGTTGCAACTAGAGAGTGTGCCTGTGTGGTGTAGCTGTGTATGGAGTTTGGGCAAGGAAGTTGTAGTGAATGAGCTTGAATTTCTGTTGGGAGAAGAACGGTTTGGATGTAAAGGTCTGAAGAGGTTGGCAGTTGTGTTCTTGCCACACTGGGGGCATGTGTTTAGTATCTGAACAAACTCACTAGCCTTCTCCTGGAAATGCAAAATCTTTTTTAAAATGTATTTCTAATTAACTTATTTCTCTTTTTGAGAAGAGTTGGAGTAACATCCTGGAACTTATCTTCCCAGCTGGTTGTGCCAGAGTTGTGGCCAAATAAATTTCTCACAGGTGAAGCTTTGCTGCTGTGTGTCAGTGCTGGATGTCCTCGGGGCTGAGAACAAGAATTTATTCTCTGGCCCATTCCTGTGGCTTCATCCCTGCTGGTGAGAGCTGCAGTGGAGCAAACAGGAGGAGCATCCTCTCAGCGAGCATGGAAGTGTCGAAGGGTGAGACAGGAGTAGAGGGAGCTGGTGTCTGTGCCCACACGTCTCCCCAGTGCCAGCATTCAGGGCTCAGCTGGTTTCCCCGTCAGAGACATGATTTGGGATCTTCTGTGACTGGAACTGCAAATTCCAAGTGCGATTTGTCAGTGCTTTTTTTCCTGCCCTACAAAAATAAACTGTAAATGAAGAATGTGTGAATACGGAGTTGATTTCAGCGGAGACGTGAAATGTTTCTGGGGCTGGTCATTTGCCTTAATATAGATGGGTCTTAGTCATGACTGACTTGAACGGGAGCCCGTGACTGAGCTGGCAGGAGGGAACCTGCTCCATCGCTGAGCTGCCAAAGGTCTGAGCTGCACCCTGCCTCCTGCCAGGGCACTGCGCCACTCTCACAGCACCTGGGACAGGGCCAGGAGCTGCTTGTCCACACTGCTATTTCCATTTAGTAAATAGAAGCTTTCTGGGAAGGTTTGCATTGGGTTTCCCTCTCAAATCTGATTAATACTCTGACTTCGTTGGCAGCGAAGCTCTGACTGCCCAGTGTTCACATCCTCAGAGCAGCCCTGCACTTGGTGTGTCTCGAGTTGTTGAGACCCAACCCAAACACAATGAACACTCTGTGGTGACGTTCTTCAGCTGGTTGACTGTCCACACTGTGGAGCAACACACCAAAACCGCAGATGTGTGCAGATAATACTGGGGTCAGAATCTTGCTATCCCTTCGGGCATCGCATCCGAGAGGTGTGGGTTGAGCTGCCGATGTTGGTTGCTCTGTGGCAGCTGAGCTGGTAAAGGTTGAGTCATCTTTGTCCGAGCTGGTAGGAGCTGCTGCTGCTTGACTGCCCAGCAAGAACAGCGACTCGTGTGCCAGGAGAACCAGTGGCTGCTCGGTCAATGTTACACCTGGAGAGGTCACAGATGGCTGAGCCAAGCATCCCCAGTCTCTGTAGGTTACAGCGTTCTCTTCATCCGCAGTGGTCTCACGGCAATAGTGTCTTCCCAGTCCGTAAGCTGCCACTGTGGTGTGCTGGAGGAAGAAGCTCTTCCAGGTATTGTGGCTATTGGATATTGTGAATGGAACTTGGAAGTGATCCTGTGAAGTAATTTTGCCCAGTGCTTCAGAGGAGTGAGGCACCGCTATATGCCAGGAGAACAGTTCCTCCGGTCCTAAGTTTGGGAGTTGTTTTAGAAGTTGTTTGATAGGCTCTGGTCCATGTTAGGACTCAAAAACATGGAAAACTTTTTAAAAATAAAATAAAAATAATAACAGAAGAATGGAAACACAATGAGAGAATTCTCCTGCTGTGTCACACACTCGCACTCACAGTCTGGCAGAACAATACGCCCTTTGCTGCCCCTTAGAGACACCAATGAGCTGGGTGCCCAGAAATCCTACCACAAATTTAATACTTTCCTTCCAGCAGTTAGCCCATTCTACCTCACGCTGAAGTGTATCAAGCTTCTTTTTCAAAATGGTTCGAACTCTGCTTTCCAGAAGACCATTTCAGTCACTAGCTGGAGATGTTCTTCCCATTACCAGGCTGTGGTGACAACAACCCCAGGCAACGCTACAGGCTTGGGGAAGAGTGGCTGGAAAGTTGCCCAGTAGAAAAGGACCTGGGGGTGCTGGTGAACAGCCAGCTGAACATGAGCCAGCAGTGTGCCCAGGTGGCCAAGAAAGCCAACAGCATCCTGGCTTGTAGCAGGAATAGCATGGCCAGCAGGAGTAGGAAGTAGGGAAGTGATGGTGCCTCTGTACTCAGCACTGGTGAGGCTTCACCTCAAGGGCTGTGTTCAGTTCTGGGCCCCTCACTACAAGAAGGACATTGGAGCGTGTCCAGAGGAGAGCTACCAAGCTGGTGAGGGGTTTAGAGAACAAATCCTATGAAGAGAGGATGAGGGAACTGGCATGTTTAGTTTGGAGGAGGCTGAGGGGAGACCTCCTTGCCCTCTACAAACTCCCTGAAAGGAGTGTGTAGGGAGGCGGGTGTTGGCCTCTTCTCCCAAGGGAATTGTGGTGGGACCAGAGGAAATGGTCTGAAGTTGCAGCAGGGGAGGTTCAGATTAGATCTTAGGAAGAATGACTTTACTGACAGAGTGGTCAGGCCCTGGAACAACCTGCCCAGGGAGGTGGTGGAGTCACCATCCCTGGAGGTATTTCAGAAACTTGTAGATGTGGCGCTTCAGGGCATGCTCCAGTGGCTGAGATTGTAGGGGGGTTTTTGTGTGTGTGTGCCTGGACTCGGTGATCTCAGAGGTCCTTTCCAACCATGACTGTTCTGTGATTTCAGGACAGCTGTGGAGCTGTTGATGTCTCCTCTCCAGTATGCCTGCTGCTACTGTGATACCTGGTTCTTGGAGATGTTTCATGGCAGGCTGGTGTCTGGGGGCATACCTTGGACTAGGCAAGGAACCAGCCTCTGCTGCCCTTTCCAGGAGACAGATGCTCTGTTCCTGCTGATGAGAGGTTATTTGCGGTGACTTTGGAGTTCACTTTGAATCTTGAATTTACTGATTGCCTGGCATGGGGCACAAAATGTGGGCAACAGGACCAGCATGGTGGCTCCAAGCTTGCCCCTTCCCCTGGGCAGCAGTACTGGGAGCAGCCCCAGGCTGTGCTGGTGACCCACCATGGGCAGGGATGAGTGTCACTGACACAGGGGCAGCCCTGAGCAGCTCCCACCTTCTCAGCAGAAAATCACAAATCCTGCTGCAGTGAAGAAATTGCGGCATCTTAATCAAAGGCGCTGCTCCCTCCTGGGTGAGGTGAAAGTCAAATGGCCAGAGCCAGCGCTGCTCACCATCAGCTCTGCGCAGGCGGCTCTGAGGGTGGAAGACTCTTATTTGTGGTGCTATGACAGCTTGAAAAGCTGTGAGGACCCTTTGGTGGTTACATGTTGGACAGTCAGATTTCGGCAGAACTGGTGCGTGAGTTCCCTCTCTTGGGGACCTCTGAGGCAGGAGGAGTTAATGGGGCCGAGGGCAAGCGAAGGAGATAGCTGGATCCCTGTTGGGGCTACTGGCTGATATTTTTGCAACAGTCTTCTGTTACCCGGCGTGAGACTGTGGGGATTAACTGGGCAGACTCCCAGGCTCCTTCCGTGCTGAAGACCCGCCTGCTCTCTGCACAGCCGTAGAGCTGGTTTGGTATTTTCTTTTTTTTTTATCCCCCCAAGGACTTTGAGAATCCAGCAGACTTGGGGACTTCTGTTGAGAGACTATATGGTGTTTATTTCTTTGGGGAAACTTTGTGTTTGTCCCTAGCTCTAGGACTTTGAAAGAATGAAAAAAAAAAAAAAACCCAACCCAAAACTTGTATAACCCCCCCCAAAAAAAATCATGTCTGGCATAATAGATTATAATAACATGGTTGAAAAGGGATGTAGTGAGATGATCAGAAAGAAACTTAGAGTAGATGAAAATCGCAGTCACCGTGTCTGAAAACCTAAATGTATTCAGAGTATCTGCACTTCAAAGCCCCTTCTAAGAGCCAGGGTGCAGCTGAGCAGCGTGGCAGTGTCTGTGTGTGTCCCACACTTCTAGAGGTGGCAGATGGAGAGCTGGGCCACGGGAACAGGGAGAAGTCTTATGGCAGAACAGTGAACTTGCAAGTACGTTGAAAGAGCCAACTTAGTTTTGCAGGGGGGAAAAAGTAACTTTCCTTGCAGGAAAGGATTTCCTTGCAGGTAAGAATTTTTTTCCCTTTTAAATCTTCATGCTTTCCTACCCATCATGTGGTCACCTGATGTGTTTCTTACTTTTGCTAATTGATTTATATCAATATTTTTAATAAGATTTCAGAGCCTTTAAATTGGCATTAGTAGATTTCTGTGACTAATTTCAGTTACGGACCTTGCTTGGTTCTTTCCCCTGAACCAATTGCCAGCCTGCTGTGGTGGCTTTCTGGGGGTTTTTTTCAGTTTTTATGTGCTCTTGTAGAGAGAAGATCAATTGGGAAAAAAACCCCCAACAAACAACAACAACAAAACAAACAAAAACAACACCAAAAAAACCCATTAAGTCTGTTTCAGGAGATTATGTAAATTGTAGCTGCTGGTGTGAGGGGACACTAGGTCTTATGGTGAAGTCTAGAGCTGGCAGTAGTGCTGCCCCCAGGACCTGTGGGGGGAGACAGCAAGGCTGCATTTGTTGTTTCTCTTTTTTTTTTGTTTGTCTTTTTCTTTTTTGTCATCCCCACTGGATTGGGTTACACACTTTTTGTGTACTTCTCACTCCTTACTTGGAGTCCAAAATGTCCCATATTTTTTGTATTGGAGGTTACATTAAATTGAAATAATTTAATTGATAATGATTTTGAGAATAAATCTTATGAAGAG